>OX387921.1:6690000-7197000 GCA_947578465.1 Thera obeliscata | reverse complement strand
TGATTGTCCTGTTGACTATGTGGCCAGACGATTTAAGGCCTGGCTGGTATGCCAATATTTAGTGCCGAATTAGGGACGCAGATTGGTATAGGTTTCAGAATTTGTGCCGGTCAGGTTCTTGAGTTATTGGCCAAAACATGTGGACCACCGTTAGTCAAGAGGACAATAATCTCTGTAGTGACATATCTGCTTTTTTGCACTCAAAAGTCTTACTCTAAAGTGGCACAAAAGCACTGCAAATGGGATACATTTAGTTTTTTTTCATCATCTGCTTCACTTGCAACGTGCATAGAAGCTAATAGTAGAGCGAACCAAGTTGACTAGGCTGTATAAACTACGCGTCGGCTAGCAGCGGAATGGCCGCTCCATCGCCTTCAGATAAGCATCCATTTATAATAAGTTTGATGTCACACGCTGCGGGCGACGGTTTCTCTGGCTGTAGTAGCGGCACGCAGGACGCGGCGGCCGGCGGGGGGAGAGGACATTCCGTATGTTCTATGATGGGACAGGACACGCTCGTGTATTCGTGGCGAAGGCTCGGAGCTTCTAAAAGGTCCCCTCTTTGGGTAGGGGCTAATCTGCCCTCGCCTACAACCTGATTGAAAGACAAAATTAAGGCTTAGTGACCTTATTGCAAAGATGTTGTAAACTCATTATACTATGAAGAGGAAATGTCATTGGTTGTGCTAGGAAGCGATGAATTTATTCGGTTCACGGGGTTCACGCTCTTTTCTTTCCAGCGGCAGCAAGTTGTTTATAAAGCCTTACCTTATTGGCAATTTCGAAAAGAGTGCAAGGTGTTACGATCAGCAATATAAATCATTCATCATTGTGATTTTTAAATTAACTGGCAGTTTTTGGATCAAAATAAAAAAAACTGCCAGTATAGTAGATTATTTCTAAACATATTCTAACATCTCAAATTGTTATTTGAGATTGTCTCGTTTTCCCTCACAAGTACTGTATCTGGGGGCTAATTCTCGGGCCGATCTCGATCATTTTGAAATTTTATTTTATTGCTTCTTTTCACAACCCTGCACTTTTTGTACGTTTTCCGTATATCGTAGCTGTCGAGGCTTTTACGAAGAGGTCGTTTATGAATTACTTAAGGAAATTATCCATTCCCCCTTCGAAAAGAAGCAATAAAACAAAATTTCAAAATGATCGAGATCGGCCCGAGAATTAGCCCCCTGGGGCATGATTCTCGGGCCGACCGGGATTTTCAATGTCCCTAAAAGATCTCGGCCTATTGATCTCTGACAAACATAAGCTATCCCGAGTGAAAAATGTCTGTCTATACTCAAAAAGCCAATTCTCACTGAAATAGGACATTTTATCCCGGTTGATGGCATATTTTTCAACCGAGATGCGTTACGTTACACGCTTATCCAATAATCGAACGATTAATCGATCGATTATTTACTACTATTCTAGTGTTTTGTTCAATTATCTATCAAATGATATTTCAATTTGTTACTTCAAGTGAATTACGTATAAGTAAAGCTAAAATGTTGGGAAAAATTGAGTTTTTATGTCAAAATTCAAGTTTATTGTATCAAACTGACCAATAACGGAACGTAAGCGGGCATTTCAACGTAGTAGTGTTTGCATTTGATTCTTATGTCTTGGCGTTAGATCTAGCGGTTGGATTACTTACTCTCACCGACAATTTTTTTCAGTCGAAGTGTAGAATAGAAAATAGTGTTCGTTATCGTCCCCATACGTGTGGCATTTAAGGGTGAATAGGTCTTCAAAAATTATGTTGAGGTTTGTAATATCATTTTTTCTAAACAGAATAGTTTGTGCGAGAGACACTTCCAAAGTGGTAAGTAGTGGTGTATTTTTTGCCTCCTGATCAAAAGGTCCAAGTAGCAAAATGTCCAACAGAGCAAAAGGTCTAATGAGCAGTAAGACTAATTAGCAAAATGACCAAGTAGCAAAACGTCCAACTATCAGATGGTCTGTATAGCAGAACGTCTAGGTAGCAAAACGTCAGGTTCTCAAAATGTCTGTATACTCAGGCGCAAAATTCAACACACTTTGCATCGGAAGGGAAACGGACACGGCATTATTATACAGACGTGCACATACTATACTCTTCGGTCTATGTACATAAAGCGTAATAAATCATCATATCACAAATACAATAATATGTTCTCTAGATCGTTTGTAACGATCTGCAGATAGCTCAACTGTTTCTTGTGTATTTTGTACATTTTGTAAATATTTGTTTATTTGTAAGTTTCTTTGTGTAAAAAAAAGCTTTATTCAATAATATGTTATTTGAAGGAAATAAGAGAAGAAAGATCGATATAATATTCAATGCCAAACACAAAAATGAGCTGCAAAGACTTAAGGGTCAAAAAGCTAGTCTTTTTGTTTTTTTTTAAAACCTTGGCCATAATAATGGGACAAGGACAAGAAAATCATGATGATAAATTTTCATCCACCCAATGAAAAATAATATGTGTAGCAACTATTTTATATCTATTTGTCTACTGATAAACTTACAACAGCTTTTACAGAACAGAAAAAACAAACGCGGTTAATAATTTTCTATTTTTTTGATTGAACTAACTGAAATACATTTCACTAGCGGGCAACACTCAAACCAGAATCTCAGAAGAAGAAGAAAAATTTGTTTGTGTTTTTTGTAAAGTAAATAAATGATTTTATCCCCTAAATATTAGCATTAAGGACAAAACTATAAGCAGTAGGGCTCAATGGGTTATTTACAAAGTGTTAATGAGATGTTTGGAACTGTACCTACCTACCAAGCTGGAAAATTACCGAATAAAACTGAATAGAGGTTTTTCTACTCAAACAGCAGATGAGACTAGTATAAACAAACAGCAGTAGACGTACACTGTTAAATTTTACTAAAAGACTCGTGTAAATCCCTGTCAATCATAATAATTATTCATTGTCTCATTGAATACTATTATTTAATTGTCCAAATCTTTAGTTTTGATGTTTTGATGCATTACAGACCTATTTACTTGGTATAGGTGCTGGGCAAGCCTATTCCATCTAAAATCAAATCAAAATTGTCTTTATTCAGTTAAATTGCAAGAATCACTTTGAAATCCTGTTCCAGGCACTATAGTGTTCCTCGAGTAGGGCTTGAGTAATCATCAGTTGCCCCTGACGCCTATTTATATCATCTACAATAGATGCAAAGGCCTATATATAAATGCTTTTATTCATATTTGTATTTATTTATTTTGTTGCAGGAACATCTGATTATGGAAAGGTTGGCGAAGCCAAAAGAGAATTTACTGCAAAGCACTGTTATGGTTGACTAAAAATAGTGCTGGAAATTATATAAGTACTATCAGGCAACAATATTGACCGTCTACCACTGCACGCAGGACTTATTTACTTACTTTGCTTCGTCTATCTGTACAAACCATCGAGCTTGAAGCATTATTTGCAATCAGTCTGCGAATAGCCCAACGGTTTCATGTGAATTTTGTAATTATATGTTTGTAAATAAAGATGTGGTTTTTATTCAGTCTATTAATTTTTTTCCTATAGTAGGTATATAAAGTTTAGTAGGTATACAAATATTATTTATTTCTCTTTTAGGTAGAGACTGTTTGGAAACCATCAGTCTTATGATGTTTTTCTAATAATGTAGGTAATTTTTGATTTTGATTGTATGTAAGTTCTCTAGTCCAATTATGGTAACAGTATGGTAAGAATTGTAATGAAATCTCTTGTATTTAAATGATAATGATTAAAAAGTCAAGCTTTTATCAGAGCATTGATTTAATATATTACTGCACTTTTATTCATCATATTATGAGTTGACTGTTGTGCCGGTAACTCTTGAAAAACCTTCCCCAATCTTTAGATACTGCCTCAACGGGGGTCGTTGGGAAGTGTACCCATTTTTTGAATTCTCTTGATACTGAAGATATGACAGATCCATTAGGATGCTCAGCCATAGCCGGTACCGACTAGCTCCCTGTGCCAAGAAGTATAATGTGATGAAGACCTAGAAAAATAATGTAATTGACATAAAATAATACTTAGTTTGCAATCCACAATGGCAGAACAGTGTACTAATTTAACTTATTATTTTCGGTAAGGCCTTATAGGTAGGGACTTGTCTTATTATGCTGTTATGAGGCATATCATATCCACCAAAGGTTCCTCACCATTGAATTATATTTGGTTGGTAAGAGGTTAGGTTACCACATTATACCTTTGATTTAGTGGAAATCTTTCTCTGCTGCAAGTAGGGACCGCACAATATCTTCGATGAGTTCCCAGGCCAATGCTTTACTTAGCTTATAGTGATTTTTATAAGCATAAACGGAGAGCTCAAAGGCATTGCACAACCCCGCACTTTTTCTGCGTTTTCCAAATATCGTATAGCTGTCGAGGCTTCTACAATGAGGTCGTCTATAAATTGCTCAAGGATTTAATCCATTCTCTCTTCGAAAAGAAGCAATAAAATAAAATTTTGCTGAAAATAATATTGTGTTTTGTCAAACCACTATCAAATTCAAGAGATCTCGAATACTGCGTTCTGTCTCGGCTAGTCCGGACTAGACGTTGCGTCTCGCATGAACTTCGACCGAGAAAATTGAAGGAAGAAATCGTGAGAATACGCCAAGATGGTTGTCACGACTTTTTGACCGACCTATGACGACATCTCCACCGAAAAATAATCCCGGTCGGCGCGAGAATGATGCCCCTGTTCAGTTGTTGGATTAAACTCGTAGAAAAAATATTCGATTCAACTGACCTCCATCAGATATTCATCGCTCCGATGGTGCAGTACACTATCCGTATGAGATTCTAAGTGATTTCCAGATGCGAAGCGCAGTTTTTTCGGAGATTCTAAACTGCAACACCTGGTAAAAAGAAAAAAATATTTAGTGTATGAATAAATAAGGGAGGCCATACCCAGCAGTGGGTGAAATCGGGCTGTGGATGAAGATGATGATGATGTATGAAAAAATAAAATGTGCGATCTGCAGACGCCAGCACCCAAATTTGACCATACCCCGGACGAGAACGTAGGTATACTATATTACGAGATTTAGGGTAGATTGCTTTTTTTTTAAGTTTGCCGTTAACTCCGTAAAACTTTTTGTCTTTAATCTCATGTATTTATTTATTTATTTATTTAATTTAATTAGAACGGTCTTGAGACCAATTACACTAATTAATAGTACCTAAATAGTAATTTACATTTCCATAATTTAACAATAGGTAATATACAATTCTAATACATAATTAATTAAACATTTAAGAAAATTATTACAAAAAAAAAACGTTTAGCATGTCAAATTAGGTACATTAGGTCAAAATCTATCTTTCGTTGAATAAAATAATAATAACAAAAACAAAAAAACTAAAATTAAGTAGTCATAAAACAGTCACAAATAACATGGATAACAACAAGATAATATTAAGGATAATGTCAAGTTATATTAAGGATAATGTCAAGTTAAAGTATTAGTTCGCCATACCTATGTAGTCCGCCAACCTGATGCTTCCAGTTCTTGGTTTTGAGTGAGCTCCGTTGGCCGCGCTTCTCTGCCGGCTGGTCTTCTCTCTGCGCTCGGCGGCGAGCGCGGGCGGCCGCCGCTGACGGCTCTTCACCTCGAAGCCAATATGTCACCTGATGTTAGAAGCGATAGAAAACAGGATTTACAAGTTATAGTGGGCATGAACAAGAGGTCCAGCAGTGGACTTACTTAGGCTGATGAGGAGAATATTTGGACGAGTCTCATAGTTAGTTCCAAGGATCTCGAGTGCAAAGAGTTATATCATTCTACGTTGACCATATCAAGTCGTTATCAAAGGAAAAAAAAATTGGTAGGTACCTGGTCCCGTTTTCCTTTCATAGAAACAATTCCTCGCTCTTCCAGTAAGTATCCGCCTAACTTGTCAAGAAGGAGCTTACACGTTGAACTGCAGTGAATTTTCAGGGCTAAAAGCAAATTAAATTAATTAATCAAAGGTCCAAGGTTACTACGAATTTGCGAGCCGTGCATCAAATTTCGACAACTGCGAAATTTGATGCACGGCTCGCAAATTCGTCATTGTCAGTATTATATCACACCCTTAAAGAGTGAGTTCGCATGAGCCACCTCTGCGGGCAGCTTTAATTTTGGTAAACTTTCCTGCATAGGTAATTTAGCTTGGAGCTATAGTGGCCAACTCTAGTGACGGCTTTTAGTGAGCGCTAGAGCTGGTAACGAACGCTTAAATATGTTGATTACAGGCTAATTTAGTGTGCTGTGGAAACTTACGTGCTCCAGTGGATTCAAAGCGGCTGGCCGTGTTGACAGTATCACCGAACAGACAGTACCGGGGCATCTTTAGCCCCACGACCCCAGCGCAAACTGGACCTGAACACATTCAATCATGAAATTTAAATGTTTTGAGAGACTATTATAAATTATCGTAGTTTTCAACACAATTTTTATGAACAACGGGGTATTTACCATAATTTCATTTTGTGAGTTTTGACACCCGATGATGATCATGATCAAGCAACTATGCCGAAATATCGGGAGTCAAAACTTAGCGGACTTATGCCGTTGCGGATCGGTAACCCGGACACCTGGGATAATAGCAAAACCCATGGGTTGTCAACCCGTAGGTACAATCCCGTACAACCCTGTTGTTCATACAAATCCGCGGTCTGCCGCGAGTTTGTTTTTTCGGGTGGACAATGCAGTAGTTCGACCAAAGCCGCAGATGGAAGCTAGTAATGAATAAGTACCCGAGTGTATTCCAACTCGCAGCAGTAACCGTTGCTCCGGGCGGTGGCGCACGCGGAAGGCTCGCGTGGCAGACAGCAGAGCCAGTGCCATTGATGCCACTTCCCCCGCGTGACCTATGCCGTTGCGGATCGGTAACCCGGACACCTGGGATAATAGCAAAATTTATATTTATATAGATTCAAATCAAATCAAGATTAAGTATTTTATGTCAGACAAGTAGGTATAACACAAGGAAAGTCAAGTAACAATTTACTAGCTGACCCGTGCCTATAAACTTCGTTGGGCGGCGACTACCTCGAAAAATTAATATTAGCTCTCGATCCCAATCTCAATTTAAATTTGGTTGTTTTTTTGTCGTAATTTCGGCACAACTTGAGATTCGTATTGGATTGTGTTTCGGTGGTGGCCTGGCTGTACACAAAATTGTTACCAGTTAGGTAAGTATTAGCAACTTACCACCATGTAAGCGTCGCCGATAGTCTCCACTTTGTAGACATCGAAGCTTTCCAGTATCGAGTCGAAGCAAGTGTACAAATCATTCAAAAAGTCTACCACCTGAAATGAAATAAAGCATTAAGGTCTGGAGAGGCTATTATGGCCGCTTGGTTCTGTGGCTCGCATCACTCTTCAATGTAGAAATGTCCAAAATTTATGCTTGAGGCTCGACTCAGGCTCAGCATTGTTTCTGCATACGGCCCTAAGAGCACTAGTGGCTTAGTTGAAGCAATCTTGACTTTCGATCCAAGGTGTGAAAAAAAATATAACTAACGTGAAGACCTAAGAACGTTAGCTGGCAACGATGAATGTTTATTGTATTGTTTTTCGAAGAAAGCAAAGGACTTCCCTCGGGAAAAGTATCTGCTCTAGGGGTCGTCCGAATTGGCCATGCGATCTCATCGTATAGAAATGTGTGTGCTTAATCTCGTGCGACGAAAACGCATCGTTTGATCGTACGATCGTTTGGCCAATTAGGAATATCCCTATGTGATTACCTGTAGAGGTGTACTCACACCCGAAATGACAGTGAAGCCTACAATAATACTTACTGCAAGTCGCAAGTCTCATAATCATACCCTATGTGGTGGTCACATAGATGATCATACCCTAGCCAGACTATACCTGTAGAGGCGTACTTTCAGCCGACATGGCAGTAAAACCCACGATGTCACTGAAATAGATGGTGACTGAGTCGTAGCTCTCCGGCAAAACGCGTCGGCCGCGCTTCAACTGTTCTGCCACAGGGGCTGGCAGCATCTCTTCTAGTAATGCCTCTAGAAAGGTAACATGGCATTTCAATGGAGTTTTCGCAACCATCAAAAAATATGTCTAAGGTAGACGTAGCGCGGACCCGCGTCGCTTTTCCCATATATTTTACACGGGACAGACAGAGACAGACGTAAAAGACCAGTGCCGTCTGCTCTAGAATACCTAATCTTTTCTTCTCTTTTCAAGTGTCACGACTCGCATGGCGGCTGTAAAGTGTGTGATTCTAGATTTAGCCTATAAGCTTAGACAATTTAACCTAAAATTGTCTAAGCCTATAAGGCGTTGAAAAATAAAAAAAAAACAGTTAAAGAAATAAAAATTAAATTCTCGTTCGTCTCCATCAACTGTAGGTAGGTATTTGTATTTCGAACGCTAACTTGCCGTTGGTCCCTAGTGAAGATGAATAACTTTGACCAGTTTATTAGGAGTTTATGATGATATATTTATAAGTATCGTAGGTACCAGTCTTTTTCTTCTCTTCCTGTAGTTGGTCCGTCCGCTCATCCACTAGAGCTTCCAGATTGTTGGCGTACTTCTCCATCATCGCTATCATATTGTCGAAGATGTTTGGTTTCCTGTAACGTTGTGAATAAAAGCTTGAATGCAAAGCTGCACAATTTTTTTAAATTGATCAATCAATTCTTGTGGGGTCTTACTTTTAAGATCTTTTATATCAGAGGGGATATCTAGCGTGCCTGGGGATTGCAGTCAGTTCTGGACAAACATTTACGATTTTATGTTGTCCCAAAAGTTATGAGCCGAGTGGTATTAGACCTACGACGATTTTTTTAAATAATAAAATTGACCGGCCATTTTATTTTGATCAACATTACTAAGTAAGGCAAATCTGTATGACAAAGCATTTAAATTGGTACTAACATGCCTTTCCTCAATGGACGTAGTCGCGTTCTTATCGCCTTGAAATCTGGACGAGCCATTTCATCTTCCGTCCAACATTCGCAACAACACTCACGCACGCAGTCGAATCTACCCGCTAGCGACTCTAATGGCGGCCTGCGAATATAAACAGATAACTTAGAAAGGTGAAGAGTGCAGGTTTCACACGAACCGCTCCATCTTTGCTGTAAAAAAATGAAACTGAAAATAGCAATATCATCCTTGAACTTACTTTTATACAACTATTCATTCATCTGATGAATTATGCATAATATGACCCACCTGATGTCGTACCTAACCATCGCAAAAACAAAGCATTGCCTCGTAGTGTCACGCACGTCAGGAACGTGCCCTAAGATGCGCTTCTCTGCGTTCATCAAGATGCGTTCAGATGTCATGTTTATAAGTTTTTTATTAAGTACATATAGCTTTGGTGTGAGGAGTGACAAGAATGGATAAGATACGGAATGAGTATACCTACCAGGTGAAGTTTGAAAGTACACCGGTGACAGAAAAATTTAGGAGCAAGAGGCGTGGTACGGGCATGTCATGAGGAGGGATGAAAGTAATGTGGCTAGGAGAGTGATAATTATGAATGTAGATGGATATGTAGGTAGAGGTATCCCAAAGAAAAAATGGATGAACAGTGTGAAAGATGACATGCTGGTTAAGAAACAAGTGAATACAGAGATGTCGGCTGATAGAGGAGAATGGAATGTTGTTGTGTATCTTTTTTATCCCACTTTATGTGTGGTCACACATAAAGTGGGATAAAAAAGATACATCGTACAGCACTAGTGCGAATGCGTATACGTCTGTCTTAAGTATGTTCTCTCCCAAGTTCCCGCACTCTCCAACTAGTCGTGCGATACAATGCAACTGACACATACCTACCTATAAGGCGCCGGGTTCGGATTCGCCAGTCGTCGCAATAACGTCGGCTCGGGTGGAGCGTCGCTTCCAAACGGGCCGCGGCAAGTGTGTAACTCGTACAGCACTAGTGCGAATACGTATACGTCTGTCCTATGTAAGTTCTCTCCCAAGTTCCCGCACTCTCCAGTTAGTCGTGCGATACAATGCAACTGACACATACCTACCTATAAGGCGCCGGGTCCGGATTCGCCAGTCGTCGCAATAATGTCGGTGCGGGTGGAGCGTCGCTTCCGAACGGGCCGCGACGAGTGTGTAACTCGTACAGCACTAGTGCGAATGCGTATACGTCGGATGGGGGCGAACCGCGACGCCATTCCGTCGAGGAAGACAAGCCTTCTTTACCCCATCCACATGAACGGAGGAGCTCGGGGGAAAGGTATACGAGATCTGAAAAAAAATAAACATTAGATAGAGAAAAATAGCTGAGATTAAAAGTTACGCTTGGAACTTCTGGAAAGGAAACAACGTGATCATCAGCCTGAATAAGTGCACTGCTGGACAAAGGTGACCCCGTAGTTGACAGGGTTTGCAGAGTTTGCCGTAGTCAAAACGGTGATCCATGCTACTAGCCATAGACGCAACGAAAGTATACCTACTGAAGAAAAAATCTAGAACTTCGACGTTGAATGCTGAATAAAAGCACAAACTTAATTGAATAAGGCACATGGGTCACCACGACTGCCGAGACAGTACAAAAGTATAAAAGTTCTTATACGTAATTCACGCGCATACTTATAGAAAATGCCACACCACTACTCATTGGCAATGTTTTAACTCTTTATACATTAGGCTGATAAAAACACTATGTGGAGAATTATGTGGTGTTACTTCTTCAGGCTGATTAAGATGTCGTGCAGATGAAAATGTTGACTAACTTTCAACATGTGTTCTAAATGCGGTCGCTTCAGACGGAGGCAGCTCCCCTTGCCTGAAGTCCTTGAGTCCGAAGTCAGCGAGTTTGACGACCCAGCGCGCGTCCACCAGGCAGTTGGACGGACGCAGCGCGCCGTGGAATTGGAGAGGCGATTCGTGGATGAACACCATACCCTGGAATGTGTACCTAATTCTAATTTGAGTTGGGGGAACAAGGTCTGGACTGACGTCTCGCGATGGAGTGTAATTTGCATTGTCCCCCTGCCTGTGTGTACCCTTATGTAACCTTAAACCTAAAAGTCTTTTCCGATTGACTGAAGACTTTTTGATGGGAAACGCAAATGGAGAAACCTTTCGAGATTAATGAAATTAAGTAGACTATAGACAACTGATGGCTTTCATGCCCTTGTGCGCAAGAAAACTGCCTCGCTGATCAGCAGAGTGCGGAGCAGTAGCAACAGGAGTTTGAGGACTGTTGCAAACAGCTGGACGTCCCGACTGTGGAAGTGCCCTGTGTTGAGGACAATACTCATACTCATATTATTTATTGCAATTATTATGTTACATGGTGAGATCTTAAAGTTAAAAATGGTGAATACATAACAGGCCCTAATGTTCAGGGCATAGCAATATTTGGAGTGGAAGCGGGCCGAAGTCTAAAAAAAATAGATAACTTAAAAGCTACTTGTTAGTTTTCAATTGTGAAGTCAATTTAATTATTATTATAACGTAGGCAGTGTATCATTGAAAAAGTCATTTAAATTATAATAGCATTTTTTTATCAATAAGTCCTTTAATTTACATTCAAAAGTCCTATCCTTTTCTAGATCTTTTATTTGTTCGGGGATTTTATTATAAATTTTTGATGCCATTGTTGTTGGACCGGAAATGTGTATTTTTAATTTAGAATTAGGCAGTACTAGTTTGTGCTTATACCAATAAATGAGGAATTTATTTCTCTCATTGATCGCCCACAGCACTTGCCAACGACATGCTTGCTAGATATTTTAAGTGTTAACTGTTAGCGTATACTATGGGTTTTTGAGGTCCGAAATAAACGATTTTAATTTTATGTCACTGTTGCACTATTAAACGAACCACGCAAATCTTGCATGCATGTTAGTCAGACGAAAACTATTATTTTATTTAGAAACATTATTTTGTATTCCAAATAATCTAAATCGTTTTATTCAAAATAATACATTAAATACTCAAAAAGTTTCGCTAAACAATTTTCAATTCAGTTATTCTCAGCATAGAAATTAATTACAAAATTGTTGCAAAACTTTTCATTCCGACACGAAAGTTTTTAATGGGTTTACAATTACTTAGTAAATTTGAGCTTGTGATTTAAGTTAAATCCGAACCCGCCGTCTGCAAATGTAAGATTAGCACTCACCCGAATAATATCTCCAACCAAAGACGCAATGAACATGTTGTCCAATTTTATATCTTCGTTTTCGAGAATATCCTGAAAAAAAGATGAGTGTCAGTACCACTGTTACTTCAAACAAATTAAATTATTATTGTTCGACCAACTCATAAGAGTTCGCGCAAGAAAAGTCTGCGCGTGACAGATGGCGGAAAACGTAAATAAAATTGACTGAAAATTTATCTTCCGATTTGATTTCCCTATTCATGTCACAAACATTGATTTGATTGAAACACGACTCAAAAAAAAAACATGAATAAGGAAATCGAACTTGCATTGCGTTTAATGGCAAGTTCACATTCGTGATTGGGAGATTATTTCAAGTCTAAGTAATTTGGTTTTTCACCATCTGTCACGCGTAAAGTTGTCTTGCGCGGACTTTAGTAAATTTATCTGTCAGACAAAAAATTTCGTGATAGCGTTACTCGGACAGTGTAAAACCGACCTTAAGGGATATTGGATGTGTTCGAACGTAGAATGTTTACCTTGAGACTGCCTCTAGTGCAATACTCCGAGAGAGCGCAAACATTAGGTGGCTCGATGCAAGCGCCCACAAATCCGTTCACGTTGTCATGTTGTAAATCCCGCATCTAAGGACAAATAAATCCGGACATATTTCCCAAACTAAAACAACAGCGTATTATTTGTTTTTTTGTGACAAGACATGAAAAATCTGTTGCGTCGACCATAATATATTGAAATTTAGTTTTTTGAAACTGGTTTTTTTTTTTTTAATGATAATAGTATGTGACTGAAAAAGACGACTTTAGTGTATCTTGCTTACAAATTGGCCGAGCAATGTGGTGTAGTTTATCACGGGCAGATACTAGAAAATTCTATTTTGTTAAGAACTGCTAGAAAATAAATATACAATTTCCAAGAGCTCGCCCCAATAATGAAATATCTAAAGCACGTATGTGGCGTGAAGGCGCTCCGCTTCAGAATAATTGGAAAATTCTTTCACACGATGATGGAAATACTCGTGCATTTACCTTACGCCACCAGTACAAACTAAGCTATTACATCCTTGAAAAATATGTTATGTTTGGAAAATCCTATTGAAGTAAACTAGGAAAGCTTCGTAGATGGTCTACGTTCGTAGAGGCTCTACGTTTGTAGACGTCCTGTTAATTTCTCAGAAAAATTATGAAATCGCGCACTTTATTAAACAAGTATTAAATAGCAACAATATAGAGCAATACAGAACATTTTTTTAATGAATCTTAAGTCAGCAAAGAAGCATAAATAGTTTTACATCTCGAATTTCTAAATTTTATTTTATGAAACAAGAAATAACGAGTAAAAGTTTATACGGTAGTGTGACGAGTGATTCAAGTCCCAGCTTCAACCCCGCAGTAAGTTAGTTTACTCATCCGCACCTGAGTAAGCTACTGTATTTACTTTCTTCTAGAGAACGTTTGCTTTTCAGCGCTTCAAGAACTTTGCTCGTAGATTTTATACGTTGTTTGCTGTTGCACAATCCCACGCTGACGAGCGAATGAAGTTGTTTTATGAGTTGCTTCAAATTTAGTATTAAAATTAGAGAATTTCATTTAATAAATCTTACCGCTCAAGTGAATCGAGTAAAAAACGAGTAAAAGTAAAGTTAAAACGATTATGTAATAAATAGGGTTTCACTAAATTACTTTTTTTCATGTTATGACGCGTCATAACAAATCCCTGCCCGTCTGAATATGGTAAATATTGTTGTTTCAGTAAAGAAGATTGATATAACACATTTCCTGCACATCACATCATCATATTTTAGACAGTGAACAAACACAGCTATTTGTTTATACGCCTACCTGTGGGTTACGACAAAGCCGATGGAATTACGCGATACGTCTCAGTTACGTTCGTCATATTTGCAAAGCTCTATGAAACTAGGGGAGAAAAGTGTTCATGATATTGTATGTATTTTAAACATACAGCCACAAACGAGTATTACTTGTTATAAAGCAAACTGACCCACACAAAGCTTTTTCACAGCCTATACAAAAAAATCCTGAAAACCTGGCTTTTTTTATACGAATAAATGATTTTTAACTTTAACTAAGAAATCATTTGAATAGAAAACTAAAGAAAATATGCCGTTCAAGTAACTGAAACCATGAGTTTGTTCTGTGGTGGAGCTTTGAGGCTTACGAGATATCCGAGAAAATACGTTTCATTATTACGACATCTGCAAACACGGATATGTAATGGAAGTACAGATTGTATCGTATTTGCTCACCGAGAATAAAGCTATTTTGAAAGCAAATAACGAGTGTCTAAATAAACTCATTTTGAAACATTTCTGGCTGTTTTTCTAACCGGGGAACCATAATATAGAACGCAAGTAAAGTGGTGTGTAATTTGAGATATCGATTTTTATAAGTAAGGGGAATATCTTATACCTTTAAACGAGAAAATCTTGTATATATTATATATATTTAGGATCTCGGAAACTGCACCAACGATTTTCACGAAATTTAGTATACAGGGGTTTTCGGGGGCGATAAATCGATCTAGCTAGGATTCATTTTTAGAAAATGACGAGAAGTTGGTGTTTTGCAATAATCAAACATAAACTCAATATACGACTGTTCCTGCCATCTATTGGCGATTGTGAGCAACTAACTGCAAGCTAGATGGTGTTGTTAATTAAAAATAAGCCAATAAAGATACGACTCTTCCTGACATCTTTTGGCAAATAATAATACTATTTTTTTTAAACCCGAGCGAAGCTCGGTCATACCGGCTCGTAACAATATTATATGTTACTACCTTAAAAATAAGATCCCTGTTAGAAATTGAAACCCCCCAATTAAATCGGACATAATATATTAGCTCTTATAAGAACTTTTACTTTTTATTGATTTTATAGTTATACACTTTTTGAACATTATAAACATTTTTGGTAGCTTATACGTATTGAAAATTTGCTATCAAAAATAAAACTTACAATTTTGAGCTCCTTCTTGATTTCCCTATTGATGTCGATATGGTGTCGCCTGACGCGTTTCACGGCGAGCAGCCGCCCTCTATAGAAGGCGACCTCCGTGAAGATGGCGGAGTATCTAAAGTCCAGGTCAGGGTTGGAGCTGAGAGACACCTGACTGGAGCGTACGCCGCCCGTGCTTCCGTTCTTCTCTGCGTTGCTGCCAGGATTCGCGATAGCGCCCGCGCTGCTATCTTGCTGGAAAAAATTAGCTCTGACCAATTTGCATGCATTTTTACGCGGCTACGTAGGTTTTTGCTGGGCAACTGGATGCACCTAATTTTGATTACTGAACCTAATTGCCAAGGCTTACTGTGCTTTCCTTTTATTGCAAAAATACTACTGATCCATAATTATTTTGGGCAAGCTACTAGTGATAATAATGAGGGACTGAACAGGAAGCACCAAAAAGCATTATAAAATAAATAAATAAATTGATTATTGCTTTGCATTGATTGATTATTACTAAAATATATTTCGCATTTACGACTTCCTCACTGCACGAATGCATCCGTGCAATCCGGAGAACTAAGGTTACCGACATAGGTCTCTGAATGACTAGTCCAATTGGGAAAAGTTCATGTAGACTACCGTTGAGGAATTAAAAATGCTCAAATGCTGGCCATGAGGAAGAAATTGCAAAGATAATGGGAATTTAGTGGATGGAGTGAGTGATAGTACCATGCGATCATGCAAACAACAACATAAATCGTTTACCTACTCAGTTTGTTGCCTTGCTGCTCCTCATCAGGTAGATGCAGGTCTCGGAAGTCGATCTTCCACAGCAGAGAGTCTAGTTCTTGCTCGTAGCGCCACCCGCGGTACAGCGCTAAGGCGGCGAGGATTAGCAATACGAGGGTACCTCCAGACGCGCCCAAAGCCCATGCTCCTATATGACCTGGACACAAAAGTAGCCGTTTTAGAGAGGCAGTTCCTAAATGAACCATGAAATACCCTGTTGCTCTACTGATTCATTACTTTATTTATTGATAAAAACCCCTAAATATTAAAGAAGTAATATGAAAAAAGAAACGTTTTTAAAAGTCAGTTCTGATTATTATTATTATTAAAGGTGCATTTGAAAAGCGCCCTGTATTTTTATCACCACCACCAACTCCAAATCGCTTGACTCTATTTAAAAATGATCAAATCCCTGTGGTAAACTGTGCGTGAAATCTAACACAAACGTATAAAAACTCAATAGCCTATAATCATCTCAGTCTAAAAGTCTCATTAATTCTAGACACGTTTAAAACCAAGTTTTATTTATGTTTGCGTACGTACCTACAAAGGCCACTATGGCGTAGGATTCATGGTCAAGAAAGAGCTAAAAAAGCATATTCTAGAGTTTAAAGGAATATCTGACAGAATTGCGGTACTGAACCTCAATCTTCCAGGAAACAACAACAAGTGGTCCATTGTCCAAGTATACGCGCCAACAGAAGCAGCAGATGACAAAACAAAAGATGAATTCTACAAAATACTTTCAAACGAGCTAGAAACAGCTAATAAAAACGTAGTCGTCATGGGCGATTTTAATGGCAGAATAGGAAAACAAGCAAATCCCGAAGAAACTGCGGTAGGAAAGCATGGAACAGGACTAAGGAGCAACAATGGAAAAAGAATGATAGACTTTGCCATGGAAAACAATTTGGTGTACATGAACAGCCTATATAAGAAAAAAAAATCTAGCAAATGGACTTGGATTTCACCAGACGCATACACCCGCAACGAAATAGACTATATTGCAAGCAACCAACCTATGCTGTTCCAAGACGTCCACGTAGTCAAACAGTTTAACTTCAATACCAACCACCGCATGGTCCGTGCAGTCATGAAGCTTGATAAACATAAAAAAACAAGGAAACACTTTGGTCAGAACCAACACCTGAATTGTCAGGACATAATACCTAAAAAGAACTTTATAAGAGATCAAAACGTAAATCCAATACAGAACCTATATGATGAAGTGATAGAAGACTTGTACACAAATAAACAACGAAACAAAGATGAAAAGAAAGAAAAACTTAGCCCACAAACAAGAATGTTGATTTTAGAAAGAAAGGAAATGTTCAAGAATAAAAAAGACAAAAAAACTCAAAGAGAAATTACCAAAATTAGTAAGGAAATTAGTAAAAACATTAAAAAAGACAAAACACAAAGACGTATCAACTCTATCAATGATCACATTATGAAAACAGGTGGGATTAAAAAAGCACTAAAAGAACTGCAGGAGTTTAAAACTTGGATACCGAAAGTTAACCGACACAAAAAACAAGAAACTAAGAGGAAATCTATACTAAAAACAGCGACAGATTTTTACACCAAGCTCTACACAACACAAAGCCAATCAGAAGATTTACACTTAGAAGAAGCAAACGAAGACGCTATACCACCAATACTCGAAAAAGAAGTAATTCATGCAGCCAAATCGCAAAAGAATAATAAATCACCTGGTCCAGACTGTATATCAAATGAAGTCATCAAATCTACCCTGTCTGAGTCAGTAACCCGGTTAACAAACTTGTATAATAAAATTCTAGAATCCGAAACTATCCCGAATCAATGGACAAACAGCACAATTATCCTCATTCACAAAAAAGGAGACCGAGCTGATATAGCAAATTATCGGCCAATAAGCCTTATGTCAAATTTGTACAAAATCTTCTCAAAAATTATCTTAAGCCGAATTACCAAGAAGCTCGACGAGAGTCAACCAAAAGAGCAAGCAGGGTTCCGGTCAGGCTTCTCTACTAATGATCACATGCACGCTTTGAAACAACTCATAGAAAAAAGCCAAGAGTATGGACAAACACTATACATAGCCTTTGTTGACTATAATAAGGCATTCGATTCTCTGGAGCATAAATACATTTGGAAGGCACTCCAAAACCAAAACATTGAAAGTAAGTACATCAGACTAATAAGAAGTGTATACAACAACAGCTCAGCACAGATAAAACTGGAGTCACTTGGTGAAGTCTTCTTAATACAAAAGGGTGTCAGACAAGGAGATCCTCTCTCTCCAAAACTTTTTCTGTCCGTACTAGAAGAAATTTTCAAGGAACTACAATGGGAAAGCATAGGCATAAACATTAACGGTACAAAAATTAATCACCTCCGCTTTGCTGACGACCTGGTTCTGATAGCAGATACACCCGAAACACTAGAATACATGCTACAGGACCTAGCAGTAAAAAGCAAAAAAGTGGGTCTGACAATGAACAAACTGAAAACAAAAGCAATGACAAATGGAATGGAAAACGACATTCAAGTTGAGGGAGAAAAAATACAATACGTCAATAATTATATATACTTGGGACAACTTATCTCCTTCCAAGACCAATCAAGCCAAGAAATAGAAAGAAGAGTCACCAACGGCTGGAAAAGGTATTGGTCGCTTAAAGACATATTTAAAAATGATCAATACACGGTAGCAATAAAAAGGAGACTTTTTAACATCTGTATCCTACCAATACTTACATACGGCTGCCACACCTGGGCAAACACACAGAAAGACGCCCAGATGCTCATAACTTGTCAGAGAGGTATGGAAAGAAGTATGCTGGGATACCGAAAACAAGACAGAAAAAAAGCAACAACTTTGAGAAGCATAACGAAATTAGAAGATGTGGGAACAAAAACCAAAATCCAAAAATGGAGGTGGACAGGGCACATGCTCCGCGAAAAGTCCGAAAAATGGACTAGCTACCTAACCAACTGGACCCCTCGTGTATGCACTAAAAGAAAGCAAGGAAGACAACGAAAACGATGGTCAGATGACCTCAGACAAGCTGCTGGCCCGCTATGGACCAGAGCTGCACGAGACAGACAAAAATGGAAAGAACTGGAGGAGGCCTATGTGTCAAAAGGACACGCTGTTGCCCCGCAACAGTAGACGGGCTTAGAAATAGAAAAAAAAAAAAACGTACCTACACGTTTCATTTTACTCCAAGCTGAGATTAAATCAAAGCGAAGTTAAAAGTTTCAGTTAGCAAAAGTGAGAGGTGCTTCATTAGGTCCATGTCGGGATTAAGCTCGGAACTTTTTGATCCTGAACTCTAAGCCCGAGCATTATGGGAATAAGTACCTACGAGTCTCTACTTTCTAACTAGAAATACAAGCCACAAAAGGGATTTTCTGACCCTCTTTAGTTCACGTCGATTGAAGGCGAACTTTTTACATTGAAACATCTAAGTAGTGAAATAAGTTTTAAAATGACTAGTTTAATAATTTGTATACAACATGGAAGGCATTTCATTACTCTACGAAGAGCTTTTGATAAGATGCAGATTTTTCGTACCTTAGTTAGGTACGAATTGTTGATAGGTTGTGAAAAATACTTCGTGGTACAAAATGGGATTTCGTAACTGTAGTACTTCGATTCGGGCGACTGTCCAGGGAACTTTTTACGCGATTCTCGTTACGTAGTTGCATTTAAATTGAAAACTTGACAAACAGAAACACAAAATTGCTTTGCAGTCTTTCCATCATTGAACGACTTTATATTATAACAAGATCCGCCTTTGCCTCTGACGGGAGTATGAATGCTTATAAAATGTTTGCATTCAATTTGTCGCATGCCAAATTCGAGTCTAACAAATCCAGAGGGAATACACGTCAATGGAGGAGACTGTAAAATGAAATTCAAATTGAAAAAGAATCCTACGAACACACTTCATTTGATTTGATTTGGGGATCTATTGAAAGGATTTGATTTGAAGGCTTTATACATATGGTTTATTTAGGATCAAAGCTAGCCTTCGACGCAGGTAGTTTATTTACCACCTATGTTTATAGTGGTTCTTTATTAAATCAATAGGATAAAGGCTGGTAAAAATCTCAAGGGGATTATTGATATAACGAACAAATTTGCCCACGTGTTGAACCTATTACATTTTTATGAATTCTTATCTCATAACAGAGAGTTCTTCAAATTTTACGGTCACTTCGAACGTAATAAAGTTTGTGTTTCCGTAGTATTTTAACTACCAAGACTTTCTAAAATAACTTGGAAACGGAATCGTGAAGTCATAAATTTTTTTTTCAGGGAACTCCTATATAGCTCAGTGGTTAATTCATACTATTTAGAGACTATATTTTAATGAATAAGCATCATTTAATACTATTTTTTTGTTACTTAAGTCGTTTTAATTAGACTCATATCTGATTAAACAACAATAAACGTTCACCACTCCTGTCTATTATACTATACTGGTCCAGTTGTAAATATTTTTCTATTCTGATTTTAGTTTAAGTATTTTATCATGTTTATAAAACTTTGCCATATTCATTATCGCCTGAAACCTCAAGGCACTCAGCTTAATCTTGTCGCCAGGCATTTAGGTAGTAGTCTAAAGCTATTTTCGTGTTGGGAGTATGGCTAAGTATTGTTCTGTGTGGGCCGTTATGCGCGCTGCGGGTCGCGTGCGAGCGATAGCCGTCCACATGGCTTGTCATACTCGTTACCAGCTTTTACGACCCACCCTACTTAGTTGTACAAACCCTGCACTTTACTGCTTAGCTAGGTAGCTAGTTTAGTGTTTTAGTTCGCTACAACATGGTACGGTACTTGATCGCCAGTAAACAAGTGAAAGGACCGTAATTTGGGTCCATTTGTTGATTGTATTGGAAGGACAGATGTTACGCGCGAGCCAATCGTGATTGATAGAAGAAAATCCATTTCATTTCGTTAGCAAAACTTCTCCGTCATCATCATCATTATCATCAACATATTTCAATCCACTGTTGGGCGTAGGTCTCTTCCCTAAGACCGGGCTCAGTGGCGCCCACTTTTCTTCTCCAGTCTACTTGCCGTCGCAGGTCATCGCCCCACCTTGCCGATGGGTGTCCTACAACACGCTTATCTAAACGCGGTATGTAGAGAACTTTTCCGTACTAGAGTACGGAAAAGTTCTCTGGATTAAAGTAGACTTTAATTGACAACATAATAAGAAATAAATAAATATTGTAGTTCTTAGATCTAGTCTTTTAGCTCTTCGTACCAGCATAGCTACATAGTATGTCAGGAGTTTATTGATAAAGATAAACACTGTCTACACATCCGATCCACCCATCCATTAAAACAAGTTACATCAGTAGAGTATAATAAGTTGAAAAGTGTGGGTACTTACTGACACATTTCTCGCCACGGAATCCGCAAGGTGGTTCCGACAGAGGCGGATGTCCACTAGGCCACTTCAACTCCCGGAGAAACCTCACTTGCTGCAGATAAAGAACATGGTCTTATTACTCTGAAAAACCTGTTGTCGAAACGATTCTCAAAAGGAAAACAGCATGTTGTGGAACTTAAAAGTTCAAAAACTTGTTTTCAGTGCACAAAAGGAGCCTCTTTGTGGTGCACTTAAAATCCTTTCAACACATTGGATCGAAAGAACTAGTAACATGATTAGAAGAAGACCATGGTTTCCCCTTTTACTAATGTTACAAACTATGGTTCTAAAGGCTAAGAGATGTGAATAACGATTTCAAACTTCTAACAAATTTTATGCTTACGTTTATTTTAATATACAACTTTTGTAAGTTGCATTTTTACTTATCTGCTTTATTCAACTTACTAAACTTTTAGCTTTCCAAAAGAAATAAGGAGATTATAATTTTATAAATCGAACATATTCAAAAGGATATACATTTTCAACATTTGATATCTAAACTGTCGCCGTTTAAAATAAACGACGACAGTTTAGAATTTAGATACTTATACTACTTTTTAATTTACTATAAATAAGTACATTATTTTCAACATTTCTTAATAGAAAAGCAAACATACTGGTTCCATAATTGCAACCAGTATGTTTGCTTACATATAGCATAAGGATCGTTATAAGCATAAGGATCAATTTCATCATGCAGATAATTGAAAATCACTAAACGAAAAATGGTGGTCATTGTAAGTTTGTATAACTGCTTATTTAAAAAGTCTATTCAATTACATGCTTGTCGAATGAACGCCCATTTTTACTCCTATCTGTGGGCAAGGTTTACCGTACCATGACTTTAAGAATGTAGAGTGTCTACAAGGTGAACTTCAAGCCATTAGTTGCACGAACTTTGGCGTGGCATGTACTGCAATTTATCACTTAAAAGTATTTGCTCACCGCTCCAGGCTAAAAGCGATTACTTACATGAGGTTTTAGAATAGGTTATTTGTTACTCAATGTGTTTAAGTGTAGTGTAATTTTCATAATGTATTTTTGTCTAAGGTCATCTGCTTACACCATACAAATCATATGTCAATTCTAGCTATAAGGAGCTCTTTTATGAAATAGTGAAAATTAATCTAAAAATCCCCGTTAAGCGTCGAGAATCTTATAAAATACTCATGTAAGATCAAGGTATTGGTAAAATAAATAAAGACATACGGAAATCCCAAGTGAAACCCAGAAATAAATCATTTGCTGAAATACGTACCTACTCATTGTATCACAAGTATTTATCAGTTTATTTTATTCTGCTTTATTCTCATTCAACAACAATATTAAAATACTAAATTGTAATTTAAATAATTTATTTGATCCAGTTTCAGGACCTTATGTTTCGCAGTCCCAAGCACTTGGCAGCGGCGCGTATCTTAGTAGCCAAATGTGACGTAAACACTCTGCTAACTGTTAAAACATAGCCATGCATTCTCGGCACGCCTAGATTTGTAAACGTGCGTGCAATGTGATTCACTCCGTTACTACAAAGATTGTCAAATGAGATTTCTGTGGCAAAGCCGATATATTTAGGAGCTTTACTACCTTTGTACTAATTTTAAGTCATTAGCTAGCCCCGCTTAGCTTCTTACTGAAACATTGGTTTACGAAGGTTACGTATAGTTTACACTTTTACTGCTCGATAACGTTGTGGGGAAATGTCACCAACATTTTTTATTACTAAGTAATTATTATTTATGTTAATTCTCAATACAGTTACAAGATCAAAACCCTGATATGATATTAGCTCAGCAAATTGGGGTAAGTTTTCAATTATGATAAAAGGCACAGAACACACGCTCTGTCGCGTCCAATTACAACATGTGGGAAATTTAATTTAGATAGCAAATTGAACTATCCAACAGGGGCTCTTAAGCTGGGGGTTTGATGTAATCTGTATTTGTCAGTGGCTTTTAATTTTCAAATGCAAACATTTCATCACACATACTCCTTGCATAGAAAAAAAAAATTAAAGACATGCAGCTTTACAATTTTTATACCGATGTTACCATACGAGTTTGATATATAATTTTCGAAAAAATATTCTTTATTCGCCACTACCCTAAACCAATAAGAGACGTAACTCTTATATTCTTTCATTAATTAACGCCCGATGTTACCATTTTTATATCCGGACTGACTTTTATTAAACGTAGCAAAAACCAATTATCTACGTGGTTGGCTTTACCCAATTTATTTTATGGGTAGGCAGTCGGCGCTCAACACGAAGAATAACGGGAGAGTTTTAATTTTGAGAAGAATAAACGTAATTTTTCGGTTTACTGAACTGATTTGAGAGTTAAATCTTTTTTGTATCAAAACTGAACGACATGACGAATCTATCAGGGTTCCGTTTTTGCCTACGGAACCCTAAAAAGTAGTTAAAATTCCTTACCGGCGCTAGTTTATGTAAAACTGCAAGTGGGTATAAGCCGGGGGGTTTAGTCGGGTCCACAGACAGCAGAGTGTAGTTCCCTTCTGCGTCACCATTGTCGTCCATATGCACCCAATACCTGAACAAAATACTTACTTAAAGAAGTACTTGTGCCGTTTTCTACACAGTAGTAGACACAGAACAGAAAAAACGCTTATTTTTCAGTTCTGTACCCGAAGTCCGAGTTTTGCTACCACATTTCGTTACCAAATGTTGTTTTCGTTTCGCCTACGTGTCTCTATCTTTTGTATGGAGAAAAGATGAGACAGCAAAAATACGTTACGTAGCCAGAGTTGTTGTCTCATCATTTTTCCATGCAAAAGAGAGAGACACGTAGGCGAAACGAAAACAACATTTGGTAACGAAATGTTGTAAATGCACTGGGACTTTGGGTTCCGTTGTAGTTGAAAAAAAAGCCGAGAGCAATGAACCCATATTTCCATGAACAAAGATCGCCAGATCATCACAAAAAAAATACCGCTAAAATTTCAATAAACCTTCACTACCAACATCATGACTATGAAGGTAGTGACGGTTTAGTAACATCATCATCAGCCTGTGAAGTCCAATGCTAGACATAGGCCTCCCCTATACCAATCTGGAACTTTATATAGTACCTATAAGTTCCAGGAAGAACGATTCTGAGTGATTTCCATCCGCTAACTACATACATGCTCCGTATTCTAATTAAATATCAAACTTTGACTTGAAATTTCTAGCACTTAAGACATTATACGCGAAATTGGACAAATCTGCAAAGTTTTGATGTTTGATTAAAATTAAGTTTAATCTCTTGGCGCCTTCGCTAACAGCGTTGATAACGTGTCAGTAATCAAGAAGCATATTGGTTGTTTATTTTTCTTCTGAAACTTTTTATTTATCTATTCGAAACATGAAATCTTCAAATCACGGACCTGAGTTTTTCATTCATGTGTTTTTAAGTTTTAGGTAAGCGGCTGGTAGACGGGCCATATTTTCACTGCAATTCCTGGCCGGCAAGTATTGGTGTCCCTGTCTAACATGTGAGTAAGAGAGGGACACCAATATTTAATAAATAATAAGGTCAACTCAACATAATCATAAAACGATTTCAGTTCACAAAGCAGTACTAACCCCATAACACTTCTGTAAGTGGTATTCTTTATGTGCTCGACAATGGCTCTACCATCACGTGGATCCTCTCCAATGCTGAGCGCAGTGGCCAGCGCTCTTGCGTACACCCACACTGAGTCGTGGAGCCACGCCGCTTCTACCGGTATCTGAATAACACGAATCAGCGATAAAAATTATCCCTTATTGTTTTTTTTTTTCTAGTCTCTTCTATCATCCGTCATTGCCAAGGAAAATCCTTGGTCATTGCACTCCTTTTAGACTTCTCTGAAACTCAAGTCTCACACTATCCATCTATCTCTTCATTCCTTTCCTTTCTGGCTCGGCAGATCTCATTAGATCTCAAGCCTGCTAAGGGACGAAACGACATTTTTTCTTTAGGTACCTTTCTATTTATTCGTATTGTGTGTACCTACAATGTTATCTAATTTGTATGGTCGCAGGTTCAAGTCACGATGACATGAGCTTGGCCATAAAATGTGCTTCACAGATTTCGTTACCAGGGACCCGAGAATAGTGTAGCGTAAAAGTACGTCTTACACGACGATGGTATCTTTTAAAGTCAGGCTCCATTACGTGACTAGGATATAAGTAAAGCTCTAATATTTTACAAGGCTGTCTTGAAATACGCGAGGACATAAAAGCATCACATAAAAATGTTTAATTTATTTTGAACTAGAAAAGTCGGGTTTTTTTTGGAAAGCAATGGGAGTCACGTTAGTAAGGACCGTGGGATACCTAGTTCAGACGTTATCAACATTTCAAGTGAGGCATAAATCTTAGACAAATGTACCTAAAACTGTCACTGTAACCACCTGTATTGTTTATTTAACCAACCAGTACCAGTCGGCTTCTATTCTTTAGGTTCGAATACAAAGGTAAAGAGCTCTCAGCGTAAAGCTTAGAAAATATGATTATTGCATCCAATTTAAATGTAAGTACTGAATCTATTACACGGGTATTTATCAGTCTGCCCGCGACCACGGCTATTGCAACACAGCTAAAACGTCGGAAAAAAATAGGTAATTTACGCAATAGTTACCTGAATAATAGATTCATTTTTAATGGTCTTGTTATCTTCAAGTCAAAAAAACAAGAACATCCAAAACATTTTATGAAAAGGACTTTATACTATTTATAATAGAGACAAGAACAATGCATCAGTAGTTTTCGTCACGACACAAATGCACGCTACGCATGCTCTCTGTAAATAAACTGCGCCGGCTCTGACATAATAATGTCATACCTGCATAGTTGAGAGCAGCCGGTCTACTCTTTCCGCGATTCCGATCTCAATCGGAATTTTGACAATCCTATGGGTTTTCTGTCGGAATTCCGTCATAACTTAAAATTGGGATCGGAATCCCGTTCAAAAGAGAACCGGCAGGGCTGAGAGAATGGACTTGATTATGAAATAATTTGTATACAGTGTGGCGCCAAACCGGGCTGTGGTCCCGGTCCCCGGTCTTTTACGGAACACACGTTTGTGATAATCTTGAGGGTAAGATGAAGATACGTAAATTAATCATTTATCCATAGAAAACAATGAAATGTATATAACGACTAAAAACTTATACTACAGAGTGTAACATTATATAGTCGGATTTTTAATTAGACGAAGCCAGCTGACGTTTACTGTGTTGTCCGTTTTTGATGAAATAAAAATAGTGTTGTGACAAAGTGAATGAATGAAAAAACTCCTGAATGAATGAAATTGCCTCGATTGTCTAGTGAACAGTTAGTGTGCCGAACTTGACTTGACGTGCTTGGTTGAGGATCCATATCGTTTGCGCGAAACAATATACCAACAAATAACACAACAATTACCTCAAACACAACGTAACGAAAAACTTAACAAACACAATAACTAAACAGCGTGAGCGCAGAAAAAAACATTTGTGCTATCAGACCAGAGGTTAGAAGCCGAATTAAAAACAAAATGGTGACCGACACGCGTGGCGTTCATCGGTGTTGGCACTTAGGGCATGCAATTATCGAAACTTTTCGATAATCGATAATACGATATTTATCGCTCTATTTTTCGATAATTATCGAGAATTATCGGTTGTTGGTAAAGGGAAAAACCATCATGTTTCGGTCTCTAATTTAACTGCTTTATTTGTCATATCTACACTCAACAAGAAGATTTACGTATAATCTACTATTATCTATCTATTTCTACTTATATCATTCTTTTTCTATCGTGTCGATGTTACAATAAAATTGAGTGAAAAGTGGATGAAACGGCATTGAACAGAGGATGCCTTCTGTCACTTTCTTGTTTAGATATTTACATATTTTTTTTATTTAAAACATCTTTCGGTTGTTCACTGTTTGTTCAAGGATTACATTATTATGGAAAATAGCTAAAATTTATTGAACTTTACATTACCATTTTGGGATTGATAACTCATTATTTACTAATAAATATGATTTCATTACATATTATTAGTGACACTAATCGAAAAGCTTTTAATTAGATGACACTTTCCATTCTAATAATTATGAGCTATTTTAACGATTAGGTTCTTAAGTAAATCAGTCAGTAGAATGCTTGGACTAGTAGGTAATCATTATCTATAAATGTTTTTATATAAAGAAACCAAATAATAACAATAAATTAGAATGTACGCATTGTTTAACATTTTGTTATCGTTAGGAATAAGAATGAACTATTCGTAATAATAGTTCATTCATACATTTTTGAATTTATCGTTTATCGGTTTTTATCGTTTTTATTTTCGATAATTATCGCTGGCGAAAATGAGCCGATTACCGATAATTTATCGATTATCGATTATCGGATTGCATGCGCTAGCTTGGCACTAGTCGCCGCGCCGTGCTTTGTTATAAACCGTCAAAAAACTTATTGTAGTTACATACTACTAGTAACTTATATCAGAGCACTTTATACAATTTTTTATACAAATTTCAATATTCTTTTATAGTTTGAAATAATTAAATATTCACACTCATTGTTCATTCATCTGATTGAACGAGAACTGAGCGCATCACTATTACTTTAAATATGGCAACATTATTTTACAAAGTGACATTAGCTACTGTCAGCCGGTATCGTCTAATTAAAAATCCGAGTATAGATAAACAGGCCGTCCCATGGAAATGTCACAGGGAGGAAAAGTACCGTTTAAATTGTTTTTTAAATTCAAATAATGTCTTCTCTCAGTAAAATATTCCCTCTACATTCAAGGTACTTCCCCTCCATGTGGCATATCCGTGGGACGCCCTGTATAAGACCAAAAAAAGGTTTATTAGCCCAAGCACTTGAATACTATGACGTATGTAGCCTAGGTACACACTTAGAAGTTCGGTGCCAGTTCTGTTATAACTTTACTGCCTGATCATAAAAAACGCTGACTATTTTACTGAAGACATTTGAGTTATTCGTAGGTATAATCATAGCTTAAAAACGTTCATTCCTGAACTATAACAAAAGATCAGGTTAGGTGAGAAAGGGTGTGTGGTTTCCTTGTAGCATGCGTACGGATTAGCTTTTAAGGATAATGCGTACATTCTAAAAGGAATGTTACCCTTTATTCGGGTCGACACGCGATCGACCACTAAGAGCTGAATTTTCTATTTACGGAATAACGCTATTCGTCGAATAAAAAATGGCAATCCTTGTTTTTGACTAGTCTAAACAAGAAATGGATATATTTTTATCTTAAGGATGGTTAGTATAAAAAAAACCTGTTAGGGTAATCTACCGTAGCATGCACATACTATGAAATAAATCCTATTTGTATTTACATTCCTATTTCTATTTGTATTCTCATTTGATTATCGTCATCAGATTACCGCGCCCTGCTTCCCGTGGTTTTACGAGACTCGTTCATTGCGACGGATACCTAAATGAATTACTCTCAGTCCAGGACCTTCACTATGCAACTTAATTATTTGAGTAAGAAGGACTTTTAAAAACTTCTTTGGTTTTTTTTAGATCACTTTTAAATAGTGAAATAGCCGTGCAACAAAATATACATGAGGCCGTTTCACGGATTGGTTATTCCAAAATTTTAGATAAACAACCGAGACACTAGCCCTAACCTATGATATCAATGGCTCAAATCAGATATGGTTTGGTGAACTAAATAAAATTTACTAATATAATATAAATATACTGAAGCCTATGAAAATAAAAAAAAAGAATGTTCTAAAAGCGAATCACGATGTCATCACAGATTATGTACCAGTACCATCCAATCCAGTCAGAGTTACACATTAATAATAAGCATAAACTAAATAAGGTTCCTATATTCTTGTTTGTTTTCGACAATCGCTTACCAAAGCACGAGTTTCAATGCTGATTTAAAGAAGCACCAAATGAATTCATTTCGAGATACGACTTAATACAAATTACAGTAAGTTATGGTCGCCCACACAACTGCATACGCATAATTTTGCAGTTTCTATTATATCTGTAGTCAGATCTATGCGTGTGTCAGTGGTGGGTCTAATTTAGTTGCAATTAATTCGCCGTACGAATCTAATTTTAGATGTTTACCTACACCATGTTTTATGACCTTTCTGCGCGTAGTTAGGGAGTAAGTATCGTTTGTTCACAGTAGTTCTATTGGTCGAACTGCTGGGTTATCTTTTTCCACTAGCTCTGTGGCGAAAAAAGCACACTCTAGCACATAACTATCCTATCTATTGGAATGTAAATTGCTAGGGACTGTGCATATAGCAGTTATGGTAAAGATTGGAGTAGCTATAAACTATACCTATATTTACAACAGATTTTGCCAAAAGCAAGTTCACCTCGATATTTTAGAACGGTTTTAACCCAATTTTTGTAAGTAGGCTGCAATTCAAGACCATTCGAATCGTTATCTTCAATGTAGGCCTGTAAAATTTCATCTTCATTCGGTAATTTGTTGATATTCGAAAATCCGTTCGACATTCTATAACCAATCGGTATCCACCAAACCAACAACGAAAAGTATTTAAGCAAACAATCCAATGGATTATTTGCATGGTATTTAGCAAGTGTAATACTGACAACTTTTAGTCACGATTACACGAGACGGAATTATGACAGAAATCCTATGGGTGTTCGTGTGTTGGGATCGCCGCAGGCAGGTTTGTAATAAATTTAGCAACTTACCACTTTTCCCCCTCCCAATGCAAGTAATGGATTGGTGAAGTTAAACGGAGGCATCTGCAGTCTTCTGTTGACTTCCTTAGCAAACGCTGGGTAAGACGGCGCTGGCGATGGAGCTACTGCTAAATAAGAACGAAAAGCTCTCAGCGTTCTAGCCGCTGGTTCCTTCCGCAAAGGTCCAGCTAAATATTGAACAGCCTCTTCGGAGTCATACTTTTCCACGTCGACCCCAATGGCTGCGTATTCACCTGTAGATCATAGTTGAGTGATATATGACAATTGACAGTCAATTAATGAGCCAATTAGCCATGCTGATTGGCTCATTCATTGATTATGAACTGTTGGCCTATGAAATTATGTCAAAGATTTACCATTTAATACATGCAACGTAGTCTGTAATGATTCTAGGATTTTGAGGTCAAGTTCTATATTTTTTAAAGCGCTAGAACGTGATCGAGGCACAACTTTCGCTTGTCAGTTACTTGTAGTAGGATATAGGTACTCGTAGGATACTAAGCGATGTACAAATTTCTCACTGATCCAAATAAACACCGATAGTTTGGTTAGAGATTTAGTTCAAATTAGTTAGGGTACGAACGTGCTCAACGTGCCTCAAGTCTACAAGCATACCCAAATCAATCAGAAAAGTTCAATATTGCTGAGAGTTTCATAATCCAGGCAACTACGTGATTTGAGAAAAGGAAATCCGACCCGAAATTTTACTATGCCATTGCAATACCAAATTTTATTATTCAAATCAAAAAAACTAGGCATGAATTTTGTAATGATGAGCAAACGAATAAACGTACAAAATAAACAAAATGTTAAATGTAGCATTTCTGTTCCTTTCAAGTTTTGTTTACAGGCAGTTGTTTACACGCCGCTGAATATTTTAATTCATGATATCTGTTTGGAATTTCCACAAGTTCATAAAGACTGTAAGAAGCGACAGCAGAGTAAGCTTTAATTTAATAATAATCCCAATCAATACCAAATAAATAAACGTAAGGAAACTTGCATGTCGTTGTCGGCGAACCTAAAAAGTTGAAAACATGTGTCAAGTGCACGAAAGGAGCCTCATTGAGGCACACTTAAAATCTTTTAACCACTCAAAAGATCCAGTGTCACGATCAGAAGAAGAAGATCAAACAAATAAAGTAATGTAGAGCAAATATATCCGAATATATCCTAAATCATATTCACACGCAGCGATAATGTCACGAGAGTAATTTATCATGTTCTAGTAAGGACTATTTGTATTAACACTATCGACTGCCTATTTATTACCATGATTGATCGGTTATTCCATTTGAATAGATACCGTTTCAATAGAGCTTTTAATCGTAATATTTCTTTGAAGAATCATTTATAAGAGTAATACCACCAGAACAAGCAGGCCACCAGAATTTTGACTTATATAATGGACTAGTGGCCGCCCGTGGCTTCGCAAGCTCGGTCCCTGTTATTTTTTCGGGATAAAAAGTAGTCTATGTGCTATTCCAGACTCATCTTTGTGTCAAATTTCATCCAGATCCGATCAGCCGTTCTGGCGTTATAGAGTCACAAACATCCATCCAAACTTTCGCATTTAATATAAATGGGATTATTGCTTGACGTCATAAATAGTGGGAGAAATCGCCGTAGGGTACAATTTTTTTCGTAAATTTTTCATCATCCGCACTTGATGGCTGGTTTTTCCGGAAGTAGGCCGCTGGCGGGCCCTTTTTGCGTGACCCTTGACACATGTTGCTCGAACTTTTTTAGGTTCTACGACACGTCGGCTTCCTCACGATGTTTTCCTTCACCGTTTGAGAGTACTAGCATAGTGCACATAAACTTTTGACAGAAAAACTCATTGGTACACGACTGGTTTTGAACCCACGATCTTCGGATAGGAAGGCGGGGCCGCTACCACTAGACCACCAGTGCTCTTAAACTTAGCCTGTAGGGTACTAAAAGATACACAACACATGCATACACTTTCTCGTTTTCAAGAATATTTTGTATAACTATACTATGGCTCTGAACGCGAAAGTAATGACAAAATCTACCAAATGTGTGAAGTGTTTTAGTGTAGACGTCTCATAATCTCTAATCCCCGGACGAACTCATTCACAAAGGGCTCTACTACCCACAAGTAAAATAATAGCTGTCTATAGATCCGAGCAACGGGAAACTCATTACGTTCCGACATTGAAGACGACGTACAGACCTAAAGGTTCTTTTCTACGCTAAATCATTTGGATTTAAGGATCAGGGTCTGTGGTATTTTTCATGTAACAATTTGAAAAGAAATGCTTTGAAGCATAGGGATATTTCGTTAACGGCGACGGGTTTCAAGAAAGGTTATTGAGCTCGCAAACCAACTTGTATTACGAAATAACGTAATATGTCGAAAATAAATACTTTTACTAGCTAAATTAGGCATCATTTCGGCTTTACAGTTATGCAGGAATTGCTTGATAATGTGTGTTTGTTGTAATTTTATCACTTAAGGCTGTGTTTATTTTTGTTTAGTAACTTATACGTTTATGTTTAATAAAACAAATATTAACTCAAAAGTTAGCTGGTACAGTACATATTATTTGTGCAATAAAGAATTTTCTGTTATTTGTATCTAATTAATTGTGTACGGTCGTTTTTAAGATAAAAAATAATATTTTGAAAGGCAATAATAAATAGCACCTACTAGTCTTCTAACCGTTATAAATTGAAACGCTTTATTCAACTCCTGAATCACTTCTACATCGCTGGAAACACTGCGGCATCCATTCATATCTCTTAAAATGAAATGGTGTGAATGGCACTCCTAAGGACCCCTCGGATAACGGGATGTTGTCGTGCCAACAAAGGGAAGATCTAGACAGATATATCAGAGAGCTTATGGAAATCATACACGTTGCTCTTTTCAGTCGGCAAAGCTATCTAGGTATGACTTTACAATACTATGGCGATTTATCAGTTCGCCTATACAGGGTGGTTTTTTGAGAAGGGCAGTGATGGCCAAGTCCGAAAATTTGTGAAAGAAGATATTCCCTCGATTTATAAGAAAACAATAACTGCATAATAACTGCATCTTTATCAAATATCTTTTACTTTTGACGGAAATGTTTTAAGTTTTCTTCCGTGTAAAAATATAAAAAAATGAAAATTTGCTATTTTTATTAATTTTTATTAAAACATTTATTTGCAAAGATTAATCCTTATCAGCAACTGAATTCATTGGTTCAATAATATACAGGGTGCATGTAGTTTGTTTTGAAAAATCATTCGGGCCATTTTCGTATGCGGTAGTTGTGCGGAGTAGTATGCGGTTATTGTTTTAAAATTAATCGAGGGCATGACTCCTGTCACAACTTTTCCCTAACTCTCCTGGCTTCGGACTTGGGCATCACCACCCTTCTAAAAACCAACTTTTCCAACGCGACTCTTCCATACAAACTTCAGGCCCAGCTGCACTGTTGAAATACACTACACCTATCCGGTCCTATAGTAGTCATTTAGCCTAACAGGCCACTAAGTCTGTAGCCATCTCTATTTGTTGGCATGAAAATGACAGTGACAAGAGACTTTTAGCGAGCCGCTAAAAAGTGTTAGGCTTTATGAATGAAGTGGTAAGCCATAACAATTTTATACTTTGAATTATAATTTTGGAACGTTTCCAGATTTTCATACACTTACCAGAATCCAAAAGCTGCATCGCGTCCAAAGCCAACATCAGTCCAATGTGGTCGTGGTAGTACCCCACGGTCACGTAAACTGAGAAAACATTTCTATTTCAAACATTATACTACAACTTTCAAACAATGTTGATGAAAACTGCTCTTACATAATCGTCTGAAAACTGTTTGATCCAATACGATAGTATATTTTGAAAAAATAGTGATTAACGTTCGACTTGTTAAGTAATACGTAGACAAGTTCACATTGCTTGGTCCATCAGAGACAAATCTTTTGTTTATTTTAAATTAGATATTTAATAATCACACTTACTTCTAGTGTCTTTAAAGGTGTCCTTCACAATGTCCAAGAAAGGGTTACGTGTGAAGTTTTCTTTCCTGTCCTCATAGTAAAAAGGTTGTCTATAAACTTGTATCGTGCGTACTGAGATTAGATTCTCTCTAGCCGCCGCTATTATGGCAAGGGCTAGGCGTGAGAAATCGTGATTTGGTGCTTTGAGGTAGATGAAACCAACCTGTAAGAAACGAGATTTTACTATACTTTTCTATTGTATTTACACATACAGTCGAAAACCTTTCACACACAAAGTTATAGACCATTTATTCATTTGAACCGAAAGGATCACTTAAAATGATGACGTAAGTAATTTTGAAAATTGGCGATTGTAAATTAATGTCAGCCTTTATGGTTTTGGGTAAACATGAAAAAACTTGCAGAGAATTAATAATTGCGCTAGTTTCACGTCAAAACCCTGTGAATAAACATCAGGGCGCCCTCATTAAAATATTTTCACTCGTTGTTTTGAACTAGATTTCCAAGCGTCAGAGACCGCGTTAGTTCAGAAGTTCTAAACAAAAAGTAAAGCAAAGTAGTGTTGTCGGAAGGAAGTGCGATAAATATGCAAATAGGTATTGTTTACATGCATGAAATTGAAATTCCTGAGCACGGCGACGACTGAGCGGGAGATATCGATGTCTGAGGGGCGCGTGCGGCCGAATGTCGCGTACACGCGCTTGTTCGAACTGGCCACATCTCGGCAATACTGTAGAACAAAAAGAATCCATTTATGTAATTCCAAATTCAAATTTGAAATCGTTCTTCCTGAAAATGTTTAGGGCGAGGCCTATGTCCAGTAGTGGACTTTTTAGTGCTGATGATGATGATGAATTTTAAAATCAAACTTTAAATTATGTTGATAAAATGGGTAGGTTTTATTATATGTTTTACAGAGTCAATATTTTTTTCGCTAAATGTGACTGAGGCGGAGCCGAGGCCACAACTTAATGGTTGCTATTTTTCATATAAAGAATTATTTACTTTATTATATATGTTTCAACATAATAAATATTAAATTGTTAAGATTGGTTTTATTGTATTTATCCTCACAGTTCTAATAAAAGTCACTGCAGTGAAATAGTTGCGCTATCGAGATTCTTGTCTTGGTATTCGCAAATCAGTGTCTTCATAAATCTTAGCATAATGGAAGAAAATAGAAATACAGTGAAGCAGGAAAACATCTTTCGGAAACAAGCTATATAAAAATGTGATAAAGTTGAGGCTGAACTATAGAACTTTGGTAAAATATGGTCCTCGATAACGCTTCTATTTAGTGTTGACAGGCGGTAATATATCTCTGGACCGAAGTGCTAGTAATAATAGCGATTTCCATAACCCCTACAACTCTACATCCACGATAGGCTTTAGGCATGATTCTAAATGACAATATCTACACAGAATTAATGACCCGTTCAACGTACAAATCTACAGTTCTCAACAACTCCTGTGGCACATCGTGGCATAAACATGCGTCAAATCGTACTACTGCGGTTTTGTAGCTTTCTGGATAGTTGCGGCGTTTATAATAGCGCTTTACAAAGCCAATATCTATGGGGAGCATTCCTCCAAAGAAAGGCTATCCAACTGCCGGGGACTGTAGTAGGTTACATACCTCCACTGTGATGATTCATTTATTTCGGGAGGAGTGTTATGTTTTACATACATATACATAAAACCAACATTAATATTTGAAGGTCACGAGAAAAGTCAGCAAATATTAATCTTAAGGGGCCGGCGGAGGGCGAGTTTTCATACAAACGTAATACCAAAATGATTACTAATTTAGACAGATTTTCACTATATTATTGTAATAATTGTATTTGTATAGTAGTTATCTAGGTTCCTGAACAGTTTTTATTTTAAATTACTTACCTCAAATGAAATTAACGCCAATCACATTTTGCAATGAAAAAAATGTGTAAAATGCGATTTGTGTTTATTTCATTTGAGGTAAGTAATTTAAAATCAAAATTATTCAGGAACCTTGATAAATACTATACGAATACAGTTATTACAATAATATAGTGAAAATCTGCCTAAACTAGTAATAATTTTGGTACCTTACGTTTGTATGAAAATTCACCCTCCGCCGTCCCCTTAACATTTTGAAAAAGGGTGTATGATGTCGAAACGAGACCAAACTTTCGCAAATTCATTCGTGCTGAATTTATAGTTGTATTTGTAAACTAGTTAGGAATAAATAAATATTTTTATAATATGTCTCTATAAAAACCTACAGGACAATACTTAACATAATTAGAAGTCATGAATGCATTTATTCATTGTTATTACAGGTGCATGTGCATAAATATCTATTGTTATTTGAACAATAGCTGCACATGATGCATAGGAACTAAGAGACAAATATGGCGTTCAAAATAGCTGATGCAGCCTTTGTCTAGAAAATATTTCTGCGTAGTCAATACCAAGAAACTATGCCATAAATATAAGTATATATACCTTAAATGAATTCAAGATGTACTGCGTAAAATCTTTAACTGTAATAAAACCGTAATAATCTGTGGAGATTTTAATGTAGATATCCCAGTTCACCCTCTTTCTGAGAGGCTGCTAAATTTGTTTAAATGTTTTGACCTACACTGCTTGTTTCAAGATCCAACAAGGGTGACACTAACAACAGCCACCTGTCTTGACAATATTTTTAGCAGTCATGAGCCAGTAAGTAAATCAGTAGTTAGGCATTTTAGTTCAGATCACTACGGTCATAGCGCTAAATTTGCTTATAAAATTTTAGATAAACACGAGATTTTCACCCACCGGCCTATCACAGAGAGCCGTATTAAAAAGTTTCAAACCAATATTGAACTGAAAGTGTCCCTCATGCCTTGTCTGACTGACCCGAATGATCTTTTCTCCAACTTATCAAATTTAATTAATGATGAACATAAGGATACGTTTAAACTTAAAACATGTAAAGCTAGTGTTAGTGTCGCGTTCGCTGACTGGGCCACCCCAGGTATTTACAAAAGTAGGAATACATTATATGAGCTGTATGCTGCTAGGGAATCAATGCTCAATGACCCAGCATTTATTCTACATATTAAAAACTACTCTAAAGCATTTAAAAGAGCTTGTCACGCATGTGCATTTCTCCAGCTTCCTCATATGGAAATTGCGAATTCTGAAAACGCCAACATTTAAAGCATAATTGGAGCAATCATTGATTTGAAGGAAAATTTAGCAGCAAAAAAAACAACGACTCTATGAGACTTTATAGGTGTGTTAGCTGGAGAGCGGCTCCACAGCTTCCTCATTCAGTGTGGGCAAACGGCTAACGATAGAGCTATATAGTAAACGCCAAATTTTAGAGCATAATTAGAGCACCCGGCATAAAAAAAATCAAGTCTCTAGCTCGAAAACTCTTTGAGTTAGAAGACTATAACAACGTGTTTGCTGGGAAGCCATTTCTCCAGCTAACACATGTGGATCTCAGGAATGGCTATAGCTAGAAAGTTGCTTGATATCTCCAAATTTAGAGCAAAAAATATCATGGATGCTCCAAATATTTCAAGTGTCTAGGTTCAAAACTCACCGAGTTAGAAGCTTTGATGACTGTGTTAGCTGGAGACACGTTTGTCTGGCACGCACATGCTACATCTGAGGATCTACAATAGCTACAGATTCGGTTGACGTGTCCAAACCGAGCTATGAATTAGAGCACTCGGCTCCAAAATTTTGGACTCTCTAGGACAAGTAGTTTCCTAGTAATGAACAAAAGAACATTTTGCCGCCAGAATTTTCAAATGTATGTTCGCACCCGTAAAAATGCGGCGTTGCCGCTCTGAAAGTTTGGTATCAGCGTAGGAATTTGAACGTTATTCGGTTTATTTTAGATCGCGATACGAGTCATTTTCGTATGCGCTTAGCGGTTTTGATTTCTGAAACCTCAAACTCATATTTTCTCTTTTTGTTAGGTTGAGAGCTTTCTCTCTATCTATATGAGAATTGTGTGTTGCCCGTTCTTGTTCGTTTTATAGTTTCTTTAGTAATGCGTGTCTTTTAGGTATTCTTAGAAAAAAACTTTAATTGTTTCTGTAAATAGGTACCTGCTAGGCCAGTGTTGATGATTCTACCTACTCTGCCTGTTGTTAGCCGTCTGTTCTCTGTGTTTTACTGTATTCAGTCAGGTTTTTATGAGCGTATCGAGTAAACCAGGCGGACGGAAAATAGGTATTTACTGCGGCTTGCTAGTTGTATGCGTACTCACGCACACTTGCCCCCTATCACTTGCCATCTCACCAGATGGCAAGTGATAGGGGGGGCATCTCACCATGTTGTGCCGACCCCACCTGGTGGGTAAGGGCAGGAAGAAGAAAAAGCACTTTTTGGGGTTTTTTGTTTCATTTTCAACTATATTCCTATATTGTGAATTGGACATAAGTTTTTGAATCCAAGATGGCGGCTTCATTTTTTTTCTTAAAAAATGGATATGGGTATCGTTTAATAGGTTTTTGGGGGCTCTGGTTGTGAATTCGACAATAATTTTTGAATCCAAGATGGCGGCTTCATTTTTTTTTCTTAAAAAATGGATATGGGTATCGTTTAATAGGTTTTTGGGGGCTCTAATTGTGAATTCGACATTATTTTTTGAATCCAAGATGGCGGCTTCATTTTTTTCTCAAAAAATGGATATTAGTATCGTTTAATAGGTTTTTGGGGGCTCTGGTTGTGAATTCGACATTATTTTTTGAATCCAAGATGGTAGCTTCATTTTTTTTCTTAAAAAATGGATATGAGTATCGTTTAATAGGTTTTTGGGGGGGGCTCTGATTGTGAATACGACATTATTTTTAGAATCCAAGATGGTGGCTTCATTTTTTTCCTTAAAAAATGGATATGGGTATCGTTTAATAAGTTTTTGGGGGCTCTGATTGTGAATACGACATTATTTTTTGAATCCAAAATGGCTGCTTCCTTTTTTTTCTCAAAAAATTGATATGGGTATCGTTTAATAGGTTTTTGGGGGCTACAATTGTGAATTCGACATTATTTTTTGAATCCAAGATGGTGGCTTCATTTTTTTTCCCAAAAAATGGATATTAGTATCGTTTAATAGGTTTTTGGGGGCTCTGGTTGTGAATTCGACATTATTTTTTGACTCCAAGATGGCAGCTTCATTTTTTTTCTAAAAAAATGGATATGGGTATCGTTTAATAGGTTTTTGGGGGCTCTGATAATGAATACGACATTATTTTTTGAATCCAAAATGGCTGCTTCATTTTTTTTTCTCAAAAAATTGATTGTGGGTATCGTTTAATAGGTTTTTGAGGGCTCTAATAATGAATTCGACATTCTTTTTTGAATCCAAGATGGCGGCTTAATTTTTTTCTCAAAAAATGGATATGGGTATCGTTTAATAGGTTTTTGGGGGCTCTGGTTGTGAATTCGACAATATTTTTTGAATCTAAGATGGTGGCTTCATTTTTTTTCTTAAAAAATGGATATGGGTATCGTTTAATAGGTTTTAAATGGCTCTGATTGTGAATTCGACATTATTTTTTGTATCCAAGATGGCAGCATCATTTTTTTTCTCAAAAAATGGATATGGGTATCGTTTAATAGGTCTTTGAGGGCTCTGATTGTGAATTTGACATTATTTTTTTATCAAAGATGGCGGCTTCAGTTTTTTTCTCAACTAATGGATATGGGTATCGTTTAATAAGTTTTTGGGGGCTCTGATTGTAAATTCAACATTAATTTTCGAATCCAATATGGTGGTTTCATTTTATTTCTTAAAAAATGGATACCTATGGAATTCTTTTAATAGGTTTCTGGGGGCTCTGATTGTGAATTCGACATTATTTTTTTATCAAAGATGGCGGCTTCAGTTTTTTTCTTAAATAATGGATATGGGTATCATTTAATAAGTTTTTGGGGGCTCTGATTGTGAATTCAACATTAATTTTTGAATCCAAGATGGTAGTTTCATTTTATTTCTTAAAAAATGGATATGGATATAGTTTTATAGGTTTTTGGGGGCTCTGATTGTGAATTCAACATTATTTTTTGAATCCAAGATGGTTGCTTTTTTTTCTCAAATAATGGATATGGGTATCGTTTAATAGGTTTTTGATGGCTCTGATTATGAATTCGATATTATTTTTTGAATCCAAGATGGCGGCTTCATTTTTTTCTTTAAAAATGAACATGGGTATCGTTTAATAGGTTTTTGGGGGCCCTGATTGTGAATTCGACATTATTTTTTGAATCCAAGATGGCGGCATCATTTTTTTTCTCAAAAAATGGATATGGGTATCGTTTAATATGTTTTTGGGGGCTCTGATTGTGAATTCGACATTAATTTTTTAATCCAACATGGCGGCTACATTTTTTTTCTTAAAAAAACGGTTTTCTGTATAGTTGGTTTACTTACGATAGTTGAACGAGACAACGTCATACAGCTGTCCACGCGAACGCATCGCTCACTCAAAAAGGAGAAACAGATGTCGAACACTGCCGAACGCTGAGGCCGATTGTGCTTCTTTGGCACTCTTTCCACGCTCTCGTTTGCATTGCGTGCATTTGGCTCTATTGAATTATAAGACTATAAGATATAAATGATATCTATATCCATTTTTTAAGAAAAAAAAAATGAAGCCCACATCTTGGATTCAAAAAATAATGTTGAATTCACAATCAGAGCCCCCAAAAACCTATTAAACGATATCTATAACCATTTTTTAAGAAAAAAAATTAAGCTGCCATCTTTGATTCAAAAAACAATGTCGAATTCACAGTCAGAGCCCTCAAAAACCTATTAAACGATACCCATATCCATTTTTTGAGAAAAAAAATGAAGCAGCCATCTTGGATTCAAAAAATAATGTCGAATTCACAATCAGAGCCCTTAAAAACCTATTAAACGATACCCATATTCATTTTTTGAGAAAAAAAATGAAGCAGCCATTTTGGATTCAAAAAATAATGTCGAATTCACAATCAGAGCCCCCAAAAACCTATTAAACGATACCCATACCCATTTTTTAAGAAAAAAAATGAAGCTGCCATCTTGGATTCAAAAAATAATGTCGAATTTATAATTCGAGCCCCCAAAAACCTATTAAATGATACCCTTAACCATTTTTTTAGAAAAAAAATGAAGCTGCCATCTTTGATTCAAAAAACAATGTCGAATTTACAATCAGAGCCCTCAAAAACCTATTAAACGATGCCCATATCCATTTTTTAAGAAAAAAAATGAAGCAGCCATCTTGGATTCAAAAAATAATGTTGAATTCACAATCAGAGCCCCCAAAAACCTATTAAACGATATCCATATCCATTTTTTGAGAAAAAAAAAAGTAGCAGCCCTTTTGGATTCAAAAAATAATGTCAAATTCACAATCAGAGCCCCCAAAAACCTATTAAACGATACCCATACCCATTTTTAAGGAAAAAAATGAAGCCGCCATCTTGGATTCAAAAAATAATGTCGAATTTGTAATCCGAGCCCCCAAAAACCTATTAAACGATTTCCATATCAATATATTGTGAAAAAAAATTAAGCTGCCATCTTGGATTAAAAAATATTATCGAATTCACAATCAGAGCCCCCAAAAACCTATTAAACGACACCCATACCCATTTCTTAAGGAAAAAAAAGTAGCAGCCATTTTGGATTCAAAAAATAATGTCAAATTCACAATCAGAGCCCCCAAAAACCTATTAAACGATACCCATACCCATTTCTTTAGGAAAAAAATGTAGCAGCCATTTTGGATTCAAAAAATAATGTCAAATTCACAATCAGAGCCCCCAAAAACCTATTAAACGATACCCATACCCATTTTTTAAGGAAAAAAATGAAGCTGCCATCTTGGATTCAAAAAATAATGTCGTATTTATAATCCGAGCCCCCAAAAACCTATTAAACGACACCCATATCAATATATTGTGAAAAAAAATTAAGCCGCCATCTTGGATTGAAAAAATATTGTGGAATTCACAATCAGAGCCCCCAAAAACCTATTAAACGATACCCATACCCATTTTTTAAGGAAAAAAATGAAGCTGCCATCTTGAATTAAAAAATTAATGTTGAATTCACAATCAGAGCCCCCAAAAACCTATTAAACGATACCCATATCCATTTTTTGAGAAAAATATGAAGCCACCATCTTGGATTCAAAAATTAATGTTGAATTCACAATCATAGCCCCCAAAAACCTATTAAACGATACCCATATCCATTTTTTGAGAAAAAAATGAAGCCACCATCTTGGATTCAAAAATTAATGTAGAATTCACAATCAGAGCCCCCAAAAACCTATTAAACGATACCCATATCCATTTTTTGAGAAAAAAATGAAGCCACCATCTTGGATTCAAAAATTAATGTTGAATTCATAATCAGAGCCCCCAAAAACCTATTAAACGATACCCATATCCATTATTTAAGAAAAAAAATGAAGCCACCATCTTGAATTCAAAAATGAATGTCAAATTCACAATTAGAGCCCTAAAAACCTTTAGAACAATAGGTATCTACGTTAACAACTTTTGAAGAAAAAAAATAAAACGTTTTCCGGAATAGAGCCCCCCCACTTTTCTTCATAATTATTATGTTTATAATATTTCCTTTCGCTTTCCCGTGAGTATTTACTGCAGCTTGCTATAGATAGTGCAACCCACGAAGGCGCGCCCCACTATTCCTCCTAACCGTTTATAGTATATGTGTGCAAGCTTCCATCAATGTTTGAGTGTTATCGGTATACACTAATTACCTATGAGTGCACACTACAATTAATAGACTACGGTTGGCGACTGCCGCTCGGAGCAAACTCCCCGCACCCCGCGAGGGGTGCGTCTTCGTGAATTGCACTATCTATAGTTATGTACGTACTCACAGACACAATGATAGTTTCGCACGATGCCATTTACACCTAGTGTGACAAGAGTAGGTAACTCATGATTTGAAAACATTGTTGGTTAGTTGAGAGACTTAGAGATATAATTTCATGATATTTAAAACTAAAAATAAAAAATCTGAAGTCAGGTTTCTTAATAAATACATATTTAAACTTAAACTAACCATTATAAAACTTTTCTTTGGTGTTTTTTTGTTTCATTTTAACCTATATTCCGCTTCTTGAGCTACGTAATGAGTGTTTAAGACATGAATCCTAGGGTAACTATTTACCAGGCACGGGCAACACACAACTCCATCCGACTAACGTTCAAATTCCTACGCTGATACCATACTTTCAGAGCGGCAACGCCGCATTTTTACGGGTGCGAACATAATATTTGAAAATTCTGGCGGCAAAATGTTCTTTTGTTGATTACTAGGAAACTACTTGTCCTAGAGAGTCCAAAATTTTGGAGCCGAGTGCTCTAATTCATAGCTCGGTTTGGACACGTCAACCGAATCTGTAGCTATTGTAGATCCTCAGATGTAGCATGTGCGTGCCAGACAAACGTGTCTCCAGCTAACACAGTCATCAAAGCTTCTAACTCGGTGAGTTTTGAACCTAGACACTTGAAATATTTGGAGCATCCATGATATTTTTTGCTCTAAATTTGGAGATATCAAGCAACTTTCTAGCTATAGCCATTCCTGAGATCCACATGTGTTAGCTGGAGAAATGGCTTCCCAGCAAACACGTTGTTATAGTCTTCTAACTCAAAGAGTTTTCGAGCTAGAGACTTGATTTTTTTTATGCCGGGTGCTCTAATTATGCTCTAAAATTTGGCGTTTACTATATAGCTCTATCGTTAGCCGTTTGCCCACACTGAATGAGGAAGCTGTGGAGCCGCTCTCCAGCTAACACACCTATAAAGTCTCATAGAGTCGTTGTTTTTTTTGCTGCTAAATTTTCCTTCAAATCAATGATTGCTCCAATTATGCTTTAAATGTTGGCGTTTTCAGAATTCGCAATTTCCATATGAGGAAGCTGGAGAAATGCACATTGTCACGCAGCAAAATCATTGCATATCAAAAGAAAAATTGAAAAATCCACAAATAAAATAAAAGCTACCTGGGAAATAGTCAATAATGAGACTGGCAAATAAAAACTCCGTAATAAAAAAATTCATTTGAAAGTAAACAATAATCTTTTGACAACAAACATTGAAGTAGCCAACGCGTTTGATAGTTTCTTTTCCAGTATCCCTAAAGTAGTGACATCGTCTTTAAATTCCTCGGCCTCTGGTGCGATGGCATTGTTAGAGTCTAGTGTTAAAAAATGTAATAATATCTTTAGTTTTAAATACATTAATGCTGACAAAATCGTGAAGACATTTAAATCGTTAAACATTAAAAATACTGAAGATTTATGGGGAATGTCTACAAAACTACTCAGTACTATTATAACTGATATTGCACCGTGTCTAGGGTATATTTTTAATAGATGTGTTGATGAGGGTGTTTTTCCTGATTTAATGAAACCTAGTAAACTCATTCCCCTGTTCAAATCTGGAAATGCAAATGACCCTGCTAACTATAGACCTATCTCAGTATTGCCTACGCTAAGTAAAATATTTGAGAAAGTTATTCTTACTCAGTTGTTATCACATTTTAACCTAAATGGGATACTTCATAGCCACCAGTTTGGATTTACGAAAGGTCGATCAACGACTGATGCTGGTATTCTACTCTTAAAGCACATATATGATGCCTGGGAAAACTTACAAGACGCGATTGGGGTATTCTGCGATCTTTCCAAAGCTTTTGACTGTGTAAATCATGCTACATTAATATCTAAACTTAAACATTACGGCATTCTAAATCGCTCCATTGACCTAATACAATCGTACTTGACTGATAGAGTCCTTAAAGTTGATGTGAGCGGTGAGAGATCTTCTGGGTCAGTTATTGACATGGGGGTGCCACAAGGTTCGATATTAGGTCCTTTCTTGTTTCTAGTGTACGTAAATGACCTCCCTTTTTTTGTTAAAAAACTATGTGAAATAGTACTATTTGCTGACGATACCTCAATAATTTTTAAAGTTGATAGATTGAAGGCTAATTACGATGACGTTAACGCATCTCTGTCGCAAATACTTAACTGGTTTAACGTTAATAATCTTTTACTTAATGCTAAGAAAACCAAGTGTATTAAGTTTACCTTACCAAATGTAACTCTCCGGCCAACTAATATTATACTTAATGGAGAGTCACTTAACCTTGTAGATTCTACTATCTTCTTAGGACTTAATTTTGACAAAAAATTGCAGTGGGGACCGCAAATCAAAGCACTTGCTGCCAGACTAAGTTCGGCTGCATATGCAGTTCGGACTATAAGATGGCTCACTGATGAAGCTACAGCTAGGCTAGTTTACTTCAGCTACTTCCATAGTGTTATGTCTTACGGTATCCTTCTCTGGGGGAAAGCAACTGATATTCAAACTATATTCGTTTTACAAAAAAGGGCCATACGTGCCATCTATAAAATGAAATCACGAGACTCATTGAGGGAGCGATTTAAGGAAATTAATATCCTCACAGTAATTTCACAATATATATATGAAAACTTACTGTACACTCACAAACACATCTGTAGCTTTCAGAAAAATTGTGATTCACATAATATTAACACTAGAAATAAAAATAAACTTTATATTCCCAAATTTCGTTTACAGAAGGTAAATGGGTCTTTTATGGGGAACACTGTACGCTTCTACAATAAACTTCCGGAAAATGCAACTAAGCTTCCAATTCGGAAGTTTAAAGCCTATATTAAGAGTAATTTGATAAAGAAAGCGTACTATACTCTAGATAGCTATATGAATGATAAAACTGCGTGGCCCGATGTCCCGGTCACTCTACCCATAGGAAGCTAGCATGTCAATTTGCAATGTCTGTACCTACTATTTAATATCTTATTTTTATATCTGTGTAGATACTTTATTATAACTTTGAAGCGTAGCGTGTGCTGTCTTTGAAACTTTTGCTTTTGTATAATTACATTGCATACGTCTGACTAAGTGAAGTGGCACCACACTGGAACTTCACTGCTATTATTTTAGACTATTTTTGATTTGTAAAAGGATCATATAAAAAAACGGTAGGAACCGAGACGTAGTTTGTTGCCTGTTCTTCTACGCTTGGTCGCGTGGAACTGGCACCTAGACTCACCTAGCTTTAAGACGTTTCAAAGTGATTCTTGTATCGTATTGAATAAACGCTTATTGAATCTTGAATCTTGAATCTTGAATGCATAGATACATTTTTCAGTTCTTCATTGAACGACTGTCGTAAATATATTATGACCACTGCAAGTAGTAAACGGACCGAAATTACTAGTTTCCTTTCTGGTAAGTACTAAACTTGTGTCAAATATACAATCATCCTTCAGCAGTCTTTGTTTTCGTAACAAGCAAAGCAAGACGTTAAGAATCCAAAAAAATAAGAAGATTATTGATAAATTTAACACAAATAAAATAAAAAAAAACAAAACTATATGAATACCCCTAATAAACAAAACACTAAAACCATGAAATTATACCGTGGGTAGATTTTTGCTTCGTTCACTATTTAAAGTTACCTACCTCATAAAGCCCTAGTACTTACTCTAATGAAAAAGCGGCCTTGCAGTTCTGAACATGTTAAATTAAACTCCGTATCCCGGCGGAAATGCAGCATTGTCAAAATTCAGCGTTTGAGCACTCTTGAGTCTGAACAATAGGGGTGCCAAAGGCTTTTTTTTTGGTGCAGGCCCATTTTTACAGTAACTAGTCTACTACATACGTTGCTATATTATATATAGATATACATGCAAAGTCACTTACATAGCTGATCATAGGAAGGTTGAAGGCTGCGGCCATTCGACCTTCGTGCACACAAGTCTCTTGTGGACCGATGAATGCGGAGACATTGGCCGCCCAGAGCGCTGCCACCTGCGGTGAACACAACACATTACATGGGACATGGTAAGTGAAAATAGTTCAACTAGGTTCAAACTGGAGCGAAAGACGACAAGGGACGTGTTTCATCATCACTCATGCACGAAACAAAAAATATTTCCGTGTCTACTTTATGCCCATATTTCTGCCTCTAAGGTACTTCAGACTTATGCAAGAGAGAATATCATTTTTTATCTGATGGATAGCGTAACAGGCTTTCAGTAGGTAGAATATTTTGAAGTCGTGCTTACCACGTAGTCTATAGGTAAACTTTTTACATTTCGAAGTCGTGCGTCTGGATGAATAACCGAGCGTACGAGTTTTGTTTGGTTTGTAAATTATAAAGTTAATGTACCTAACAGTCTGTCACGGCTTACGGTCTAGTAAACCGAAGATTACTGCCTGATCCGGAAGGTCGAAGGTCGTGTACATATTTTTTTTATCGAGTATTATATTCATAATGCTAAACTCAAGCGCTGAAGTAAATAACATCGAGAAGTAACTTACGAGTATACAAACCTAGGTCCTTAGAATACTTTTAGCGGAAACAGTTATCTATACCAATAATATCCTCTTTGATAACAAATAGCGTTGAACAGTAAACGCAAAGTTCTCATAAAGTCAAGCGCTCGGCAATTTTATACCGCTAAACTTTACGAGTGCTGCAAAAAACTCAGATTTAATATGAAACAAAGATTTTACACAAGATCCTTTACCCGACGACTTTGACGATAGCCTTTATTCGTATCGTAAAACTAAGGAATATTAAGCCCCATTTCGCTACAGCGAGTGGTAAAAACCTAACGACGCAATTTGCACTTGGGGATGGTGCGGTCATCAAATAATCGAATTGATATTATGATCTTCATCAAATAATCCATCGGTATTCATTTTATGCGAATTGTCTGGCTTACCTTTAAGCTTAGACTTACACTCTTCATAGTAATGTGCGTTTCAAGACCGTGATTTAGGGTTTAAAGTGCCATCTGAGAACATCCCACTTACGGCAATTATTTTGATGTCGTTTTTTGAAGACTTATTATAAGCACTTCGTGTTCTGTCATTTACCCTTTGTTTGCTAACAAAAGATGTGAGGCATTATTAAGCGTGCGTTGCGTCCCGTGTTTCATTTGGCATGACAAACGACACGAGCCTAAGCACTGTCATCAACCAGACTAAGGACGCCTAATCAGACTAAGAACGAGTAAACTTTAAGCAATAGTTTGTAACTTAAAAAGGTCGAACTTCACTTGTGACTGAGTTCTTTTTGTAAAGAACCCTGAGCCATAATTATTGTCAGTTGTTGTGTTCATAAGTGTAGAAGAGAAGATGTTCCGAGCAGTTCCGAGTGAATTCGGTATCAATAAGAAATATATTTACCTAATAGCTTTTGAGATAAACAATCCGGGCTTTCGACTTCCAAATCTAGTTTCAATCTTTAATCGCTGTGCCTGGACTGTTATTAACAGATGTTATATAATCCTCGGCGCGTAAGTTTACTTTCATAGTGTAGTTCATAGTTTAATAGTGTAGTAGTAAGTGTACTTCGCGAATTTTATTCAGTTATTCACTCATAGCAGATTTTTTTATGAAAATTCTTATCATGACTTCATGACCAAACTGCTTAACCAATTTTGATGATTTATATGGGACCAATCTGAAAATTTTACTTTGTAGATAAAAAATATTTATTCAAATCGGTTCATAAATGACGAAGTTATGCGAGAACAAACATTTAAAAAATACAACCAAATTGACCCGCTCTTTTTTAATTGGAAGTCGATTAAAAGAAAAAAACATTTCGCGCGACAGAAAACCTATTCATAAGTAAATTCTAATGAGCTGTTTGTAGAGCAGAATACCTATTAGTAGGTATGGAATTCTTATCATTGAGGGCACCCGGCGCCGATGGAAGCAATTAGCAAGAGACTTAGCTCTTTGGAATCATAAAGATGGGAGTTTCAATTCCGCTAAGGCCTCACTCTAAGAACAAGGCCACTATCCACTGTACTGTCGTTGCATAGACAAAAATAGTTTACAGTTGTCATTTAGAATTAATTAATGTTTGAAATTTTATAGTGGCTGTGGTGGTCCCGGGTGGTGGAATAGGACATTCCTACTCCAGTGGATATTGTAAGAGACGACTAAATGCCATGAGATGGGCAGGCAATTCACCTGCCGAGCGTGGTGACTCAAGTCGCAAGTCCACTCCTGGACATGTTGATGACGAAGTTTTGTATACAGCCATGCAAGTGTATGAAATAAAAAATAGCAAGGAAGTATACCAAACGCTGCTCTTTGTTTCAGTGGAAAATGGACTTTACCCATCTTAAGACGCACGCTCTTCAATGCTGATCCAGATTTACCTACTTGAAAAGCTTTCATTGAATCTTTTAAAGGAAGCTCGGTAATAAACGTTTCATAAAATGGTAATGTTATGTCGGTAGGTGTTCCGTTTCTTAGCGATAACATTTTCATGGTTGAACCGAATATCAAACCTTGCAATATGATACTTCATTGGTCTTATATTGCAAGATTTTGAAAGTAATTTTAATGTTATGGGCTAATAAGCATAAAATTAAACAGCTAGCGAGACCTTAAACCTATACCTACTAGTTTATACGGTTACTTATTTATGTACCTATTAACCTGCAGCTATTATATCACATAAAGAACCCTTTGAAACGTCTAAAAGCTAGGTGAGTCTAGGTGTCAGTTCCACGCGACCAAGCCTAGAAGAACAGGCAACAAATTTGGGATAGTTGATAGAAGTTATGAAAGATTAGCCTATTCTTGTGGATGGGTGACACGAGATAAAGTAAAACCGTTATGATTGAAGGCATATGATGCGACAGCTATAAAGTTATGGCTCAACTTTTATGCACTCCTACTTCCCCCGGCGAAAGTCTCACTTTACGAGCTCTTCCAAACACATCAATCTCATTTAATGATTCTAATAGACATGGACTTTCGATGGCTTTCCTGTCCTATTTTTATAGACTACGAGGAAAAAATCTAGTAGAAAAACAAGACATCAATTCTTTCCAGTAATAACTTGTCATAAATGCTGAAAACTGTAAAATAAATAGCACATTTTTATAAAGGTAAGTATAAAATCTAAATTGTCTAAGGTATAAAAGCACTATTGAGTTTATTGAGCAATCTCGTAAATATTTATAGTTTAAGAGAAAATACATAAAATTGGTCACAGATTCATGATTTATGTTTTTAAAGCTAGAATAGATATTAATCAACTAATGAAATGAACAATAACCTGTTGCTACCAAAATATTCCTACGCATTTAGGAACGGCAACTATAAGTATATGTGTTTAAACAATACTTTAAACAGAAAAACCACACATTATAATTCCGTAGGGTCAGATAAAAATAATAGAAGCCAGAAATACGCAATTGATCTCCGAATCGAATAGATTTCCAATACTTTTTTTCTGAAATGTTAGCAAAATAATGTATTTCAAGTGAAAATAGACGCTACTGGAATTCCTGAGGGGAGACGCGGGACCCGTGCGATTTCCCTTTTTATGCGTTAAAACAAGGATAATACGTCAAGCTACGCACAGAGGGTGGTCACGTTATTGGCGACCTAAATCTGCCTTTTACTTTTACAGAGAAATGTTGTTTCTACATTAGCTTAGTGCTAGTCACTACAACTTCCTACACACTGCACTAATGGATTGTAATTATAGAGTTTGAAAGAGCTTTATGTGTACTCAAACCAGGTTGTGATATACAAAATAGCTAGATAAAATCACGGAATGTTGTCCCTGGTACCTTCTCTGAACATAATATTAATACTTCTTTTAAATTGAAAGCATAATGTAGACCAGTGACCCAAGGGTTGCTGTTGAACGTCAGCAGTCAGTCACCCTTGTGAACATTTTACAAAACAGCTTACATTCTCTAACAATATGCATCGTTATGATGCAATGTTGCTCATTACGTGAACGCTATGCTAGCCAAGTCGATTGAAGCAAAGTGAGTTAAGCTAATAAGATACTCGGATGAATAAGGCACGCGCTTGGGTTGTTATGGCGGCCATCACTAGGTCACTGCGATGCTGTGCATTGTAGTATTGCGTTTTATTTCTGGAATGTGTGAGCAGTGGACTGTATGAGCATTTTCCAATTTTCATATCATAACGTTTCTACGCAAACCTTTTCCAATCTTAAACTCATAGTCAAATATTTGTAAGTAGTACTAATTTGTTTCTGACATGGCTGTTCTCCGAAAAAGTAATTAACTTCCCTAAAACCATTCTTCATTCAAAATAAGTTCGGGCTCATTATGCATACTGCAATGTTAATTACAGTTTGGTTTGCGTTAATTGGAAAAGCTTTCCAATATAAATTGCCTTTAGTTTATTTCGCGGTTCGGTTCTGGTTACTGAATGCGTGATGAGTTTTTCGTGCGAAAGCAAAAATTACAGCTAATTAAAATTTCAGACGCATAGATCTGTCGCTTTAGTAGAGTTGGAACGATCACGACCAAGGATTTATGAGCGGGCTTAATGTCCGCATCCTCGATTCCTCTTTAATTTATTTGCAGGAAACAATCGTAAATTACAGTCAGACCAAAGTTTTCAATTTATGCAATTAGACCCGTCACATTCACCCATTATTTACAGAGCAGATATTTACTCCAACAACAGGAGGTGCCTACTGAAATGTTACACATATCCAATTATGGATACATTCATAGGTAAACTTTACCTACTTCTGCCTTCTACGAGCAATCTCAATCACAATAACTTTGCCGTAATGGTGCTAGGTAATATAAGTTATTTGTTATCTTCTATTATGTTACTTCTGCGAATTCAATCTGTGCTCAGATCCTGTGAAAGAATAATAGGCAATGGGCACCGGGCTAGTGGGCGTCGACTCCCCAAGTAATTTTGCAGCCTATTGGAAAGCGTCCCGACTTGAAATGCCTTTACGAGAATTTTGTCTACTTTTAAATTTTATTATATCCAGAGCGAATCGTTAAAGCTCATATTATCTTCAATCGAGTTTAGACTATGATGTTAGTGGCACGCACCTGTCGTATGGAAACTTCTTCTTGGCCGTACGTTTCAGCGACGACGAAGTCTAGAGTATGGCCCATCGGTCCCAACAACTTTTCATTCACTTCATCGACCGCCATGGAAATCGCTCCTGTTGAAATATAAAATGTATAATATAAATGTATATGTGTATTAATATGATTGATATGAATCGTTTCTAAGTAAAGTATCGAAGACTAGGTGAAGAAAATCACAAAACAGTCTCGTTAGTTTTTCATCAATCTACCTACTGCATCGACCGCTTTGGATATTGCTGCTGTTGAAATATAAAATGTAAATATGATTGATGTGCATCGTTTCTAGGTAAAGTAGGAACGTGAATGTTTATTTGCTTTTCTACATATCGCTCTTATGAACGATTGAATAAAGTGCGTATGCGCGTGCCAAGTGTTGGCATATATTAATCTTTGTGGGTCGGAACCCAGCTCCGATCAATCTGGCAGTAAAATAAACAGGTATCTCTTTGATTGATCGCGTAAGCAAATACCTTAGTCTTATTAGGTAATGTAATGACATAACTCAATAAGTTTTGGATAAATTCACTGAACAATTAGTGTTTCAGGACAAAATCTGCTATTGCATATTGATAGAGGCACTTAACTACTTACATTATTTGTATTTAGCATACGAGTGAACTAGGCCAATACCTACGCAATATTGATAATGGATGTCCCCTGATTGGTGATAAGCTAGTCATTACAAAGACAATCATAATGAGCAAATATTACAAAATAAATCGTCAGAAAGAAATAAGTAGGTACCTATAACTCATGATTATATATACATATACATATATTAATATATTTATACAACACGCTGGTGCTGATGGCCCTAAATTAAGTGGTAACCATCACCCATAACAAAGCATTGCATCGTAGGTCATGCACGTCAGGAACGTGCCCTACGATGCACTGCTCTACGTCCATCAATTTGAGAGATGTTCAGCCACACTTGTCAATAATTTCACTGGCACCCCCACCCTTCAAACAGCCATGCTGCTTCTCAGCAGGAATGTGCATAAATAAGTATTTCGACTGTCAAGACCAATTCATATTGACAAGCACTTGAGGTTTTTAGAAAAAAATCTTACTCACCTGATAAAACTCTGCCTGGCCTTTGGTAGCTATAGTCTCCAGGACGTCTCTGTGATCCTGTTAGATATCCAAGGGTAAATCTCTCGCCATATGTGACAGTCGTTATCCCGATCAGAAGGCACCCGCTCCAGAAATACTGAGGACAAAGTTTTAAAAATACGTCAGGAAAAAAAATCCGTTGAATCTTGTGTTAAATTCAAAAACGAGCGTTTGTTCTCTTTAAATTGCCTGCAAAAATACAAACTACGCTCATATTTTGCAAAACAAAAGTTTTCAGCTGGAGCGAAGCTCTTTGACCGCGTTAAAAGTTGCAAAAAATGTAGCGCAGAAGATAAACGAACATAGAAAGTTACGCCCTAATTTAAAATTTTCACAGTAGCAAATCGTTTGAAGAGCACGTGCGCCCAACATTTTTCCAATATCGTCCGCTCGTAAAGCGCCTCCGGTATTGAAGCTTTAGCTTAAAACGACCACTTCCAAGCCGCGATATACATTTGCCTTTGTATTTTTATCGTGCAACTTCCTAAGCACATTGTTAACAAAAGCCTAGCATTATGTAGGGCCTTAATAGTTGCACCTAAGCATACAAGCGAGAATCAAAATAAACTATGTTGGTGGTAGGTAGGTACACGACCGCGTGTTTCATTATCCGCCCAATTATTACACAATTGTATCGGTTGCATGTCGGGCACGAAACTTGTTTGGCGAGTTGACAGGTTTACAAGTGCACAGACGAGTAGGAACACAATTTATCTGTGAAAGTACTTAGTCTATGTTACCGACACCATGCTCGTATATAAAACATTTAAATAAAACAGGTTTTGATACGTTCTTTTGCATTGCCCAAATTGATGTTTTATCATAAAATCCTTTTGTTTGTCCTTGGACACAACAGCTGCTACATTTTACCGTTAAACGTTAAATTTAGCGTCTCACATAACGCGTGCCGCAAAACAGATTGAGTGGAAGAGTTTAACATGAGACTAGAGATGCAATTTTGCGAAATTGTGATGTAGTGGATACAGTCACATATAAAACGTGTAGTTGAGAGAAATGACGCAGTTTGCTGACATTTTGCACGCACTCTGGCGCTAGACGGGAGGGCTCATCCTGTACAATGTTTTTAAAAATAGCAACCGTGGGAGATATTTATGTACCTACCTAACTATGACCTGGTTAAGTCAGTGGAAATCTCTATGCATTTATTATAATACTTACGAACTATTAAATCTAAAATGTGTGGTGGTAGAGTCAGTTGAATCGTTATATTGTCTTCAGTAGGGGGTCATGTACTGGATCCATTACCCCTTGAGATTACGTTTTGATGAATTTCCTCACATGTCATTGATGAATGTTGAGAGGTATTTCATCTGATTTGTATTTGAGTTTTAGTTAAGTACCTACTGTTCTACTTTTGCTTCGAGCCAATATACAACGTTATATACCTACTTACCCACACTTACCTGTAAGATTTTATTTTCTGAATAAAATAAAATAAATCAGTTCCATAATAGGGTATTTTTCCTCTACGAAGAATGTAGGTAAGTACCTACTTATTAATTTAGTAAAGAAAAGACTATTGCGATGCAATTTTCCTACGATGGACCTTCATAAGTTTAGTTTTCCTTGTCTAATCTTCTAGGTATAATTACGAAAATGACGAAGCAAGGCAATGTTATGAACGCAATTTTCCAATACATCGAAGAGGTCGATAAGAGCGCGATAGTGCAGCGCGGCATTGACATAGTTGCTGCTTGTCGCGCCACGTCACGGCGACGTCAACGGCCCGAGCGACCGCGTGTGCGCAGCATACCTTTCCAACGAGGAATAACAATTCTTGAAGACGAATTGGTATAGATTTTGGAAGGAAATTAATAAGTAGATGAGTGTGCCAAAGTGCAGCGCGGCATTGACATATGTAGTTGCTATTTTGCTATCGTGTCACGTGACGAAGTCAATGAACGGGAGAGAAACGAACGCGTGATATTACTAATAGTTGATTTCGGAAATTAATTTATACTTACTACCAATTGTCTTCTTCTTAGTTGTTTCACTCTTGACAGAGTGGTCGCGGTCGTCATGACTGACGGGGCAATGGCGCACTTAACAATTTTCCGGTACTCCTCTCGAACCGCTGCTCTTCCACCGTGCTACCAATAGTAGGTAGGCACAAAGAAACAGTGTTTGTTGGTACGATTCAGGAACCTAAGTTACTGTTTTGAAAAGCGTACTACTAAACTTGAGCTGACATAGAGATTCAACGACATAGAATAAAAATCGCAATGTTAAACAAAAACTTACGATTGTGGCAGCTGAGCTATTCCGTCTTTACCATAAGGGCACACGGGGCCCGTGCTCAGGGGGTCCCGAAGGACCGACAATTTCTGCACATTCATTCTCAAAACATTTTTGTCGGGCACATAACTTTTTTTTCACAATACTACGCCATTATAGCCTACTGTATTTGATTACCTATAATAAATGGTTATGCTTAGTAAAAAAATGTTATTATAATTACTTTCCAAAGGGGCCCCAAATTCTTGTATGCCCAAGGGCCCCAGCCTAGTTTAAGACGGCCTTGTAGAGATCAAGGATTTTATTATATCTGTTGGGTTAGGAGCTAATCATTGGATTCCTAATAAACCTGCGTGTCTAATTTTGTCATGCTAAATTCCACTTCCCGGTTTGAATATTAAATTGGCATTTTCTACGTAAATTTCACAAGAAAAATTTGTATGCACGCTGCGTAGCCCGCACTCGTTGTGAGCGATTGTACCCCCATGATCGCAGATCGCTGATTTTGTCGCCTACGGGCTCACCCGCGCAGCCTTCTTGTAACATTAGCGTACTCGATACATATTAATGTCATGTTTAGCATCGTTTTGGGTAGTTACGCCTAATTTGTGCACTACATACAGGAGAATGCTAAGAAGATTACCAATTCAAAGATTCGAATTTCGAAGATTTACTATGTAATTCTCCGTGCATTACATTGAATTAAAATTTCTCTCGATCGTAAGTTCGAGTCTAATAATACTAATTTGCATAGTATAAAGGTCAAGTACCTAGATGTAGGTACATAATATATATTAAGTATAATATGGTTTCTTTAAACGACTACATTATATTATGGTTCCGTACCAAAAAAGAAAAACACGGGTCCCTAACATATTTGACAGAATCGGATAAATACGAGTATACGTATATCCAAATTAAGCAAGCTTCTACTCAATGCAGTCAAAATACATTATGGAAATAAATGTCTAACTTCGATATGCAAATGGCAAAATGGAAAAAACCTGAAACAACCTTGGAATGTAGAGCTTCTGTGACTCAACCAAAGAAAATATTATTATACGAAACATTCGGCCTTTTTTTGAATTTCGAACATTCTAAAAATTTTACGTGACAGAAGAGTTTTCAGGAAAAACAACTGAAACGCAGGGCTTTCATAGAATGCTAATCGATAGCTAAGATAAAAATGTTTGTCGATTATAAATCCGTGAAACCAGAAATGAAACGACTTGATTTTACAATAACTTACAATGGTCTTAGAAAACACAATATAAATGAAGTACCTACCATCCTACAAAAACAGACAGGGCGCGTAGGTACGTCTCACTCCCATTTGACCGTTTTATTTCAAATCGTTAGTCTATGCTGCAAGAATAGGGAACAGTTCAAAAATGCCTTTGTGTGAGGTTTTTGGCACATACTCGTACCACGCATCAATTTTACATTTCTGCGTATGCTCGTATACTCATTTCTATGACCGTCACGTTGACTGTGTCAATGCGATGCCGGTGGTGCCAATGTTGATTGATAGTTTTGCTAACTGTTTTGCCTTTCTAGTGATGAAGGCAGACAAAAACTTGCATTTCATAAGAATCGACTAATATCCGACCTGATGTTAAGTGGTAACCATCGCCTATAAAAAAGCATTGCCTCGTAGGTTCAAGCACGTCAGGAACGTGCCCTACGATGCACTTCCCTGCGTCCATCAATTTCACCGAGCAGGGTAAACACGGATTTAGGTATATATGTATATTATTTAACTCGTTCAACTTATGAATTTAAGCTAATTTAATAAACTTCACAAAATCTTAATTTCAATATCATAAGCAAAGTTTTTATTTAACCAATTTAAATGAATTTAAAATCTATTTACCTTGAATATTATAAGGAAGTTGCGACCGGAACTGTTATGCAAATCCGAGATCTGAATATTTTCGGATGATAATAAACATTTAACTAGGCAGGAACCACACCTCATTCTAAGCGAAATTTTATTTGTTTGAATTAATTAATTTATTTCGACTTAAATACTAATCCAACTTATTCAAAAAACATGGGTTACCTACATTTACTGCCTACTAGTTTAAAGGAAAATATAATTTTAAGACTTACCATAACCGATGCCGAAATCTTCATCTTATATTTTTCACTTCACAAGAAAATATCACTAATATATGTATGAGAGGCTAAACTCGCCATTGATAGTTTGATACAACGTTGCTGTTCTCTAACTCAAGGTTTTTAATTCTTAGATTATTTTCCCGCCATGTCGAAAAGTTTTTCCGCGATCGCAGTGGCTGAAGCTCGGATATAGCGCGTCTCTCGCCGCTCGTCGACGGTTGCAAACTGGCAAAAACGATTCTCAACTCTGGCGAAATGGTACCATGTCAGACTTCAATGGCAAAGTAAGAAGTGTGTATGATGACAGAGTGCTGCGTCTGGTTCGTCACTCAAGCACTGCTTTCTTATAATGAGTCATCTGACAAGACGAGTTTCAGGTTGCGGATTCAGGTTTTCAGGTTGTTTTGTGTATTTTGAAAAGTTATTCAGATTGATCGCATGCATTTATGTACTAAAAAAAATCAGAGCAAGTATGAATTTATTTTGACTGGCATCTCAGCTCAGTTGGCAGTAGCTTTGCCTTCTGCGCCGTAGGTCGTGCTCGTGGGTTCGATCCCCACCAAGAATTATTATTTGTGCGGTGAACGCAGATGTTTGTTCTCTGTCTGGGTGTTTTATATTGTATTCCATGTATTCACAAAAAAAGTATTTAAATATTATATCAGCTATCTGGTTCCCATACAAGCTCTGCTAAGTTTGGGGCTATATAGATAGTGTTGTGGGGATTATTCGCATTATTTATTTACATATTTATTTTAGATTCTAGTGACAAAATTCGTTTAGGGCCAGACTAACTTACCTACTTGTAATGCACACACTATGTTCTCTATGGTAGGTAGGTACATACAAGTTATTGTAAACGTATGTACTTACCTTCCTACTCATAAAAAATAGATAGGTACCAATTAGTAAATTTATTAGTCGTTAAATTAGATTTTTTTATATTAACCTTATCCTTGTTTATCGGGCAGTAGTTTTGACCCTGGGGGCTAATTCTCGGGCCATTTGAAATTTTATTTTATTGCTTCTTATCGAAAGGGGAATGGATAATTTCCTTGAGTAATTCATAAACGACCTCTTCGTAAAAGCTTCGACAGCTACGATATACGGAAATAGTACAAAAAGTGCGGGGTTGTGAAAAGAAGCAATAAAATAAAATTTCAAAATGATCGAGATCGGCCCGAGAATTAGCCCCCAGGTATGTTATTAGGTGTGCTTTTCAAACTGCAATATTTATTCGATTTAAATATTGTAATTTGTAAAAACTAAATTAACATATCAGCCGTCAGACAGTACAAGCCTAACATGTATGAATGAGTAACAAACATTATCGAAGTGCGGTCAAGGAGAACAAGCTCCTTGCTATACGTAGGTATAGTAGTTGACATAGGTAGGTATCTACATACTCGATGCATATTATGCAAGAAATGTAGGTACCTATCATGTATGAAGAACGCACCTACTTATTTTGCTCTGACAATTCAAATCCGACTGATGATTTGATGACCTCCTTTTTCGTTCGCATTAGATATGTAGTTCCTCGTAATCTCAAATTATACACAACTACTTTGCATTTGACTTTCGGCTCAAGGGCAAGAAGCATGGATAAGACTAAAATGTGACCTCTAAAATGTACGAAATAGGGTCAAAAAGTATCTTACATCCGTCAGGTCAGGTTTTACCAGTACCTAATTGTGTGGTAATCTGCCGTTATTGTTGGCTAATAAAAATTCTGATAAGAATAAGTACCTACTACTGCCTTTGAACTGAAAATTAAGGCAAATGCATTCGTTTTACTAAATATAATTAATAAAAATAAATAAATAATGCGGACAATCCACGCAACACGACCCAGCCCCAAACTAAGCTTGTAGGTACCTACTATGGGAACCAGGTAGCTGAAAAAATTAACAATCTGAAATCGAAATTTGTTCAACGCTTTATGTGATAGGTGCCAGCCAAAAACAATCTTTTTAGAAGAAAAACCAGATCAAGCTAAATTGGAAAAAATGTACTGCTACTCTCATTAATCACGGCGTTATCGCTACTGCCCTGATAAACTGAAAGCCTCCTAACCATTAATTAAAAGTTGGGGGGAACAGTATAAGTTTTGCCATTATTAAAACAACATCTGGTTACAATTATTTGGTGAATCTTCACTAAAATTAACCGTCTATAAAACTTTTAAAATTAACTAATAAGGAATCCTATTAATTCGACGTACCTACTTACAAAAAATTACATTCTCAGTTTTGGTTTCGTATAAATATATTTCATAACAATAACATCTCATATTTCATTATTTAACTAAGTGATATCGAATGCAGCTACTATTGCACTTTCTGAAACAAAAACAAACAATAGTTAGTAATTATAAATCTAAGCAATACATAACCCAAGTAGAATATTACACGAATTCAAGGTCATTTTCCCTTTAATAAAACTCAAACTCACCATCGTAATTTCAGGGAATATTGTGCTGAGGTTGAAGTTAGCTCGAGACGTTATTGGAATGCTGGATATCGACCTGTCGACGTTAGGCCCTGCAGCCTGCATATTGGAAGGCATCAGGTGGCCGTTAAAGAATTCTGGTTGATACTGCGAATGCACTTGGTTACTGGCGTAATTTGGGAAAGGTAATTCTTCGGTCATCAAGTTTGCATTCCGCTTATTATGTGACTTGTTCTGCCAAAGCGGATGAGAGGATTCGCTCCATTCTCCCACATCACTGTTTAGTTTTCCTCTTTTGCTTTGGTACTTTTTACTGGATTCTTTTTTAGAGCATTCTAGTTTGTGTTTCGCTGCCGATTCTCGGCGTGTGATGCTTTTGTAATTGGTAGGCATTTTATCGGCTTGGAATATAGATGGATTGTTTCGCATTTTGAGGTCCTCATACTTATGGTTCGTGAAGTTGCATTCAGAAGACTGGTTGTAGTCCATAAATTCACCAGTGAACGGGCCACTCGAATAATTACTCGACATTAAATTGCTACTCCCTGGCATTAAGTTTGAATAGAACGAATTGGACAAAGTGTTTGTAGTCGCATTGTATAACGACGTCCCAGAAAACTGCTGTCCAGTATAACTATTTTCTGAGTAATCTATTATAGGCGGGAAGTGTGACACTTGGGCTACACTGCTGTCTGGCGCTATATTAAAATCATTATATTTTTGTGGTGGCATCAGAAACTTAGAAGTGTGGTCTTGGATTTTCTGAGTACAGTTACCCCCGCGTAGCAATGCTTCAGCCGAGTAGTTATTCTTGTGGGATTTTTCATTCTTATCGGATTTGTTTGTGGTTTTGGACTTATTTTGCGAAAATTGAGCCATGTTCTCATAGGGATGCGTTAATTTTGGATTATTGAAAATATAAGATTGAGATGCATGATTTTCAATGCGTGGCGCCATAGTTTTTCGGTTACTGTCGTTAGAGTAATGCGTAACATTGTGTTTAGTAACAATTGGTTTTAAAGACTCTACTTGAGTGGGTTGGTATCGTGAGGTTACGTTTTCGGTTGACCGATTCATAAGTTGAGTAACTGAGAAAAAGTTGCTACAATTTTGTAAATCTTGTTGAGGGTTAGTAGATCTATTTGTTGGATCTAAGCTCTTCTTTTTATCGTGTGGACCAAGCGCCAAATCACCGACCAGTGTCGGTAAATTGATAGGAGGCGGGTCAATACTAATTTCCGTTGTACCCAATGGTCTCGCCGAAGGCCATACTTGGAATTCATCTTGAAGTGGTTGTGTAGGAAAATTGTGCATTGATATCGGAAAGTAATTATTTGTCTCGTTATGCTCGTTTCTATTAGAAGTATGATCTACGTGGTTATAAGGTATTTTATGTGATTCCTTCATTTCTGTGTGCAAAGGGTTGTAGGCAGTTTGCATTGGCCTAATTTCGGATGTCATCCAATTGATGTGCATTTTACTAGGAGACTTCTTCGTATATTTTTCATTTGTTTGATGAGACATGGCATTATTCGTAGATTTCATCCGGTTCTCTACATTTGTATCAGAATTTCCTTTGACTTCGTACTGTTTAGGATTATTCGGCTTCGTATGAGAAATTCCTTGCCCATTTTCGGCAGGTAACGGATAATTTTGGTGTTTGGATGGTAAGTTTTTAGACACATTTGTGTTGTTATAAAACGGTTCTTCCGGCCAAAAGTTGTGTTGTGGGTAAAAGCTTGTAAGACTATCAGCAAAGTTGGGTTTACTGGGGACACCGTCTTTTTTATTTGATGCTGATACCAAAGGAACATGAAACTCTGGATTGAACGGATTGTACGATGTGCAAAACGGAGTTGAAGCGGTGACAGTCGTCATTATGTTGTCTTTTGCAAAAGTGGTATTGGATGTACAACTGACAAAATCGAAGCTTTTATGCGACCAGCCGAGGTCTATATCGTATGTCAATCTGGACGATCCCATTTTCATTGAGTCATCGATATTTGTAAAGTCAGGTTTATTTTTAGGGGCATACTTCTCCATCGCACAAGGATATAATCCGATTCCATTGAAGTCATGATTAGAAGTGATACTGCTTGTGCTGCATATGGTGCTTTTTGCAGTGCTGAATGGGTCATTTTTGTAGAAAATATTATTGTTGCTTGCGTAGCTTGATGTTGTAGGCTTATGTAAATTACTTTCAAAATCTAAGCCAAATGTGGTATCAGACAATGTGCAAGTCGTTGAAGCCAGTGAAGGCATAGGTAGAGTCAAAAACGGATTTTCATTTGAAACATTACACCCAGACACTGCAGTAGATACTTTAGGTTCCATTGATTTGGAAGCACTGCTTATATATTTGGGCAGTTCGTTTTGTTTATTTGCTGCAGTACTTACTACCGTTTTAGTAGCTTTCATTTTTACATCGCTGTTATTAGTTTTTTCGAAGAACGTAGACGTTGAAGAACTTTGCGGAAAAATATAATGTCGTTTTTGGGTAATATCCTTTGGATTAGCCAAAGTAGTTGAATTAGTGCTTTGGGGTTCATCAGCAGGACTATCTGCTCTATTGCCACTAACTAGAGGAAACGACATGAGGAATGCGGCAGTAGGTGAAGCAGCCAAAAATTCTTCTGCTAATTCGAGACGAGCATTACCACCATCAACGACGTTGTCAAGGGTTGAATCAAGCATGTTCGTTAGTTTATTTTCTTTATCTTTGTCTTCTGAACTCAGTTCTTTTAATACCACTTTATTACTAGGTTTATTGATTTTATCATTTTTAGTAATATCTTTACTGTCAGATTTAGCTGTGATACTATTAGTATCAATCGTTTTTGGAGTAAGACTTTTATCAATTACAGTTTTCACTATTACCCCTGTAGTTATTGATGGCTCAGTTTCCTTAGGTTTGGTCAAAGAGTCTGTAACAGTTTCTTTATCAGTGTCATTGCTTGGCGTATCCACACTATCTTTTTTAATCGGTGTAGGAATCACAGGAGAAGATTGAAGAGTTGTAGCTGTAGAGGCAGGAACTGTTTCAATTACTTTACCACTGACATTGTTTTCGTTAGCTGGATTGCTAGGTTTACTTTCTTTTGTCGGCGGTTCATCTGATACTGATTTAGAAGTTTCATTACTTTGAATAAGCTCATTTTTCTTTTTTAATGCGTTTATTTTCTTTGCTGGTTTTTTAGCATCAGATTTTAATTTGACATTGCTTTTCTTTTGTTTAGAGGCGGATAATGGACGGGAATACGCTGATATAGGCAAAATATTAACCATAGTAGTTTTAGTAATATCACCGCCATTTCTACTTACAATAGGAACTGCTTTATTTAATGCTTGTAAATTATTATCCACAACTACAATTGCTGGGGGCATAGATGGTAATAAAAAGGGTCTTTGGGGGAAGATGTATGGCGCTGCTGGTAATACAACAATCGTATTTTCTGGTACTGAAAGAAAAACAGAAAATTATTATTATAGTTCAGGAACTTTTCAAATAAAAGTAAAAAAACTAAACAACAGGACTATGGAAGTAAATACGTTTAGCTTCCTTACCTTTCTTAGGAAATAAATTATATTGAGGCAGTAACATTGGCATTTTGGATGTTACTGGAACTTTAAGCTTAGCTTTTTTATTTACTCTTGTTATTCGTTTATTATTTATAGTGACTTGTTTAGTTGGAAGATTATTTTCTTTAATATCACTTTGCTTAACATTTTTATTCTTCAATAATTTTACAAATGTGGTGGTTCCTGAAAAATAATATGGTTTAAGTTTCATTGAAGCAAATAATCTAGTTTTCTGTCTTTTACATAGAAATGTGTATTTTAGTAGCTATACTTTTTATAACTTACTATTGCTTTTAATTTGTGTTGTTGCATCTTTTCTATTTGATTTTATTTCTTTGATTTTTTCCAGTTCTACTTGGAGTGCCAAAATATCAGCTTCTATAACAGACAAAACATAATACTGATAGGTAAATGTTTATTTTATGTGACTTCAGGTATATTAGCTTAACAACTTAATGTTTCTAAATTAAACTCTTATTTATCAGATTCCATTTCATAATGATTACCTAAGTATGTATAGGAAGATTGAAGAGTTGCCAGTGTACAGATATCAGTGCTCTTTACCAAATTATTTCTGTATGATCTGAGTAAACAAAGCACAAATCTGTAGGTTGAAGCAAAATTACAATTCAATTAACTCAGATCAAAGAGACTTTCTTGAAAATTTTTAGGATGTTTCTTTCTCATCCTGTTAATTGCTCCAGAACTTTCTTAGAGAGTGAGAAAATAAATAAAATAGCCTTTTTATTTATCAGTGGACTCTGATTCCCAAAGCTAAGTACAGTAAAATGATTATAAATACACTTGTTTGATTACTTACTGAGCTGTGTTTTTTCTTGAGCGCTATTAGTGAGGCACACAATAGCTTTCTGCACAATTTCAATTTTTGGATACTTCACCGTATCAACAGTCTTGCCTACATCTGCTTCTTTGCCTGACTTGCTTATAGTTTTCACAATTTCTCCAAGTTTAGTGATTGCATCATTGAATTTATTTCTCCTCTGCTTTTCCCATTCTCGGCACTGGCTGGAAATTTTAGGGGGTAGGTAGTATGTAATTAAAGAAGTAAATATAGGAAAGGCCATGCCCTTATTACCCTAGCACTGCACTTATAGTCAGGCTGATGATCAAGTCTATAAGTAGAGATATCATGAATGATGTAGGAAGGCAAGGCAGCCAAGATTGCAGCTAGAGGAAGAGTTACAACAAATAGCTTAGTCTAGAATAGAAACAGGGTGTTTTATTCAGTCACATTATGGGTGAAGATTGCCTGTGTATCGATGTGGATGCTTCATACTCATTCGTGAACTTACTTCTGATTTCGTGGTTTAGTGATAGATTCCATTACAAACTTAAATGAAAACCAGTTTAATTCTGTTAGCCATTCATTTCCATTTTTCTTCTCGTTTCTTATTTATTTTATTTTGCTAGTTCGCTCGCCTCTTCGCACTCCTTCCTTCTTTTCTTTTCTTTGCGTTTCGCTTTGCTTTCTTCCTTGCCTTTGCACTTTGCCATTGACATTGACAAATCAAAATTGACTTGACTTGACAATGACATTACTAGACACGTCTTTCTGAATGAACTGTCAAACGAACGACTCTTTTTTTTTTTTTTTAATTTTGTGCTGGCTTGGATTCAAAGTCCTTCCGCCAAGTCCTTTACGAATCTCTCATTAGATCTTTGATATCTTTCTAAATACCCTAAAAACAGTTTTTCGTTATTTCTGAAAAATGAGGTTTTTTGAGTTGCCGGAGTCTTCATCTAGGGGTGCGATATGTTTTTCAGATTTTGTTTTGACACTTCACTTTCACTCATGTTTGTTTTTGATTGACATTGACACTTAAAATTTTTCATATGTCAGCAATGTCAGTTTTTGCATGATTTTTGTAATTACAAATTGTTTTCACAGAGTTTCCACAGTGTTGACCACATATTTATATAGAGATCCAAACAGATCTGCATTAACGAACGACTCATTTACTCTGCGTTGCCAGATTTTTACTTTTGTAACATTTTACGTTACTTTTGACCATCTCATGTTACCTCCATGTCTAACATGCCTCAATTAAAATATGTATAATTCAAAAATATATGCCAGCAAACAAAAAAAAATCGTGAAATAGATGGCATCCAAGAGCTTTTTTGTTGTTATCTAATAAAGTGCCTTATAAAGCAGTGTCTCGTGTTCCACAAAATTTAAGGCAATGTTACTCTTCTCGTGAACATGTTACTTTTTGAGCTGTCTCATGTTATATTTGACTATCTGTCACTGGCAACACTGCCTACTCTGACTCATACATTCATTAATTGCTTAAATATTTTTGTGCCATCCATGCAATGCAATAGTTGCAATAATTTCATTTTCATCATTGATGTTGATCTATTGATTTTGTTGTTATAGTTACTAGTTGTTGTGTTAGGGTGTGCTTTGCTTCTCTTTTCAACGAACGTGCTCTATAGTAGTGCTAACTATAATTGTGGTTTTCTATTTAGCGAAATTGTGAAAACATAACAGCATAATGTCGCTCTACCCGTCTTTGGAGGACATGAAAGTGGACACCATGGCGAAGGCTCAGATGGCACAATATCAGGCTTACGCAGCACCGCCGATGCCCTCGTACGGCCCTCCAGCAGGGGCCCCGAGTGCCCCAAGTGCTCATGTATATCCTGCCCTCGGGGATTACATGGGTCTTGAGCTGTCTTCTGATGTTATTGCACGGAATATGCCCGAATATCAATTGCAAACGGTGGGTACTATGATGAAAAATAGAATTATTTATCTCCATATCTTTTTATGTGTAGGTAGAATTATTTTTTGATGGTTAAACAGTGCAGGTTTGAACTGGGTGTGTCTAATAATAGTAAAGTAGATAATGTACTTATTTGACCTACTGGCTTTAACTGTCATAATTGCTATCAATCAACATGCTCAAAATGAGCAATGTGCTGATTCAAATGACTCAGCTTTGATACTATAAAATAAACAGTTTTGGTGGGTATGTACACAAGGATACGCATCAGACTATACGCTGCCAGCTCTTATATCTTTGCAGTAAGCGTCATTTTTCTTTGTTTTTAGGTAACTTGAGCTGTATCCTACTGTACATGCTGCATGTAGTAAAGTAATTCAACTCAATTTTTTTTTCAGGTGCATGCAAGTGGTGCGGTAACTAATTTGGTGGCTCCTTTGTCATCTCAATCTGTATCTTTGCCAAAAGCCACCGTCACTCAAGCTATTAGACAAGTAGTCTTATGCAAGGACAAAAATGGCAAGTGTGGACTACGCCTTCACTCCATCAACAGTGGATTGTTTGTTTGCTATGTTGCTGCTAACAGCCCAGCTGCTCTTGCTGGGTTGAGATTTGGTGATCAGATACTGGAGATCTTAAATCAACCATGTGCTGGCATGACAATGGATGAGGCTCATGGCTTACTGAAGAAACTTCCTGTCAATGGAATTACGTTGGCTGTGCGAGACAGGTATGATTGTATTTGATTGCTTGACCTCTCAATGACAAATCTCTTAGCTCTCTAGCTTTTGAACGATGTAGTTTAACGATGGAATAAGGTTTTCTTGTTATGCTATAATTAATTGACTAAGTAATTTAATAGTATTGCACTAATTATCTTTGTATCTTATCTCTGTTAGTTTGTTAATATCATTTATTGCAGGAAAATGCCCAGTATTCTTATCAGTAAATAAACTGTAAATGACAACTGCTTATCTAATTGATGCTATAAATTTTCCAGGCCTTTTGAAAGGACAATCACACTGCATAAAGATTCTCTGGGTCATGTTGGCTTTCAATTCAAAGATGGCAAGATTGTGGGTCTTGTGAAAGACTCTTCTGCAGCTCGGAATGGTGTGCTCACTGACCATCAGCTGTTGGAGGTTAACACTATCACTGTAGTAGGAATGCGAGACAAGGAGATATCACAGGTTATTGACAATGCCCCAGCTATTGTCAACATCACTGTTATACCAAGCTACATATACCAGCACATGATAAACAAGTAAGTGATTTTATGTTAGTTAGCACATACAGTTACCCCTCTTAGCCATTCTCAAAGAATCTTGAGTGGGCACTGAGTATTAAGAGATCTGCGGGAATATCTACAGTGCCTGCAGATTAAGGTTGAGAATCTATGGCTTTGATACAGTCCAGTTAGCGCATTTTCAGGGTTTTCTTTGTATTATTTAGTGCTATAATAATGTTCTATGTAATTTACTCTTCATTAATCCAATAAACAACTTTCATTTAATTTTTCAGCTTAAAAGTATTTTTGTAAATTTTTGAGGTAAATGATTTCTAGAGTGACAGAAATATTTGAACTATGTCATCAGAATAACTAACTTTCCTGTTGGTTTTACCAGTGATAATGAAGTAGGTGTATTAGTCATTTCTATAGTCACTGTGTTACCAACTGATTCATGTTCATGCGGCCATAAATCATTTCACTATGTCTATCTCGCTCGCACTTATGGGTATTATGAAACTTTCTAATCTGTCTGTTTGATCTTTTCTAATGAAAAATGTATTTTGTTTTTAGAATGTCTTCAAGCCTGTTCAAAGGACTGGACCGCACTCCTGCTGTTTAAAAATGATTACATAACGACGGTACTGCACATTTTATGTTCACAAATCACGAATTTATAATACCTGATACACAATTTCATATTTTTTCATATCTCACATACACACATATTTTAATTTAATTATTCATAAAATAGATTTTAAATATTGATGTTATATCTTACTTATCAACTTTGTATTCCTAGAGCTGGTTTAATTATTTTTTTGTGAAGATAGCAACCTTACTTACAAGCGTTTTTATAATAGATAGTCAGTGTACGTGCTACTGCAATCTCTTACTATTTGGTAATAACAAACAGTGACAGCGTTAGCTTTATGCAATGTCTCACACCAAGAAACGCTTTTAATGATGATAATGAAATCATACACGAGCTAAATTAGCTCATGTATGATTTCCGAACCCATCCAAATATGTGTGATAAGTTTGCCATAAGTATTTTATTTTATATTATTTTGCATTAAGTTAGTTAAGGGCTGTGAGAATATCCTGAATGACATTAGGATGTGGCAAGTTCACGCGAGGCAATATTTAATAGATAACAGTATTCTTAAAATTTTCTTATTCTAAAAAACATTGAATATTACATCTAATACTTTACCTATATTCAACTTAGGTTCGTAAATAATTAAATACTTTGTCAAGAAACACCATAGTAATGTTCTATAATATAGAACATTACTATGGTGTTTCTTTTTAAAGACAAAGTATCTAAGGAATAAAAAACCGTGTAAGTATATTATACTTACACGGTTTTTTATTCCTTAGAGATAAATAACATTCTAAAACTGTTGGGTAAAGTTCTGATTCAATATCTTTGTAAGAATCACGTTACTGTTCCACGCGACTGAACTGGTGAAAGGATATTTATGGAATTAAATCACTACACAATAAATAAAAAAAATAAATAAAAAAAAACAAGAACCACTGCCACACTGAGCAAGACTTGCTGCTGAAGTTTGGGTGTTTGCTTGATCCCGATTAAAACCTTGTGTGGTGCTTAATCATCATAACAGTCAGTTGAAAAGACTGATCTTTAGATATTGTCTTTACGTGAACTGCTTGGTATGTAAGGACTATTGTACCGTGTGGCTGATAAAATACACGCATTTTACACGGTGCCAAATACCTTTTGTTAAAATAATACTAGTAAGCTGTTTTTATTGTATTTGTTTAAAGTTAAACATTGTGGCCCAGGGCGATACAACATTCCTACAGGTTTAAACATCTTTGTGTTCAAAGTCTAATTACAGTGTGAGTTACTAATTAATTTGTTATAATGATGTTGTATTTACGGCCCCATAATAGTCTGTGGTGGGTTAGGACACGTTATAGAGAAAAATATTCGCTGTGTGTAATGGGGCTTCTATACGGCCATGTTTTACTGCAATTTGTGGCCGGCAACAATATTGGTGTCCCTCTCTTACTAACATGCTAGACAGGGACAACAATAGTTGCTGGCGATATATTGCAGTGAAAATATGGCCCGTCTACGAACCGCTTAATGCTTGGAGGATTTTCCTGGCTCGATTTAGAAACAGTGCTTGAGTATGAGTCGCTGGTTAGTTGTTTAATTGTCACGTGACCTAGTGCCCACAAACTATTTAGGAACCGTTACACAACAGCTTTATGAAATAGTGCTGTATGTAGGTACGATTTATGGAGATTATTTTTAATTATTACTGTATTTTCTTTCATAATTATAGCTTAGTAATGATATTGCTTATAATATTAGATATGTAATTCTTATACTATATGCCCCATATTTTATTAGACGATAAGATCTGAATATAGCCAAAATATTTGACCCTAAAAAGGTTTTATTTTAATCATAACCCCTTCCTTCGTTAATGTCCATGTAGGTCTACAAGCCCTAGGTAGGTATTGGATACCTTATACTTGTACCGATTTACCTGTACAGTCTGTACACTAAGGGTGAGTTTTACCATCTCCAACCAGCGGCGTCTTTACCTATTGTGCAGGGTGTGCGGTGCACACGGGTGCAGCGTCCTAGGGGGCGCCGAGCGCTGCGCTCGGCGCCCCCTAGGACGCTGTAACCACCCTATGACCACCACGGGGCCCCACTTGCCGGGCGCGTTGGCCAGGCGCCGCACTTTCAATGACCATCGTAAAAAGCGCTCCGCTCTGCATAGATTTTGAATAGCATCTTAAGCTCTTCTAATATTTGATAAATTACAGCATAGGGAGCGCCGAGCGCCGCCGCGGCGCTCGGCGCCCCCTAGCCCCACTCGGCCATTTGGCGGGTGCGTTGGCCGGGCGCCGCACTTTCAATGACCATCGTAAAAAGCGCTCCGCTCTGCATAGATTTTGAATAGCATCTTGAGCTCTTCTAATATTTGATAAATTACAGCATAGGGAGCGCCGAGCGCCGCCGCGGCGCTCGGCGCCCCCTAGCCCCACTCGGCCATTCGGCGGGTGCGTTGGCCGGGCGCCGCACTTTCAATGACCATCGTAAAAAGCGCTCCGCTCTGCATAGATTTTGAGTAGCATCTTGAGCTCTTCTAATATTTGATGAATAACATCAAAGCGGGCGAGCGCCATGGCGCTCAAAAGGGGGGTGCCGAGCGCCGTGCCTTTTAGCGCCCCCCTTCCTCTTAGGGAAATAATTTTTGAATCTTCTTTCTTAATGCATTTCTAAGCTATAAAATAAACACACCCTTTAAGTTTCATGCTTCTAGAACTAACGGCTTAGGCTGTGCGTTGATTTTTCTTAAAACCATTTTCCCCATTTTCCTCCTCTTAAGGAAATAGTTTTCCGATTTCCTTTCTTAATGCACCTCTACGCTATAAAAGGAACACACCCTCCAAGTTTCATGCTTCTAGGACTTACGATTTAGGCTGTGCGTTGATTGTCAGTCAGTCAGTCAGTAACGTAAGAAATTTATTTATTTAGAAGAAGATAGTCATGTCAACATCATAATCATGGATAAGTTTTGGCTTGTTATAGAAAACACCAGAACACCTTGTATAATTCTAAATACATTCAACAGCACATCGTGGTAACCAAACTGAAAAATTTCTTCTTAAAAATCTCAAATCAAGTTTATTACCCATTGGGGAAATTTGTCAGTTTGTGGTAACTTGATGTGCTGTTACTTGTACTTTGTATCTATTCTATTTTGAACGCGCGCTTACTAGGGGGCGCTTGGGTAATGTTTGCACACGGGCGCTACATGGGCTAGAGACGCCTCTGTCTCCAACGTTACCTGCCTGCGATTCCAATTTTTCCTTTATTTTTGTCAAGAACTTGGGTATAGGTGAGTCAAGACGGAAATATTTTATTTCTCTGATATGGTATAACCGCCCTTAATGAAAAAAAAACACTGCTAATTACATAGTACCTATTTAGTTTTATTTTTAAATCAATGCTTATCTACATTTAAATTAACTTATTTTAAATCAAGTCATATCATACCAAATGGGTAAAAGAACATAATCATTAAATTCTTTTTCTTTATCGAAAAAGATAGGATTATTGTGTAAGATACCTAATATGTATAATAACGTGTTTATACAGGGTTATTCATTATTAGCTGCAAATACTCAGGAATTAGGTTCAACAAATAAAATAAAAAATATTTATGAAATGATTTTTTTAAGTTTTGTTATGAAAATCCCGAGAAAATCGATAAAGGAATCATTGGCGCCTGACCTATTTTGACCTTTGATCCGCGCCCGCGCGCCGTGATAGCAGTATAGCAGCTGTATAACCTCATTTTATAAAACACGTTATACAAATAGGTAGGTACTACCTAGATGAATTCGTTTTAGTTGTATGAAGGATATTGGTTTGCATTAGTTAGATTGAAAAGGGCTCTTGAAACTCCAGTCCGGTTTTAGGATAATTTTCGGACACGACCACGATTTCGGTATAAAATAGCTGTCGTCTGGTGATGGTGGACAGTTTTTCCGGGCGAAGTATTCCATTGGGTATAAACTCCAGAGCATACCTGGGAAAATTAAATTAATTGTTAGGTACGGTATTCGGTCGAGGGTAGCTTGGAAATCTCTCGTGACGCACTGTCGTGCTGGGGCCTAATTCGCGGGCCGATCTCGATCATTTTGCAATTTTATTTTATTGCTTCTTTTCGAAGAGAGAATGGCAGATTTTCTTGAGTAATTCATCAACGACCTCATCGTAGAAGCCTCGACAGCTACGATATACGGAAAACGTAGAAAAAGTGCGGGGTTGTGAAAAGAAGCAATAAAATAAGATTGCAAAATGATCGAGATAGGCCCGAGATTTAGGCCCCTGTTCAGAGGTCGATCTTCGAGCATTTAAGTTTATTTATGGATATATTTTTTCGATTGTCTGATAAAATATACCTTGTCAAATTTATATAGGTAGTCTGTCATGTCGTCGCTACTAAGTTATTAGGTGAATTAATGTGCTGGCATAGGCCGGCATTTATAAACACTTTCTACCCGACTGCGCGGCGAAGCAAAAAGGAGGGAGCTGTTGATCATGAAACGTCGGGAATTTCTTACAATCAAAGGTAGGTGAATTTATCTCATCTGCGGTATGTACTAACCATTTCCTAGAAAAAATGTCAGCCACATAAACAAATTTAGAGCGTTGGGGAGCTGCTTTCCTATCGTAGAGGTGAGAGGCAACATCATGACTCCGAACACTCCAAACTGCATCAATAGGACCGGGTAGAAGAAGCCGAATGACAGCGCTAGTACCACCTCGTGCGCGACTGATGACACCTGAGAAAAATAACGTCAGCATTTGCAGTAGCTCTGCCTTTTGCATAGGTGAAAGTGGGATTGATCGCACCGATCGTTAGCGGCAGATCTGAGCCAAAGAAAAATACGAAGCCGGGGCTTCACATTTTTGACCTCTTTTTTTCTAAATTATACCTACCCATGCCAAGCTGGGGCGATCCGCTAATTTGGTTTATAGTAAGTTTCTTAATCTAACTAGCAGGAACCTCTACCTACTGTGCGCTATGTTTTCTCTACTTCTCCGTTTGGGACTTTTACAAAGTTAGACTGATCTAGGTACATACATTTGAAAAATATAAATTATTGTAAAAAAAAATGGAATGCAACAAACCAACTAGCTACGTAATACTACTAGTATAGTATTATTTTATCTGTGGTAATACGTAGAAGGATGTTTTTCTTACTTCAAATTTAATTCTTTGTTTTTGGGTACTAGGTATCCCAAAAACTAATAATTATGGAAATTTACTTCAACACTGACTCCTGTGATAGCGATTTAAGCTCGCGGGCAATGCAAGGTCATATTAGTATAATGGTATATACCATATAATGGCAATAAAAAATATACCATACAATGGTAAGTATAATGTTTTTTTTTTCATAACTTACGAAAAAAACCATGAATGTAGAAAGTGCCCGGCCGGCCCGCGGCGCTAGGGGCATATAGATGTATTCACGCAGCCAGGAGTGCACCACGCGGTTCCATAAGCGGAAGAAACTGGAAAACCTGGATGCGGTCCACCATTCCTGTTAAGAAGATATGACTGTCATAGCCTCAGGTTTCTCGACAATCTAGATAAATTGACCTCTTGTTTCACAAAAACTATGAACTGAAAAAAATATTTTGTAATGTCCCATAACTCCCATAAGTAGGTCCCTAGTGCTTTCATGATCTTAAGTTTTGGTGACACTACCATAAAAGTTACGAATATATCTTATAAAATAAAGTCGTGTTAGCAACACTATTTATAACTCAAGAACGGCTGAACCAATTTGGCTGCCAATTGGTGGGGAGGTAGTTTAGAACCGGGAGAAGGACATAGAATACTTTTACCTATGCTAAAAAAATGGGGAAGCAATGCCGCGGGCAGCCGCTAGTTTTAAATATTTATTCTAGTGCAGTACCTGGTATCTACCCATAGCTTGCTTGTTCGTATGAAAGCATGTCCACCTTTTAGACATGTGACTGTTTATTATGGCATACATGACGTCGCCTAAAAACTTTATCACCAGAGTTGACCATCTGACATGAAATATTCGCACTCAGTATATTAACTAAAGCCCTGCGCGCATCTAGGCGATGGCAATCAGCTGAAACGCTGTCAAATATCGCTGTCATATTTAACGGCGTTTCAGTAGATCGCCATCGCCATCGCCTAGATGTGCGCAGGCCTTTAAAAGTTGAGCACATTCAAGCGATAGCGGCCACTGTAATAATTAACAAACGACCTTAGAGGTAGTTTGAATAGGAAACCTTGCAAATTAGCAAAAAATCATATGCTACGGAGTACTACGACGAGGTGCTACGAAAGGCTACGATAGTCTTATATTTGAATATAGTGAGAAAACTTTCGTAGATTGCTTTTACATTAGGTAGGTAAACTTACCTCATAAAAAAGCCTGTCCCCGAATTTCAGCATTTCAGCGAAGGCATTGCACCAAGCGTGTAGCAAGCAATAGAACCCGCACAGGAACGATATGACTCCCGGAAGAACACACGCAAACATTCCTCTGACCAATGTGCTCATTTCTACCTGTAAAATAAAAGCTATTGGATCATTACAACACTTATTTTGTAAAGTGCAACCAATTTTTTGATGCTATCATCTGTCTCATTACTGATTTCAGATTTTAGAATTTGTATCAAATTTTTCTTTTGAATTTGTGCTTTCGAAGGTTGAAATGAGTAGAAATAACTAGCTAGGTATAACTAAGAAAATAACTAATCAAAACGGCTTCGGTTTCCTGAAATTAATAAGGATTACTCTATCAATCGTTTAAACTTAAAAGTCTATTCAAGTTTTGCCGAAAAAGCCTTCCTGTTTGTAAGAAGTTCGGTATATTTTTATACTGGTTCAGCAATGAAAATAAAACGTTCAAGGTGAAAAGCGTCAGCACGAGAAGCAATGTTTTAAGGCCTGTGCACATCTAGGCGATAGCGATGGCGATCAGCTGAAACGCTGTCAAATATCGCTGTCATACTTGACAGCGTTTCAGCTGATCGTCATAGCCATCGCCATCAACCTAGATTTATGCAGGCCTTAAGGGTTCGCAGTGGTCATTTTTGAATAATCAAACCTACGACAACCTGGAAACTAATAATTTAAAACGTGTGTAACAAAAAATCAATCTCAAAATAAATGTCGTTTGACACCTCATGATCATAATTATAGCGAATACCTAATGTGTGTGTATTGCTTCATATCACGCGAAAATGTCGTAATGTAGTACCGAAGAGAGGTTTGAATGTTGCCCAACCTTCCTCATGATACTCTTAGTAGGCATACCTACCTACATACAATAATGTGTGTGAAGGTGTAGGAGGCTCTTATTGAATTTGGTATCGCATAAAATATTCATTAATATAATTTGAAAGCCAATTAATTATCATGCCCAAGTTAATAAATTATCCTTTCAACTTTCCTTGCCAAAGAATGAGTACTTGCACAATGCTTCAGATGTTTTAAACATTTGGTGTGTACCTACCTACATGAGTGCATCTTTCTATAACCATGCCTTATGCTCGACTACCTTCACAGCTCAGTTGGTAGTAGCTCTGCCTTCTGCGCTGGAGGGCATGGGTTCGATCCCCACTGAGAACAAATATTTGTGTGATGAACATAGATGTTTGTTCTCTGTCTGGGTGTTATATTGTATTGCATGTATGTATTTTCTCTTTATCTGTTTCCCAGAGTACAAGCTCTGCTTAGTTTGGCTATGGATTATCCGCATTATACAAAAAATTTAGGTATTGTATAAAATCTAATTATCATCATTTTTAGGGTTCCGTAGCCAAATGGCAAAAACGGAACCCTTATAGATTCGTCATGTCTGTCTGTCTGTCTGTCTGTCTGTCTGTCTGTCCGTCCGTATGTCACAGCCATTTTTCTCCGAAACCGTAAAAGCTAGACTGATGAAACTTGGCGAGTAGATGTATTCTGTGAACCGCATTAAGATTTTAACATAAAAATAAAAATAAAACTATAAATTTCGGGGGTCCCCATACTTGAAACTGAAACTCAAAAATTTTTTTTTCATCGAACCCATACGTGTGGGGTATCTATGAATAGGTCTTCAAAAATGATGTTGAGGTTTCTAATATAGTTTTTTTCTAAACTGAATAGTTTGCGCGAGAGACACTTCCAAAGTGGAAAAAAGTTGGTCCCCCCCCCCTCTAACTTCTAAAGTAAGAGAATGATAATACTAAAAAAAATATATGTTGTACATTACTATGTAAACTTCCAACGATTTTTGGTTTGAACGAGATCTAGTCCGTAGTTTTTTTTTATACGTCATAAACCGTAAACCGTAATATACCTTTCGACGAACTACAAGAACCTTATTATGTTACATCAAGTAACATAATATAAAGGTTCTTGTAGTTCGTCGTGCTACGGAACCCTTCATGTGCGAGTCCGACTCGCACTTGGCTGCTTTTTTTTAAACTCAATAGTAAAGTTGTAAGAATGTAGGTACTCACGGTCTCTTCCTTTCCAAAATCTGACCAGTAAGGCAGAATAAATCTCTCCCACATAAAAGAGTTGTAGAAAACAATCGCAGCTACTTCCACAAAATGGCTGACCACCACGCCCCACCTAATCCGCTTTGTCCTGCATATCAAATTAAAAACATGATTTGTAACGCTCAATGATATACAGGCCCGACTCACGCAACTTAAAATTTATTATTATTAGGGTTTGGACGAATGTATGCCTATTTTCAACCTCATATGAGGTAGTCTATTCCATTTTCCTTAAGCCAGGTAATTATACAAAACAAATGGAATGAAATTAAGATCTGAGGTTTATTTATGGGCCAGTTTTCAGCATTATAAATCTAACTGGGTCAAAAAACTCTGTAGTAAACATAATATCAAACTAACGTAATCTACACTTGAAAGCAATGAATCCGGGTCTCCAACATTACTCCTTATCCTCTACAAAACTATGCACGCGATTAGAGCTCATTTAAACAAGCTTTGAATTGAACTAAACAAAACTCATTGAATAGTCCGGCAGGTTTATTCCAGAGTCCAGCATGGTATAGGTAAAGGAAAGAGCTTGCGGGTTGTCTGTCTACTGACCTAGGATATTGATCTCTGTATAGAAGTGTTGGTGCAAAGAGGAAGTACATGTAGTGCTGAAAGGTAGGAAGAGGTAAGGTGTTCCCAAAACACCGAGGTCCGCAGGACATGGCGGCTGCGTGCAGTTTCATTGCTAATCGGAACTGAAACAAAAAAACCTTGTAAATTTTTGACTGACCAATCAATACCTTATACTACCTAGAGTTTAAGGAAACCAAAACTATTATTTTTACAAAATTTTGAAAAAACACCTTAAAACACAATAAAACCAAGTACTCGTGTTTTTATTGCGCGTCTGTTTTAACGGAGGTTTAGTTGGGAGCCGTGACAAGAAAGCTCTATACTTCAAGCCTAAGTTTTTTTTTACAATTCGCTCAATACAATCACCGGGTCTGACTATAAGAAGTTGGCAACAAGAATGAAAAGATGACAAGGCAGAGTGTGCTCGTGTTTGCCATCTTGGAATGGATTCATCATAGTAAAATTCGTAGGTTATGGTTAGTAACATTCTTAAACTTTGATGTTTTTGACTATCAATCATCCAGCTGCGTGCACGAAACACTGCTTATAGCGACTAATAATAATTATAATACGATGCTTAAGCATTTGCAGGTGAGTTAAAACTTAATTAAATTCTTTGGCTTAACTTTGTTTAATAGCGGCTTTCAAAGTGTAATTAAAATAAAGTTAGAGGTCGTTAAATGTACCTATCAACGTTTAAAATTTCAATCGAGTAGAGTGTCACATTTTCTAAACAAGCCTACTTGTAGGGTATTAAAGGTTTGTCAGCCGACTTAAAAAAAGGAGGAGGTTATCAATTCAGTTGTATTTATTTTTTATTTTTGTATCGCATGTACGACACTTTAAGAGCCGATTTGCAAAAAAATTGTCGGTAAAATAAAAAAAAGATTTGTTTTTTTTTAAATGTTTGGTACTGCATACCTCCGCCATTTATGAACAGATTTATTTACATCTTTTTTTATCTGGATGGTTATACTTCCAGATAAGTCCCATTGAAATTATATAAGAGATAAAAAAGTTTGGCTATAAAGTTGTTTTCTCAAGTTTTTTTAAACTTGTGAAACTTGAAAAAAAATTAACTGCATTGTAATCATATCAAGCGTAAGAACATTTTTGTTTATCACTTTGGGCCCCAAGGCAATGGATTAAATACAACCCAGGTCGGGTAAAGGTTACAAAAATCAAAGTAACTGACTCCGGCATTAAACGGTCAATATTGAACCAGCATGAACCTGAAAGTAACGGTACCTAATTGAAATGAATGTGTCCTGAAACACGAGAGGTCTCCTCGGCGCTGTGCGTCGTCAGCCGCAGGCGTCACTCTGTTATTTACTGGCGCCCTGACAAGGGTACTCAGGTGATTTATGTTACATTTCACTTTCAGAGCTATTTCATTACCAAACTTTTTAGGCGTCATAGCCATGTAAAACATTTACGTGAAAAGCAGGTTAACATTATACGATTTCATATTGGTTTCATGGCAGTAGGGCACTTTCAAAAACACGTGGGTAAAATTGACTGGAAATATATCTTTCGATTGCAAACATGAATGGGGAAATCGAACTTGTATTGCGTTTAATGCAAGTTCATATTCTTTTAAGAATTCAAAATTTTTCGCATATTTCTTTTATAGCTTTGAATTAATTCAGCTAAATTACAGTAAAAAAAATAATAGCTAAATAAATAATAGTTTGAGAGAACTAGTAACACTCTAAAGAAGAAGAATCAAGCTATAACATACATTTAGGGAGAGCGTAGGAAGCTGATAAGTTGCGGCAAGTCAACTCTAGTCAGGCACGAAACTCGAGAACCTATTGCCTGTACCTACCTATTGCTCTATTATTACTTGTCTGAGAGTAAGGTTCAAGGGCATTTATTATAAGATACATAAAAGTGATGTAGGTAAGAACTTACTTACCCTACCCGTCAAAAATAGTATAAGAAAATTCACAGAGACGAGGGACTGCTTTTATGCTAAGCAACATGATTACTTACATCGAAAAGATCTCGATTCTCACACCCTTACATATTTATCCAATATTTATTATATTTATTCATTGAATATGTCTCACAAGGTCTATTAGCTAACGGCAGTACGGTCTTGACAGAATACCAGCGCATAGCTTCCTCACAGAAGCTAGGCATTATGCTGAGTCAAGACTCGTAAGCTGCTGTAGCACACAGAAACAGGACGCGCTTCTCCAGTATCGTAGTATATATTTGTATCTTTCTCCTTTAAGTGTCCTTTTATTTTACTGGTTTTTGTGTGCTTATATAGTAAATAAATAAATGTCCATGTCTTTTCTAAAATGTTGTAGTGTATGTCTGGTTACGTAGGTACTTATCCTCAAATGCATTACGCTTTTTTCATAATATTGATTAAATTCTAGCTTTGCCGAAATTATTGCTCCGAAATACTCGCACTCAGGGAAATAACAATAACAATCACAAAATAATGAGAAACAAGTGAAGCTTAATCAACTTGAAAAACAGACTTCATGGCCTAACTGCTGAACCAATTATGATGAAATTTCTAAGGGACCAACCTGGAAGTTTAACCATCCAGATAACAAAAAAACAAATCGGCACATAAATGATGAAGTTACGCGAAAACAAACAAAAAAAACAACCGAATCGAAATTCTCCTCTTTTTTATTTGAAATCGGTCAAAAAGATCACACTGAAACTTTATGAGAATCAATGTAAAGAGTTGCGTGCGTGAGCCTATATGTATATCATTTTATACAATTCCTTTCATAAAGGTAATTAAGGCATTTAAGGCTTGCGCACACCTAGTTCGCTGGCGGTAGCGATCAGTGAAACGCTGTCAAATATCACTGTCAAAATTGACAGCATTTCACTGATCGCCGACGCCAGCGGCCTAGGTGTGCGCAGGCCCTTAGATCCTATCATCACTAAAAGTAATTTAGCTAGTTTTATACTCACCCGACTTATTACCGTTCCAAATTGTTATGTAGTGTAGTTCGATATACGAGTACAATACGAAAGTTTTACGGCTGGGCGAGCTCCGTAAGTTTTGCTTTGTCCGCTCTCTCGGAAGTTTCTCTTTTGTAACGTAGATAAATAGCGTATCACTACCTACAGAGAGCCTAAAGCGTACATCTAATCGTTCTACGGTGGCGATCAGTGAAACGCTCTCAAATATGACAGCGATATTCATTGATCGCCACCGGAGAACGCTTAGATGAGAGCAAGGCTTAAACTGTGGGGTTATTCACATTAAATATGCTGGAGCGTGGGTTAACCAGCTAAAACCTTGCGCACATCTAATTGTCTTGCGGTGGCGATCAGTGAAACGCTGTCAAATATCGCTGTCATAAATGACAGCGTGAGCCTTGCGCTTGCGCTTGTTCTTCTCCACAAAACTATATGATTAATAACCAGGTAAGTGTAGAAGGTTCTTTGAGTTATTTTTACATGATGATGATGATTTTTGAACACTATCAGAACACTATTCAGAGTACAGATGAAAATAATATGCGTAGTACTTATGAAAATGCCTTTATCTGACGGGTGCGTTCATTTGAGATTAGATGTAGGTGTTTTAAACATAACATAAAATACAGATACCGAATTCAGTGCTTCGAAAATCACGGCACAAATCAATTATTTATTATTGTAAACAAACACTTTACGCACAAAATTTTATAAATAAACTAGTGGCCGCCCGCGGCTTCGCTCGCCCGTTCGCGTAGCGCCCCGTTCCCGTTGCTTTTTCGGGATAAAAAGTATCCTATGTTCTTCTCCCGGTTCTAAGCTACCTCCCCACTAATTTTCTGCCAAATCGGTTCAGCCGTTCTTGAGTTATAAATAGTGTAACCTTGTTTTCCTTTGTCTATGGTGTAACTAACTTTCTTTTATAAATATAGACTAGCGACTTAGAATTCTCGCAAGTTCGAATCGCAAGCTATCTCACAGTTCCTTACCTAGTACCCATTCGAAGTTTTCTCCCTTGAGAAACATATTGAAACAAGTAGTTACTTCTAATAATTAACCTCTATTTCAACCCCATAAAGATTATTCATGAGTCAATAGATATACAACATTTTTTTTTGTATTACGCAATATTAATTGTGGTGTTATCATAGGACGGCCACTTTATAATCTTATGAAGAGGTTTACTGATACAGTGAAAGGTAAACTCCGACTAATGTACAAGGTACACACGCTGGGAGCTATTGTGTTGCCAAAACTCAATCAATTTCAAAGGGTCCGGTATTTATCAGATTATAAGGGTCGAATTAGATCCCAAGTTATGCCCGCACCGTATGGTAATTTTAATGGAAGCAAAGTCATAAATGGTAACATACGTGCATGAGGTTTACTAACCAAGGTAAGTATGGATTCATTGGGGATCTTCTGGTAACTTTATAAGGGACTAACTTCAAGGAACGTGAGAAAGATATTAATAGCACAGATATTATTGAACGGCCTGGTATTTACTATACGTGTATTGCAAATACCATTTGCACCTAGCTGTATAGGCTTGGAAATTGCAGTAATAGGTTACAAAATTCATTGCTTAGCTGGCGTTCGTAGCACTTCTCGTAGCCTCTTGACTAGGTTCGTAGCACTAGTAGCTTCTTCAGCATAGTTCGTAGAATTATAGTTACACATTCGTAGCATTCGGAACATTTACTAGTTACGTATACATTTCATTTCATTATGGTACTTGGATAAAATTATTGGTTTGTAAATCATTATAGGAGTATGGAAATGGAAGAAAACCGCATCACTACACTGACAAAGGAAATAAAGCTAGGTGAACTCAATGAACTGTAAAATCCTATTTCTTTAAAGTGGAAAGGAACCATGACGGCTTACTTATTATTTTACATTTTGTATCTAGTAGTGTAGTGGAATGTCTGCCAATTTCCCTCCAGACTGTCTTCGAACAGTTTTATTGGCAATATTGGAATTCCACCGGGTTGTATAGGAAGCCCGTCCATAACGTCTCTGATCTAAAACTGCTAGTAAATATTTAGATCTTTCATTGCGATAATATGAAATGCATTACGCCCGGTTACCTCAAATTTCACAAGCAAACATTTAAATTAAATCGCTGTAAAATATTTGATTGGTCGATTATTACATTAAAAAAATGTTACGTTAATCGATACTAAAGCCAAATAGAACTGAATTAGGTACTGTATATGCGTTTATAACTAAAAACTAAGAGAAAAATCATGAAGGCAAAGTTGAGGTTGACGAAAGACACTAAAAATAATTATGAAACTTGAAAATTACAAGCCCGAAGTGTTGTGTTACAATCACGAGATTATTGTGAGGATTAGTGTGAATTTGTGTGTGACTTTAATTTTTGTTTTGTTCGTTTATTGTGCTCTTTCTTTGTACCCATGAAAATATAACTAATGACGAGTTTTAGAACTAAGATGTAAACTTATAAGCTCACCATTTCACACGTGACTGATACCGACGAGCCCAGAGCCAGATGCTGTCTACTCAGGTCCCAAACTGGCACAGCGAACAGGACAGTTTGAATGGCTATTAATCCGAGTACACCAACTATCTTCCATAGCTGTCTTGCTCCTGGTAACGTTAAAAATAACACTTTAAGATTTATTAGACCTTATTACAAAACAACTTTATCCTAGTGAAGACTGTGATCACCGTCACCAGACATTTCTATGCTTGTGCGTCTGCCACATTTCCTATATACGTCTTTTAGTGTAGGCTTACCACAAGTTCTGTCTGGCCCTGTCTCTGACTCTGGTTTTGAGTCTGTGTGAGTGGTGTCTAAATAAGCCCTACGTCAAAACGTCACACACAGTATAATAAACGAGTGAGCACTCACAAAGACTCAAAACCAAAGCCAGAGACAGAGCCAGACAGAGCTTGTGGTAGGTTTACTGGCAGATTTTAGTGGGTCGTTTTCTATTGGTAGGAATGCGTTCACGTTTTGTTTTATTTTGTTATAAAATATATAACTGCGTTTAAAATACATTTAGAAGAAAGTATCTTGCAGAAAAACTTACTTTAGTTTATTAATAGGACCTCAGAGGCAGTTAAAAATACAAACTCCTAAAAATAATACTCCAGTTAATCCCACTCTGAGATTAGGATCTGATGGTGCTTAAAAAAGTTTAAATTAGAAATTATTTTAGATAATTCACAAACATCATTTATTATTCCAACCCAACAAAAGACACGGCCAGCGAGCGCCTAATTAAAACTTTCCAAATTTTAATAAAACTTCATCTTGAGAGCATTTCCAACCAATATTTGTATTAGCTCTGTTTATTTTAGCGGTCTATGATGGAGAGGTCTCACAATTGTTTGTCCTGGAAATTTAGTATGGGAGGACTGGGTTCCTTCATGCTGATGATGATGGTGATAGCTGGAACTTCTCTAATATATTTCCTTGTTGTACCGCAAAATAGAGCACTGGGGGTCTAGTGGTAGCGGCCCCGCCTTCCGATCTTAAGGTCGTGGGTTCAAATCCAGTCGTGTGTCAATGAGTTTATCTGTCGTAAAATGTATGTACACAATGCTAGTGCTCTCAAACGGCAAAGGAAAACATCGTGAGGAAACTCATGGCTTATTCAGCTCCGCACGTATTGACCATGTCTTTCCTGTGGATTAGGCCGACTAAGCTGTCAGGATGGTACAGGTGCTGAGAAAGTCTATTCTATTACATCACCAGTTATTATATCACCAGTTGCCCTTAACGTTATATTGGTAATTCATCTACAATATATGCAAAGGCCTGTTTTCGTACCGCTACATTTTCCACAGTCATCGGCTTGAGCTTTAGCTATCATAAACATACATATAAATTAGTTTGTGCCATAATTACTAAAGTAACATTGATAAACTCATATAAACTAGTAATGTACAGCCAATATCCGAAGATACACCTAGCATTATTAGCATGAAGAATTTAATCTTACTTCATAAAAGTTCATATTAAATTAGGTAAGGCAATAAGTGAGAACAGATATGAAAACCGGTGAGGTGGAAAATTGGTAGGCACATCGAAAGTATACCTACCTCGAGTGAGCTCTTATACTGGCAAGTTTGGCTATAAACCCAATCAGAACAAAACTTGCACTTCGTAATTTTCGGGCTAAACATTTGGTATGTGTAATAGAAAACAGCTATTATAACAGTATGTATGATAATTATATGGAAAACACGGGTATTTTTTTTTTTAAGACCAAGTGAGGGTAGTTGCAACTGCGACTGCCACCGCTTCTCGACGGTAACTCCAATGAACTCCAGTCTGCCTGTGACCACGGCTGTTACAACACAGTCGAAGCGTCGGGAAATAATAAAGGTAATCGCGATAAATACTCGTGTTTTCCATATAATTATGCATAACGATCGCGTTAATTTAAAAAGCATGTTTGATATTTATATTTATTTTGATGAATTCAATTTCATTTTCAGAAACTTTCAGAAACAGACCCAGGGTACTAGTATAGTATTATCTTATCTGTGCCCAGGGTCATATGTACTGAAACTTTCACTGAAAATGAAGCTATCATTTTAAGTTCATAAATAAAATACTGAAAACCCTATGCTGCATTATTCTTTTGTAAAGCTCGGAACCAATATAGCTGCATACACGATAGGGGTAAACAAAATGGCTAACTATAAGATAAAAGCACTTATAGTAACAAAAGACCCTCGATGATCTGAAGAGCTCTGCCAATTACTAAGACTCGTCCATGTGCTACAGAGTGGCTCACCTTTCAGTAGTGCACTGGATTTCTCATAAAGTAAGATTTAAATTCAAATTGAACATTTGAAGTAACCAACATTTTAAGAGTGCTTAACTGTGCACGTATGAGCACAATGGAAAATATTCTCCTTGGAAAATTTCTGGTTTATTTACTACCCTGAAGAAAAGATTTTATGCAAAGAATTCACAACTATTTGAGTATTAAATAACTTCAGTAGCCTAGCAAGAAGCACTTGTCAAATTGCAAAAGGAAAAAGGCTCATGGAAACTTTTAATAAATTTTAACTGCGGTTCTGGTCCCGAGTCGCATACTCAACTCGACTTTGGAATTGAACGTCAACATTTGAATGTCTACGAGTGTATACCGATGTGGAGAGAGAAAAGTTGCAAAAGTTTTCTATGAGATTTTAATTTGAGTACCATAACATGGCTCAGAACAGAACAAAATGGCATATGAGGGAGAATGCATAAGGTGGACTTAGAAATGAAGCTTTACTTTGTAGCTATAGAGTATTAGACTATTTTGTGTCAAGCTTTACACTCTACTTCTTTTTCTTAATTAATGGCATCTGTCCATTTTTTATCAATTTTGCCAGTGTCGAGTAATGAGGATATATTACATAAAATACTTTTTCGTCAAGTCAAGTCAGTCATAGACAAGTCGGCCCTACTTGGCTTTGAAAACAAAATGATGGTCGTTTGTTTTCAAAACCATCAGAAACCTTTTCGATCGTATCAGAATATCACATGATACACTTTCATTCCAACTGCTAACACTTTGAGCTAAGACCTCAAGTAATGTTAAAATACCACCGAAATTACACAACAGAACTCAAAATAACACTAGAAAAACGAAGAAGACTTCCCAAATTGACAGATAACGAATCCAGCTTTACACTCAAACGCCGCGCCGCCCGGTCATGCAACTCTGTCAGTCTACTACCACTTACACCCAAATGTATAAATAACACCCCGTTTTTATTAGCTAGACAACTGCAGTGTTTGTTGTTTGGGGATACATTTTGGCTCGCTTCCCATTAAGTTAGTAGCATCGCTTGATGTATCGCTACTGTTAACCGCAGTTGAAATCTGTAGGGCTACCACAAGCTCTGTCTGGCTCTGTCTCTGGCTCTGGTTTTAAGTCTGTGTGAGTGCTCACCAGTGTATTATAACTGTGTGTGTGACATTTCGACGTAGAATTAATTTAGTCAACACTCACACAGACTCAAAACCAGAGCCAGACACAGAGCCAGACAGAGCTTGTGGTAGGCCTACTGCACTCGGAGATTAATGAGTAGATGTCGAGAACTAGCACTGTTTTTGTTGTGTGTTCGTTTGCCACAAATATCTTGTATATTTCTCAAGATTGTTTTTATCTATTATAGGCTTGGCGACAAAGTAAGATAAGCGAGCACTATCAAATTATGTCTGTCAAAACTGATTGTATCAAATTAATTAGTATTTACTACTTGATAATTAAAATTAATAAATAATACCGAATTAACGAAAAATATGTTTTGTTTTTACAATAAATTAAATGAAATGAAATTGTTTATTGCCTAATATGTATAGTTTTACATCAGTTTAGTAATAGTAGGTACTAAAAAGAGCGCAACACATACAGGTACTCGTCAAACATATAGGTAATAGTAAAAAGCATAACAATTATTCATAGGCTAACTACAATATATTTACAAAAAAAAACTATATTTCTACGGAAATATTTGTAGCTGTGACATTGTCACTTACCAGGGTTTCTACCAATATATTTCCCCAACACTCCGTAGACTAAAAGAAGTGGGTGAAACACTACGGCCACTGAGAACAGGAACAGCCATAGCTTCAGACCTCGTGCTACGTCACCAAAACCGTACCGTACCGATTGAAGACCGACGTTTATCCTGAAACACAATCATATTTCCTGAGTATTCTTTTTCACTTTATACATTTATTTTACACTAGCGATGGGCGATTGCTTCAAAAAAAACAATCGAATGAATCGAAAATTGCGCTACTGCGCATTCGATTGTCGATTTAGTAGTTCCTCCCCATGATTATTCGAATAACAATCGACAAACTACTAACTACTATACATGTAAGTATGCGTGCGGTGCGGTGAACTGCGCTGCGGAAGGCCACGTGGGGCGGTGCATGCGGGAGCGGGACGGTGTTGCGTCGATTGTTTCTAAGTAATAATACTTCGGTTGCATTTAATGTAAACACGTAGGTAGTATATTTTAATATTATGAATATACATTTTATAGAAATGTAAAATTGACCTTGTCAAGTAAAAAGTGTAGTTACCAAATGTATGGTAGAAGGTAGATTTCTAGCTATAAGTTGATTTTCTGTAAGAAAATATATTGCAAATAAGCATCTCTTTTTTACTTAATTTTTATTCTAGTCTGTGTTTTCCTTAGTTAGAAACTCTTTACCTACCCTTCTATTCGTAATTTGTTATACTTTAAAACAAATTAATTAATGTAATAACTTAAATCGCATAATAACTGCATTAAGTAGCGGCGCACGGACTTAATCTATAGATTTGTAGCGCAGCGCACGCCCGACGCACCATCTTTTGTAACTACTGATTCAGTAGTACGCACGAAAATAGTAGTTAGGTGCGTTGCGTGAATGCGTGACCGCGCGGCAAAAATAGTAGTTAGGTGCGTTGCGTGAATGCGTGACCGCGCGGCAAAAATAGTAGTTAGGTGCGTTGCGTGGTTGCGCGGCGTGACCGCGCGGCAAATAGTAGTTAAAGTTGGTGCCAGTCATTGTCGCCGCACGCCGCACGCGCCGTCAGTCGATAACAATCGACTAGTTTCAATTGTTATCGACTTTTATCGACTGAACCGAACAATCGACTTATTCGATAAAATATAGTAGTAATCGCCCATCGCTATTTTACAGGAGCCTGAGAATTATTTTATTGAAAGGTATGAAGACCACTGGACTTCGAAAGGATTTCCTACATTCCATTTTCTTACGAGATTATAACAACCAAGCAAACGATGTCCTTAGAATTTTAATAAAGTGGCTTATTGTAGGTATATCGTTATCGATTGCCTATAACGTAAATCCGTAAGACAAATATAACTTAAAACAAAGCTGCTGAGTGAGTTTATGGCTAGATTAGACTCTGCTGCACAGCTTGCGTGTCTAGACGAAATTATCGCTATAGTTTACGCCCGAGTAATAGCGCATCGCCATCGCCCCTTTGAATGGAATTGGGATGGCATGACGTGACGTGACGGTCCCAACAAATAAATGACAAGTAGTCGCTGTCAATAGGTTGGTCCTGGTAGGTATAGAGTAGGCAGTACATCGTAGGGCACGTTCCTGACGTGCGTGACCTACGAGGTAATGCTTTGTTATAGGCGATGGTTACCGCTTAACATAAGGTGGGCCGTAGGCTTGTTCCATCAGCAAGTTGTATGAAAAAAGAACCCTTGCAGAACTTACATTATAATATACGAGTATTACCGTCTTTGTTTTTCACAAGTCTAAAAAAGAGATGGATGTATTATATTTATCTGAGAGTAGCACTCTGTTACAACCATCCAAAGAATTGTATAATTATCTGCTTGGAAAAGAATGCATCGAAGCGACCGACAAACCCGTAATTGCTGGGAGGGTGCTTTTATTCTGAATTGAGCCAATTGCAATGGAAAAAGTTGGAAATTGAAAAACTTTATCAAGCATGAACGCAGCTCATTTCCAAAGACAATCTTTTTTAGTTATTTTCTTATTATATTATCTGAATTGCTTCATTTTATGCTTCTCGGCAATAGACTACGGCAAGTTTTTAACACCCTGTTAGTCATAGTTATTATTGAAATATTTCAATATACGAAGCGAGTATTATAAGTACATAAATTTTGTCACGAATGCATAGCACAAAGAGCGGTAAAAAGCAAAAATATGTATCAAAGTAGTACAAAAACGCAGTCATTATACCACACATTCTACCGAAAGTTGGTATGAACGTAACGTATTAAAGTAGTAAAAACAGTTTTTTATTAATCCCAGACCTAGAAAAATATTACAATCTTTGTTGCAAGATATCTTTACGCAAAAAAGCTTGGAGTAAATTTGTGTCGTTCTTGTGTTTATGAGAAAATTCTTTACCTCTAGCAGAGTTGGTTATACACATACGATAGTAAGGTTTTTTGAAAGTTTATTATGAAACACAATGCTGCGTTCGATGACTGGCATCGCCGACGTTGGGAGCAAAACAGCTAAGCTCAAATGGGAGTGGGCAGGCCATGTAAGCAGGATGCAACTCGAAAAGTGGGCAAATATCGTCACTCCTTGGGTGCCTGAGGACGGGAGACGAGGACGGGGCCGGCCGAGAAGACGTTGGCGGGATGATCTCGACGGTCAGAGGAAAGGTTGGTGGGAGACTGCTAAGGATCGGGACGAGTGGAAGGTTTTGGGGGAGACCTTTGCCCAGCAGTGGGACAATGTAGGTTAGATTATAAAAAAAAATAATTATGAAACGGGATTTTCCTAATAAACTTTCAAATCTATTTTATCCGTTTAATTCGTGGCGCTGTCTTTGAACTATGGTCAATGACCTCAACAGCTGTTAGTGACTGAATTAGTTATTGTAGATAAGACCTAGGTATCGAGTTGAGTGGTTTTACTGTGTACTATCAAAGCATTGTAGCAAGTAGGTGTTTGGCAACTTGTCAATAAAACAAATCACACAACTTTTATTTTTGTGGAAACACTCCCACTAGTAACTTTAAGCGATGAAAAAGTATAAAATATAAATATAATAAAAATGCATGTAATATTCAATATAATTACGACTTGGCATATTAATTTGTGTAAGTAACCTCTGTCTAAACATGATAGTTGTAGTTTCTCTGTGAAGGGCTCGACAAGAAACTTACTTATGGGATAATTTTTCAATCTACAGATAAATTTATCCGGCAGCTAAAAATATATCCATCTCTTTTATACACTTGTCAAAAACAAGGATTTTTTGAAAGAGTGAAAGAAATAGTGAAAGAAAAGCAGCCCGAAGAAAAATAAAAATACTCACGTTCCACTTGCGAACAAGTCAAAAATTAGAATGTCAAAGAGCATCATAACAAGTATTACTATGAATATGTGGTAGATGACTCGTATGTGAGCGGAGTCATTCAGAAGATTCGTCAGCGGTGACTCTCGTATGACAAACTCTGGGTCCTTATGTTTGTCCTCCAATTTAACTGTTCCATTCTGTAAATCAGCCGACTTGGTTCGTTTTCGCGTGGTTTGAGCCATAATATTTGCGTTTCTCTAAAAACAAAACAAATATATTTTTCTCTCGCACAGTATGTCGTGTCTGGGCCAACGGCTCAGTAGGTACCTATATATTTGCTCTGCCTTCTGCACGGTAGCTTGTGAGTTCTATTCTCAAGGGAAAACATTTTGTGAATATAATTTACGTTTGGTGTGTCTCAACTTTATCACAATAACGAGGCTTAAAATATCTGCCATATTTATATTACCTTTTGCATAAAAAACACACATATTGACTCACACTTTGAGGCATTACACTGCGGCCATCACTCCGAGCCGTTGATGTGTTTTGTCTCAAGTGCCTGTTATTGCAAAAAACAAATTTAATATCAATAGATACCTTGCACACACTTTCATCTAACGCATTGTATTTAAATTCCCAGTAATCACTGACGTACACACAGTCCAGTCGTCACAAAACACTGTTCGATAACATTTTAGTACAGCAATACATTAGTCGGTATAGGTCTTATTTATCTAAACTTATAAATGGACCAGTGACGGTAGATTTGAATCAACAACTAGATATTTATCTATTCGTACCGCACTCTAAGGACATAAGCACTTACTGTACTAGTTACCCTCTCATGAGATAATAAGGTTAAATAATCTTCTAACCTTTCGACTGCCAATCAAACAATAAACTTCCCTTTTTGCAATTAGAAAATTATTTTACTCGCGCACATTTTTTTATGCTCGAACTCGATTTAAATCACTTTTTTTGTCAAATGACGTGTTGCTAAGTAAACGCCATTTATAAAGATGATGGTTTAACTGTTACTGTTACTTTGATATCATTTTTGATATTATTGTTTTTATGCTACAAAGTATGTAACGAGAGATAGTAATTCAAATAAAAAGCTGTCCACACGTACCTATCATCAACACTGGCAAATTATTGACTAAATGCTCGTTTTTTATGAAGATAGGTAATCAAAAATTTCCTAAGCAAGCTCAGTACTTAGGCCTGATTTCACGGACGACTAATCGACCAATATCTGATCAGTGGTTTCACTCAAATTTTGCTCTAAAATTAGAGTTAAACAACCGTCAAATATTTGATTGGTCGATCAGTCATCCATGAATTCGGACCTAAGTAGATATTATCGTTAAGCTGTGTGAAGCAAAATCATATCTGTAAATCTACATAAACATTATGCCTATGTTGATTTATTTTTGGATTTCGTATCTAACAATGTAGTAAGGTAGTAACAAGACTAATCTTATTAAATAATAAATGCGAAAATGTTCACGTGGCTCAAACATACTCGTAGTAGTATTTATCTGGGTGTTACAGAAGTGAAGCTGCGGGAGGCAAGATAGTAGCATTTAAAACCAATTAATTATCTCACAATCACGAGCCATTATAATATTTGCTAATTAGACACTAATAAGACCTAGCCTGCTTTTGTATTAGCGTTATACATATTAACTATGCACACTATACTATCATCATCATCATCATCAGCCTGAAGAAGTCCACTGTTGGACAAAGTCCTCCACTACACGCTTCCAGGAAGAACGATTCTGAGCCTTTTCCATCCACCGACTTCCCGATCTTAACAATGTCGTTGGTCCATCTGCGGTGGGCGCCCTGCGTTTCGTCTCCCGGTTTGTGGCCGCCACTCAAGAACTTTTATTCCCCAACTGTTGTTGTCTAATATACTATACCTACTATATATGCATTAATAGGTAGGACAATAAGTCAATTTAGATCAGCCGGTGAATCTTGAACCGCCGCCAGATTCGGGCATAACACGCAAGAGGCAAGAAAGTTCTAAGTTCCTACCCACTGTTTTTATAAGAACTGCTCCAAAAAATACTAGGCAGGTACTTTAGCATATTAATCGATAATACACTACATCCAGAGCTGTTCCATTTCACGTTCAGTGTGGCTTATGCAAAATAAACAGAAGATTTATTACCTAAAGCCTTGCGCACGTCTAAGCGATCTGCGATGGCGATCAGTGAAACGCTGTCAAATGTGACAGTGACATTCACTGATCGCCATCGCCTAGATGTGCGTTTTCTGGTTTTATTTTGAGTTCTGTTATGTAATTTCGGTGGTATTTGAAATACTGAACACTTGGAATGAAAGTGTCTTATGTGGTATATCCTGATTTGAATGGAAATATTACCGTTAGCTTTGAAAGAAAACGCCACCCATTTTCTTCAAAGCCAATGATGGCAGACTTGTCTATTGACTGACTTGACTAAACACTATTTTATTTATGTGTGTGTGTATTTTATTTATGTCCTCACTTGAAATTGTCAAAATTGACCGAATGGACAGATGCCATTAATTAAGAAGAAGAAGAGAGTTTAAACGTTGTCAAAATAATATCGCTGTCATTTCAGATGATCGCCATCGCCATCGCCTAGACGTGCACAGGCCATGAGGGTGTGAAATAAAAATACCTAGTAGATTATTTGACTTCCGCTGCACGTTATCCTGCACTGTGCGCACTAAGATAAGTTTACAAGTCACTCTTCCTCTAGGTTCAAGTTCTGCTACTTCCAAGATTTAGGTAACTTCTGCTAATCTCCAGACTTTATATAACAGCTAGACACGACGACGGTACAACACAGTATCATTTGTCGTATTCCCCCATCTCTCACTCATAACCTTACCTTACATATTCATATTTTGATGCTAAACACTCGTCCTATTAGGCTCCAGTAGCAACGCTCGAATCCTACTCTCAGCCTTTTATCGGATATAGGTAGGTACCCTGTAAAAGGTTTTATTTATCAACACCGTCTGGTAAAATATAGCCACAAATCGCGAGTAAATGGCCAGCAGTAAGGGCCGAAACACATAAAAGCGGTGCCTGTTACAGTGACACGACGTTGCAAAGCCTAAAAGATGTGGCGTTGCCAGTTTGGCCGTTGGGACGTTTAAAATACATAAAAAGTTTACGAGTCATTTGCTCTAGTCACCTATAGGTATAGGCTGATGTGCTTTACATCTTTATGACCCAATCTAGGTAAATCTACCATGCCATAGCTAAACTTCTATCCAACGAAAGAGGATAGCGTCTTTTATGTTCAGAGTTGACTCGTGTGGCAATAGTATTATCAGGAGTCTGGCGGAAAGGCTTATGCAGACCAAAGTGTATGAGCATTGGGTGAATATTGCCACCTAACATTATTAGGTACCTACCTACCTATTTATAATGTTTAAGTACTTGTTTGTTGTGCTTGTTATTTTTTTATATTTTTGTGTTAGTTGTAAGAATAATATGGATCGTGTGTCTGAAATAAAGATATTTATTATTATTATAAACAAACGAACTCGGCTTTCTCGTTTTATTTTTACGCTTACCACCTCGCCTCGCTCACACGGTCACACCGTCCTCGCTTGAATGAAGCGTCAGTTAGGCCACGGCCAGCCTTTTTATTATGTAACTTACGAAAATACTACAAGCATGAACTGGTTACTATCACTGCTACTTCTTTAGCACTAAGTATAATATGTGCTACTATTGCTGTTTATAAACTAAGGCGTCCGACGCTGACGGTTGAAAGCGATGCGACGGGATGCTCACAGTCATTTTCTCACAGTTTTTTCTACTTCAAAGCCCTGTTAAAAAATGTAATAATCATAATGAAAGATAAATGTGTTGCCTACACGATACGTTGGAAAAACAGTTTTGACGCGTAACATAAGCTGAAATTCAATTTCTTACTGCTTCGAATTTCAAAATATCCATGTTACGTGCGTTTAGATAAATACAATTATATTCAAAAGTAGAAAATGAAATTGACATGAGACATGTTTAACCTTTCACGCAGCGTGTAGGCGTCGTCGTCGGCTGTGTTATTGTATTTAGGAGAATATCCCATTCAGTCTCATATTATGTCGAGTTATTAATGCTGATAGAAATATATGGCTACCAAAAATGTTATCCTGCCTGTGATGTTCAAATCCTTATTCTCGTGTTTTTAAACAAACTTTTCTGTAGGTTTTAACAAACATATTTATTGTTGGCGACACTACTATTGCCTATATAAATACGTCAGGTGCAATTCATTATATCTACTCATTCTCTCACACCATTTATCATCACGGATTTCTACTTGCAACGATCCTGACATGCCTCTTTCGCTTCATTCACTGAGTAGGTCAGTTTTTAGGGTTCCGTAGCCAAATGGCAAAATTTTCTCACAAACATAAAAAAAAAACAATAAATTTTGGGGGACCCCATACTTAGAACTGAAATATTACAAATAACTTTTTTTCATCAAACCCATACGTGTCGGACCTATTCATAGATACATTCGTATCTATGAATAGGTCTTCAAAAATGATGTTGAGGTTTCTTATATCGTTTTTTTCTAAACTTAATAGGTTTTGCGAGAGACACTTCCAAAGTAGTAAAACCACTGTCACACACAAATACACAACTTTCTTCTACCCCTCCACGCACGGTATCTCCTGTTGCCCAGACTCTTAAGAGACTGGTGCCTCAGGAGAACCTTAACTTGCTAGCCTATAACATATTATTTGTCCTCACAGGGTCAAATGGCTCTGACCACCGGTTCTGGCAGAAAAACAGCGCTGAGCTGCCGCTGGTGGTGAAGCATTACGCTGAGCTAGAGCCGATTTGCTGCAGTGGCACACATACACTGACCTCTTTTTGTTGTTTCAATTATGTTTTAGTACGTATTTTTTTTTCAATGTAATTTTTCTTTAGTACCTAAGCTGTAATTTTCAATGTCAAAAATGTAATTTCTCTTTAGTACTTTAGTTTGTAATATCGTGTATCTTTCTTTGTTTTCATTTCTTATTTTAATAATGTGTATATGTGCTGAAGCAGTAAATAAATTAATGTCTATGTCTATGTCTAAAATGTTGGCCCCCCCCTGTAACTTCTAAAATAAGAGAATGATAAAACTAAAAAATATATATGATGTAAACTTCCAACGATATTTGGTTTGAACGAGATCTAGTTATTAGTTTTTTTTAATACGTCATTAATCGTAAGCTGCAATGTACCTTTCGACGAACTACTAGAACTTCTATATTATATAACTTACTGCTACGGAACCCTTCATGGGCGACTCCGACTCGCACTTTTCAATCAAACATTCGAGAACATTCGAATATTGTATCAAATATGTTGCTAGTAAAAAAAGGGATATATGGCTAGTTTTGCACTTCTATGGGCAGTGAATCAAGTAAACAGGCCTTTGCATCTATTGTAGATGATTTATATAGCGTCAAGGGTAACTGGTGTTTTATTCATGCCCCTATTTGCGGGACGCTATAGTGCCTGGGACAGAATTTTAGATGGAATAGATTTTCCCAGCACATATACCATCCTGACAGCTTAGACGGCCTAATCCACAGGAAAGACATGGTCAATACGTGCGGAACTGACTAACTCGCGGGTTTCCTCACGATGTTTTCCTTCACCGTTTGAGATCACAAGCATTGTTCATATTATTAAAAATGTTTATTATCAACCTGTGAGCATTTATTTACAAAATACAAGAATGCGCAATTTTTTTAATTTAGTTCAAAGTTTCAAAATATAGGGTTAAACAGTTTGCAATTTTATTGATTAGTCAGCATGACATCTGGAACCTGTAGTATTTAGTTCCTAGCTGGAACCTTCACACAGACACCATTGAGGCATTTGAGAGGCTCGCGGCATATGGCAGAGGGGGTCTGTCCGATCTCTTTGTCGTATTTCTTGCAAGCTGCGTTTTCACCTGAAATCAAAGAAAATGGTATGAGCTAGTTTTTGAGAATTTGTTTTTAGTAGTAGTAGGGCTATTCTACGGACCACTATGTCTAATATTACTGCTGCACAACCCAAATAAAGTTTTTTTATTCAAATGTGGACGCAATTTCGAATTTTTTTTATGTTCTTTTTTTCATAATGGAGCATTTTTCTTTTTCGGTATACACAATAGGTACCTACCTACTTAAGAAAATATCATGGTAAACCAATGACCATAAGGATAGCTGAAGAGATATCAGATTTTAAATACGCACACGATTTTGTACCTACTTGGTACCTTTAGTCAGATATTTTTTCAGAATGCAGTCACTAGATTGGTGTGTTAATCTAACAAAATATCAAATTCGATTCAAGTTTTTTAATAACTTACACACAAATCGGGCTTACCCAATCAAAAAGATAATTTGCGTGTTGATCAGCTACAACGTCGTAGATCTTTGCACGCACATGCAGAGATGTAGCGTGTTGCTACGGAGTTATGCCAAAATTCGTAGCAACTTCTACACGTACCAGTAGCATTTAACTTTTTAGCTTCTTGTATATTTAAGGAAAAAAAAACTAGGAATTTAGTTGATTAAAGTTCAACAAACAGTAGGTAAGTATGTAATCTGTCGAATTACGTAATATCTGATTGCTAAAGAAAACATTTGCTATCGCTAAGCAATTGTTTTTTGAACTTTATAAGCATTTTAATACTATCTTACAAAACCCCAGAAGGGAACATGAAAGTTTTTTTTTCAGTGTAAAACCATTTTTTATGTCTATTAGGTCGGTACTTGCTTGATATTCTTGAAAGACTTTGACAAAAGTTTGAATCTACAACGATAGTTCGAACACAGTTTTGCTTTCTTCAAGTTTATTTGAATTACAGAAATAAAGAATTGAATTACATTATAGGTACAGAATTAGAATTATAATTGGACAAAATTAAATATTGAATTACACACTTCTTATTTCCATTTAATAGCGATGCATTTGATTTTTAAAGTCCGATGGCAGTGAGTGGGAAAAAAGCGTATTGGTAGTAGGGAGTAACCCTTCCATTTTGAGCATCCGAAAATGCGTCAATAAGTTTAGTGATTTTATATCTTTCGGTGGGTCAAAGTGTGCGAGTGAGAAGTTGTTCACGGCTTTCAGTTGTTCTTTCTAATACATATTTCTTACCAAGGAAAGTAACGCAGGCTGGGCAACAGCTGCACATGCCAGCGTGGTTAGCACGATACACTGACGGGTGATTGCAACTCTTGCTGCTTACAGAGCTCACGCATGGGTTCTTCTTACAGAAGTTGGTGCCACAGACAAGGTCGCCGTAGACCACGGCCATGGCGCATGCCAGGACTAAGAGGATGAATGCGGCCTTCATTCTAAAGCAGACAAGACAAATTATAATAGGCAAATTTTTGAATAGCACTAAATCTGTTTGCAGATAAGTTCATTCAGAGTAAGGCCGACCTATCACTATCGTACCTATTTCTGCTGTCAGTATGGCTGACAATGCAATGGCAAGCACTTGGAGTCGTTTTATCCTAGAGTGCCAATACGACATTAATCTAAAATTTTCCATTTAAGTAGCTCATTGAACCTCCTTATATTTAGGATAAATACAGATGTAGAATAGTCTATAATAGCATCGTGACTAAAGCTGAATTGAGAAATCACAGCAGTTTATTTTTAGGACTTTTTTATTATGAACATTTTGCTTGAAATCACATCAGCATCTGGCGCTAAATGAAACGTGGAGCATGGATCTACTTGAATTGTTTGAAGATTTTATAAGTTTTATTCATTTTACTTTTGCTTATTTACTGAATATACATACACATTATAATTGTAAGCATAGATAATTATTGAAATGAAATTGATTTATTCAGTTAGCTTATTATTCTATTAGTTTACAATAGTTGATAGTAGCTATCTCACATAAGGTAGATAGGTACTATTCTGTTAACTAGTTACCCAAAATAATTGCTTCTTCAAATGGTGACGCAATAATTTAAAAACAATAAGGGCTGGTTTTACTTTGACTGCTGTGTAACTCTAATTTTTGCTTGATAAATTGATATCCGACGGAAGAAAAATATCAAGTGGACTTGCAAATGAGCGGAATATGGCGAAGTTTAAGGCCCGTATTCCGAAATAGTGTTTGAGTCTGAGTCGAGCCTCAAGCATAGATTTCTTGACAGTTCTCAATTGAAAAATATGAAAAATCTCATCAGACTCGAGGACTGTTTCGGAATACGGGAAACGCTCTGAAAGGCACAACGTCGCTCCGAACGCAACTCAATCTTCAATTATATAGAAACAAAGGACATTTGCTTTACGCAATACTATTTCGGACTCTTATTAAAGTTTTATTTTAGTTCACTAGCGTTGCATCAGTTCTGTCTTGTTTGGTAAAACGGAACACTTTGGGCTCAGCGCAAATGAGCCATCGGCCACAGCCACAGGTGGCCAGTGACAATAATAAGTTGTTTATAAGCTTTTTCATACATTTAGGAGAGACTACGAGCGGTCATCCGTGTGTGACCAGTACCTAAGTAGGTACTCATTGTATGAAAACGAGTTAGAGAGTAGGCGTCCTTTTCCTCTATCACAACTGAAATTTATTATTGACCTGCGTCTGCTAGCATGCGGTATCTTATTTAATTATTTGTAAGGAACTCTCCTACTTGCTAATAGGCGCCACTGAAAACCAGCGCCGTATTAAGCTCTTGCGCTTTTACGGCAAATGCTGAGTGGAAGCCTTTTTTTTCGTCACTTATTGCTTGTTGTATATTTTTTGTGTGTACCATGATGTTTTGTTAAATAAATATTTTATTTCTATTTCTATTAAAAAACAAAATAAATAAAAAAATATCGTGGAAAATCCACACAGCACTAGAATAACTAGAGAGCTGATAATATAATACTTAAATACATTGTTTTTTGTAAATACATACTTAGAATACAATATAACACCCAGACAGAGAACAAACATCCGCGCTCACGACACAAATAATTTGTTCTCGGTGGGGATCGAACCCACGACCTACAGCGCAGAAGGCAGAGTTACTACCAGCTGAGAGGCTAGTCAAAAATAAATAGAAATAAGGAGTTTAAATAATAATAACTCACGCAAGTAGGTAGTTCGTTGACGGATTAGTACAAACTGATGTCGGTTTTCGAATGCCGTGGAAAGTAGCCAGCAGTAGCATGAACCCTCTGATAGCCTCGGTAACCTCTGCGCTCTCATGATTACTACTATCTTTTGTTTTTGCTTCTTTCGGAGAATTTTATTATCTTGGAAATGTTTTAGGCAAGAAACAACAAAAATAACACGTATAAATTTACCTAGAGTTTTTACTGTGCTTACCTAATTAGAGGTTTTATATATCATTTAATTCATCTTTTAAAAGTTTTTGACACAAAACAAATATGTAATTACTTTAAATAACTTAAAGTTACAACTTGATTACCAAACGGTTGAACTGATTTTGGTGAAATTTATAAGTAAGCGATACCTGCTGCAATCGTCACTCTTTTCTCTTACTTCTATGATTCTAGTTTCTTAAATTTCGAGTTTTTTTTATATTTAGCGGTAAAGTGAAAAAAGTTTTCATGAGAGTGTGAAAAAATACTAAGTGAAGATAATATTATTAACTGTAGGCCTTCCACAAGCTCTGTCCGGCTCTGTCTCTGGCTCTGGTTTTGAGTCTGTGTGAGTGTTGACTTAATACACCCTACGTTGAAATCACAACACACACATAGTAGGTATACTGCACTGGTGAGCGAGTGCTCAAACACACAGACTTAAAACCAGAGCCAGAGACAGAGCCAGACAGAGCTTGTGGTAGGCGCACTGATTGCAATTTAAATACATATTTATTTGACCCCGCTGGAGGAGGCGATCCTATTTTTTCTGATCATTTATTTTGATTATTTTAGAAAAAAATGCATTGATCTAAATGAGTGTGAATAATTCTCACGGCGGTGATCATTAGTCCCTGCAAGCTGCCTAATTACACTAACGAGACCTGAATCCGCTTTGGAACAGTTCAGACGTAGGTATTACACGCTCCGAAGGGCACAACGTCGCTCCGAACGCAACTCAATCTGCAATTAGATAGAAACAAAGGACATTTGCTTTAGGCAATTAGCTGTGTTTGAAGAATATGTAAAAAGCATCTCGTTTTGCTTTCTAGCCACAGCGACAATTTCCATTTCGATTAGACCAAAATAATAGTAGATTAATGAAACTGCGAGAAAATAAAATTATCCAGTACATTATGAAATAGTTCAGAAAAATTCTAAAGTTATCGCGGCAATGTCGTTTTTTTTATTTCTTTTGTAGCCGCAACGCATTGTATGCATTCTACCAGAGACGTCTCTAGCCCATGTAGCGCCCGTGTGCAAACATTACCCAAGCGCCCCCTAGTAAGTGCGCGTTCAAAATGGAATGGATACAAGGTACAAGTAACAGCACATCAAGTTACAACAAACTGTCAAATTTCCCCAATGGGTAATTAACTCTATTGCTTGGAGATTTTTAAGAAGAAATTCAGTTTGGTTACCACAATGTCCTGTTGACTATATTTAGAATTATTATGCAAGGTGTTCTGGTGTTTACCCTAACAAGCCAAAACTTATCCATGATTATGATGTTGACATGACTATCTTCTGCTTCTTTTTTCTTCTAAATATATAAATCTCTTACGTTACTGACTGACTGACTGACAATCAACGGATAGCCTAAACCGTTAGTCCTAGAAGCATGAAACTTGGAGGGTGTGTTTCTTTTATAGCGTAGAGGTGCACTAAGAAAGGAAATTTGAAAATTCTCTCCTTATGATGAGAAAAAGGGGGAAAAAAAATAAACGCACAGCCTAAACCGTAAGTTCTAGAAGCATGAAACTTGGAGGGTGTGTTTCTTTTATAGCTTAGAAATGCATTTAGAAAGAAAATTTGAAAATTCTTTCTTTATGAGGAGAAAAAAAGAGGGGGGGGGAGGGCGCCGAGTGCCAGCGGCGCTCGTCGGACAATAACAAAGTGTCGTCATCATAAATAGAGACAGTAAGAAAAGTGTTAGTGGACACATCTTAGTTGTAGTTTACTTTAGAAATTTAGGTCAATGAAAAATTACTTATTAGCCGGAATTTGGCTAGATTGTAATATTATTAGAGTAGGATATGAAACATAGCGTACACTAATTCTAAAAAAAAAAAAAAACAAATATTAGAAGAGCCAAGAGCTCAAGATGCTATACAAAATCTATGCAGAGCGAAGCTTTTTTTACGTTGGTCATTGAAAGTGTGGCGCCCGGCCAACGCGCCCGCCAAGTTGAGCTCCGTAGCGGTCCTAAGGGGCGCCGAACGCAGAGCGGAGCGCTTTTTACGTTGGTCATTGAAAGTGCGGCGCCTGGCCAACGCGCCCGCCAAGTTGAACTCCGTAGCGGTCCTAGGGGGCGCCGAACTCAGAGCGGAGCGCTTTTTACGTTGGTCATTGAAAGTGCGGCATCCGGCCAACGCGCCTGCTGAGTGGCCGAGCGCCGCGCCGTCGCGGCGCTCGGCGCCCCCTAGGAACGCTGCGCCCGTGTGTACCGCACACCCTGCACAATAGGTAAAGACGCCGCTGCATTCTACCAAAGGTATCGAGACTTTAGTTCCATTTTGATCGAGTGAGTGAAGCGAACGAGATCTTACAAACAACTTGGGCAATTTGGCATTTTATGTGCGTATGTATGTATGTATGTATGTATGTTTGCCCGACGATAACTTTCAAACCGGCGCGGCCGGCGTTGCGTTGATCCGATCTGCATGAAATTTGACAAGGCGATAGATTGTACTTGAGAAATTTACTGCTAAGTATATGAGTAAAATTGGATGAGGGGTTATTAAGATATGGGGTTTTTTAATAGTGCAAAAATAAAAAAGTGACACAATAAATCAAGTTACATGTCATATGAAAGACCTTCGTTGACATTTCAAAACAGTTTTTACTTTTTTTCTAGGACGCTCAGTTTTTGCTATACAAAAAAAAGGCTAAATTACAATAACCAACGATCCGAGAGCTCCCATCTCTAAGAACTTTCTACTGGTCGGTAATTTTTTTTTTTTTCTAGAAATAAATTGAGGACTTACTCAGTTGTCATAAAATGGTGAAAGCGACCTGTGGGGCGATCATGTAACTTTTGTTGCAATGGTTTCAATGGATATCCTATTGAAACTGTCAAATTTGCGATCACGTAGTAGCTTCGATTACAATCAAACGCGCATTGCAATTGAAACCATCTTTGACAATGAACGATTGCAACATGAGCGTAATGTTTCTATAGATATCATGAAACAGCGATCACGTAAGGCTGTTTCAATGGAAATGACAGCTTACGATTACTATCATATCAATCGCGAATAGAAACAAGTAAGGTGCTGTTGCGATGGATAGAAATTGAATAAAGTAAGTTATTTACAGTAAGTTTTTAGTGTTTTGACAATGATAAACAACGTTATTATTGCATTCCTAATCAAATAAAATCTAGTGCGTACCTATTACAAATCCGTTTCAACTAAGTATTTAAATTCATTTCAGTTTATCATATCAAGAGGATTCCTACTTGGGCTAGAGAAGGAACAGTGCCAAAAAAATACGCATTCTTGATAGAAGATTGATGCAGGATGCCAGCAATCCGTTCTAAATCCCTCAGAGAGAGTTTATTTCGAACTTTCGCCTGACGAAGGAAGCGTTTGATATCCTGTGCTGGGATATCATCCTCATTCTACCATAGCCATGTGTAGAATCAGTCTAAACCTCCACACGCATGGGGAAATAGCTGGCTCCTGCCTATGTTACATTACATACTTCCAATATTTCATTATCAATTATGTACTAATGACTAGAATAGGATAGAAGCTGTTTCAAATTAAAATACAAAATGCTATAATTAGTCTGATTTATAAGCAGTAGGTGCCTTATCTATGTATTGTGGTAAAGAAATAAGGCGAGTTATTAAAAGAAATAATGTATTTTATTTAACTGTTTTATTTAATGGTGGTGGATGCTGTTGAACTTAAAGCAGCAGCAACTCCACACATGGCTCTTGTGTCGCCATTTCATTAAACGATCTGCTTATAGCAGCGACAGAATCCACCATTCCTTTTCTTCACGTTCCCTCTTCGACCACAAGGTGCCTTTTCTCTAGACTGTACACCCAGCGGAGCACATTGTCATCGTGATCTAAAAACAAAAAAAATTAACATCTACAAAAGTAGGTAGGTAAGCTAAATAAAACCTGTGAGTGTGAGTGGATGCAGCGTATAGGGTCCACCCCCAGTGCCCCCAACGTTTCGCCGGTTATCCACCACCTTGGACTTTATGGGGCACTTGTATCTACATATTACCATTAATTAATCAAAAAACATAGAACTTTGTTGTTTTACCATATAGAGCACAAAAAAATGATGAATAATAGCTGCACAAAACTAGGGTTATTGAAAACTATTTACCTACTACTTAATCCCTTCCATTTTTCACCAGTTTCTATGTAGCCGCCACCCACGGCATTTAACATCCTTGCAAGATTTTCCCAGGCTTTCAAATATTGTTGGTGCCCTTATTTTACTTAGGGGTATGGTTGATTGCTTCGACGAACACTGGTGGATTGGGATCATAACTTTATAACAAATAAAAACAACATATTAATCACTTGAGCAAGCTAGGAATAAAGAATTAAGAATGTTAGACTTTACTTACTTGAAATCAGACTAAATAACTTGAAAAAGTAAATTTTATTCGATATTTACGAAACCTTTGTAAAGAAGAAGAAGAAGACTGACAGAAACACAACACAAAATGAGTGAACGAGGTCTATTAGAAAGTCAAATAAAGTGGGCCAATCGTTTTCACACGGCTTCTTACTAAGATTATGATTTTTAAATTGGTCGGGTTAAATTGATTTGCAGAAACTTCACGCTGCAAAACTATCATTGCAACTGATAGATAGCGGTCAAAAAGGCATTGCAACAAGATACATGATCGCTATTCCTTGATAGTATCGTTTAGCTGTTAGTATCAAACTAATGATTGCAACTGAATTAGACAATCGCCCTACTGGTCTGATGATGGTCAAGGTCTGTCAAACAGAACTCATCAATCAATTCAATCAACAAAGGCCAATTGAGTTAAAACTTATTTATCATACAAAGTTAGTCAGAGGCAAGCCCAAACAGTGAATCTGGACAGAAATACTTTCTCAAAATAGATAAAACATAATGCGTGATGGTGGCACATAATGTGCCTTTAGTTAATTCTAGTTACAAACTATATTCATTTGAAGTTTCCCGAACCTCATCATTCATCAAACATCGTATGTAACTATCGCATTTATTAGTAAGATGTATCTTCTACATATTTTCAAAGAAATATTTAATATAAATGTTGAAATTGCATATGCAAAATTGAAAATACACACGTAAAGAAACCGCCAAGGTTCATTTTCTGAAAAACTTAAGTTACCTACAACACTTACTTACATTTACACTACATTTTTAATGAGGCTTACATTTTTAATGAGTCAGTCCTCGCTAAGAAAATGGATGATGTGAAGATTCCGGAGGTTGACCTTTGGCATTAACTCACCATGCCATGCTGGGGCCTAATGGACTTTTATTGGACCTTCTAATGAAATTTTGTATACCTTAGCCGCAGCTGAGAGGCAATCGGCATATCGTGTTACGTAGAATATGAACGAAGACTGAAATGTCAACCACTTTACCTGGGTGGGCTATTTCTGTCTTATATCTATGTAAAGTAAAGTATGTATAGCGCACTTGATATTTTCGGGCGCTCTTATGTTATCCATCTTCTTCATGAAATGTGATTGTGTATCTATCGAGTACCAGTTGACATTTCAGTATAAGTAATATTATTATGAAGAGGATAGAAGGAATTGTACGAATATATGGCGGTTTATTTTACTACCCCAGGACACAATATCTTAGTTTTGTATCGTATGATTTCAGTTTCAAACTCTTTTTGCGCGTCTGTAATAGATAACAATAATTTGCCATTATATACGAGTATTATTATATACCTATTGCCAGTACGTCCAGTGCAATAACATCATTGCAAACTGTGCCATGTACTCAAACAGTGTTTGTAATAATACGAGTATGCCATGCAAGGCCAAACTATTAAACCCCGATTTAGATTAAATTTCAATGGGACCAATCTGCAAGTATAATTTATTACCTTTCTGATAAAAAAATATTACTAAATCGGTTCATAATTGACGGAGATATGCAGTAATGAACTTTAAAACAAAATGGCCAGACCGATTTTGATGAAATTTTTATGGGACCAACCTGAAAATATGATACAAATAAATTTTCAAATCAGGCCATATACCCATGAAGAAGCTATTATAAACATAAAAAATCTTGCTTTATTTTTTGAAGTCGGATAAAAAGGTCGGATAAAGAAGATGTCTTCAGTGAAACAGAGGTTTGGCAATCAATTAACTCCTCCGACTTCGATCCCTTGTCGACCAAGAAGGCCACCAATTTAAATTAAAATTCATTACCAATATGAAATAATGTTCACAAAGAGTTAACCATTCTCGAAATTAAATGAATTGCCGTTAAAATAAATTGAAGAAATTGAAATTATCATGAAAAGCCATTTCAATAATTTGGCAAATGAAAAACAATTTGACACTTCAGCGTTTAATTTGCGGAAGCGTTTATTGCGATCATTGTGACGTTGTTTCGTGATAAACGGTGGAAAATATCTTCTTGAAAGCCTTAATTTGACTATTCTTTCTTAAAGCGAAGACAACCGTCGATGAACTTTTCGCTCGCACCTAAAGACGGTTTGAATTGCGAGCAATCTTGTCGCGTCTTCTGAACAACTTATTTGATAATTTCTGTGTTTTTGAAGGAACGAAAAAATCTTTTCATTTAAAAGTAAATAAACATACTACATACTTTTTATATAACTAGAAATTGATTTCAAATGCGAGAATAGTAATTTACAACATAAAACTTCATGATTTTATGGTCTGAAGAGTAATTGAACCAAAAACTTAATCATAACCAAATTTTTGTTTCGATTCTTTTACACCTTTTAGTGTTTAATTTACTGATTCATTTTTATTGAGAATAAATTAATATTAAGACAATTACGACAATCTACGATCAGTATTGATTGGAAACTTTGAGATAGGTACAAACATCGTACCGTAGCAACATCTCCTTCTTTTAGCTTGTGGAGTTGTGTGAGTTATTCCCAAATCAAAGGCAGGGTCGTGGGTTCAAAATCAAGTCCCACTTGGTTCGTATAGTTTTAAGTATACCTACTACTATAAAATTGCTTAGAAATAAAGTCAGGAAACAAAGAATAAATAAAGCACACTTTAGTACCTATGGATAAAAAATGTAGGCAAATATTGACTTTATTTAATTAAACAAATAGACAAAGAAATATTTTAATCTGACAGACACCTAGTAATTACTTCAGCGGCCAGCAAAAGAGTCATTGATGGACTAACGTGTAGGTAAATGTGTAGATACGTAAGTCCACCGATGATAATTTTTTTTTCGGATAGCTGAGATGTTAAAACGACCCTAAGTTGGTTGGATCAATTAAAATAGTATAGGTACCTACAGATACTTATCTACGGGTCTACAAGTTTGCAATCTCGTTACATCCCAAGAGATGGTTCCCTTATAGATTGAATCAGTCGTCCTCTATCACAAGTAATGAACTCCTTCCACCACTATTAACCGATTGAAGTGTTTACATGGCACATTGTCAGACCCTAAATCAATCTGGATCCCGAATAGTAAATAACTCTTGATTAAATAGTCGATAGCGCTTAGGCAAATATACTCTACGTGGCCACAAAAACAGAACCTACTACCTACTTTCACATGCTTTTGCATGGTTTACATGCTGTAAAACTGTATAGCCTATATATGTATATACTAACAAGGAACAACATTTATATTTTAGTTTTCCATTTTACTATTTTTCAAGATTAGCTTTGGTTTAGCTTTTCAGAAGTGGTAATAACTTAGGTCTACTACCTACTAAAGAGAATCAATTGATTATTATATAAAAAGTAGCGACAACGTAGAAATATTCCAAAATTAAAATGTGGTTCATTGCACTCTATGGCTAGAATTAATGCAATGTTCTATTCGCATTGGTTTCTTTAAAAATAGCTATCATCTAACGATTCATGCTCAAAGAATCATCTAGTGTATGTATACATAATAGATGGTTTGCCCTTTGGTTCGTTCGAACGTTCAAAGTATTGATGAAAAAACACATTCTGATAATTTTTCAAAGAGGCTTTTAAATGACAACCACACGACCCTCGTCACTTTGCCAGAAGGTAAAAGACGATGGATTTGCAGCATCAGACGAAAATAAATGATAAATAGCACTTTTTAAATTAACGCTATCGTTAATGCATAATTATGAAAGAAACAGGTATTTATCGCGATTATCTTTATTATTTCCCGACGTTTCGACCGTGTTACAACAGCCGTGGTCACGGGCAGACTCGAAATAATAATCACGATAAATACCCGTTTCTTCCATTTAAATGATAAATGTTTAGTTTATTTTTCTAAACACTTATAATGATAAGTACAGTCGGCTGAACTAGAATGTATACAATTCGCCACTTTCAGGGCAGTGTCGTATTATTTATTTATACAAGGCAAAAGCAGAAATTTTTGATTCTGGTTTAAAAATCCATGCAGCCGTTTCTATGTTCTGAAGATGCTTATCGCTTAAACTTCATGGTGCGACAATGGCAAAAAAAATTATGAGTATGAAGAGAAAATTATGAATGTAAATATCTATCTGTCTGATATTTGTCTGACACTTTTTCTGAGGAAAGGTTTCCAGTTAAATATATTCATCTACTTACCTTTAACGAATGTGTTTGTAGGAACCTTCACCACTTAATTCAAAAATATGTATATAAAACCTTTCTTTTTTTACTTTACTTGAATTCTGGAGCACACCACGCATTTATAAAAAAAAACTTTGCAAGCATTTTCTTTTTGCGAGCAATCGCCTGATTATGAATTTTTTATATACTTAGATGAAAAGTATTCTAATTCAAGTAGGCATTATACGTATATTCCTTTTCAAATAAAATATCGTACCTTCTGTTCATACTTAGTACTCACTTACCTAAGTTTGCTCAAGTGCCACCTTGTGTAATTGGGTTTGTATCCAAGTTACCCACACCTATGTTGAACTTCGAAAGTAGTTATATTAAATTTTCCAGACACGTCGTCTTCTCTGGTTAAATAGTTCTTGCGATGAATATTATATTTCATATTATGTTTAACGTCACAATAATGTTTTAGATTTGTCAACACCCTGGGATTAGGATTAATCGAAAAGTTTTTTTTTTTAGGTAAGCTTGCATTTAAATAAAGTGCAACTAAGCAAGCTATGACCATGAGTAAGGCTTTCAAGTGGTGGTAACACATCGTTGCCACCTCACCTAATAAAATGAACTTGCACTCAAGACTATAGTACCTGCGCCCTACCAAATAGAAGAGACCAAATAGTGCCAAATAAAAAATAAAAAGTAACGCACACTGCACGCGGTAAAAGCTAAAGTGCTTTTGCACCTAACACTTTTTTGTGTTGCTTGCATAACATTTTCGCTTAATTAAAAGTGTTGGACTATTTATGTTATGGAGATTATTTCACGATAGAAGAAAACACGAAGAAAACTGTAAATTGACATCTACAGTTTTCTTCGACCAAATATAATTAGTTTACCGCAAATAAAGGCAGATAAAATGAGTTATTTCAGTGTGTAAAGCCAGCAGAACTGGAAATGCTATGAAATTTATTCACTCACAGATGACTAAATAATACCACACATGGTTAGAGACCTTCAGAATAACGAGAATTTTTGAATGTGTATAAAACATATCTCTTACTCACACCCATTCGATAGCATAACCCATAAGTGAAAAGAATATGTACAAACTATTGTATTCGCGGTTGTTATTTTAGCGTGACGATTTTCAGTAGGTACATGCAGGAGGCAAGGTTATTCGCCGGAAACGGTTAACCAATTTTATTACCATATTTGGAGTTTTTGTGATATGTAAGTCGTTTCCGCCCATCCCACAGCATGGAAGGGATAGCCTATAAATATAGCTTCGTCGTATTATCAGCGTCTTTTTTCTTTTCGTTAAACCGTCAAGGTACAGTAGTTTTGCAGTGTGCGTTGCTCTGGCTGAAAAGTAAGCAAGTACTGAATTTGTGCAAAGTGTTTGATGAAATGTAATGGTCGCCTGCCTCTATTTCCTCGCTAGATGCGTATGCTAAACAAATAAGCTACAGTAAAATATTCAAAATTCCTATTATTGACTTCCTTCTTTCATACAAACTATGTAGTGCTAGGAGGACTTAATGCTAATAGCATTGTCTACCAGTCTTCTTGGGCGTTCAAAAAGATGCGGTTGTGTGTTTTTATGAAGCGTGACTTATGGTTTTAAAAAGTAAAGAAATCCCTTTAGATAGATAGATAGATAGATAGATAACTCTTTATTGTTCACCACACAAAAGATACAGTACAGGACATAAAAAATTAACAATTAGGTAAAACAATGGGCGACCTTATCGCTGAGAGCGATCTCTTCCAGGCAACCTTTGCATGGAAAGAAATAACGAATTGAAAGGCGGTGTAGTTACAACCGGAAAATTGAAAAAAAGTAGACCTACAATACCTACTCACTATTAGATACCTAATTAGATAGGTATTTACCTAAACTAACTACTTAATTTAAACTAAAATCCTAATACTTATTATAAGATATAACTAAAAATAAACTAATGCATACAATATAGATATACATGAATATATGTATAAATAAAAAAAAAAAATATATATATATATTATATTATACACAATATTATTATGCTCAATGCCTAAAAAACTAGCTAGAAGAAATTGACGACAAGTAGTGCTCCTTCAACCTTAATTTAAAAGTGTTATGCGAGGTTGCCTGTTTGATTTCCAGAGGCAGAGCATTCCACAGCCTAACAGCTTTAACAGTAAAAGAGTTTGTGTAGAAGGAGCTGCTATGACCTGGAATTTTAAGTAACAGGTTTTCCGATGACCTTAGCAAACGATTACTGCAAGAATGGAGATACATGAATCTGTTTTTAAGATAGTGAGGTGAAAGAGGATTGAAAAGTATTGAGTAAAGAAGAGAAAGAATATGCATGTTTCGGCGAAGACGAATAGGAAGCCACTTGAGTTGAGATCGAAAAGGAGACACATGGTCATATTTACGAAGGCCAAAAATAAATCTGATGCAGAAGTTCTGGAGCCGCTCAAGCTTATCAAGCTGTTCCTCAGTGAGGTCCAGATAACATGCATCAGCGTAATCCAGAACGGGTAGCAAAAGTGACTGTGCAAGCGCAGTTTTAGTAGAAATCGGCAAAAAATTCCGCAGCCTCCTTAGTGACCCTGCTGAAGCAAATAATTTACGGCTAGTTTCATTAAGCTGATCCCTCCATGAAAGGTTCCGGTCTAATGTTATTCCCAGATTTTTTACAGTCTCACTAAAAGGAATAATAGTACCATCAAAAACTACTTGGGGAGTGGCAGACCAATCAATCCTACAAAGAGTTCTTGAGCTGCCTATGATAATGGTCTGCGTTTTAATAGGGTTTATTTTTAATCCATGAACCCGACTCCATTCACTAATATGGCATAAATCACGGTTGGTTATATCAACGGCGTCGGCAATATTGCTAAGAGAAGCTTGGGTGTATATTTGAAGGTCGTCGGCATAAAGGTGGTATGACGACCGAAGGTTTACAGAAATAGAGTTAATGAAAATGGCAAAGAGAAGAGGTGATAGAACGCCACCTTGAGGTACACCAGCAGACAAGTTACACCAAGAGGAAAAGGTTTCTTCGAGGCGGACTCGCTGGCGACGCCCATGCAAATAATTAAAGAACCAGCCAACCACTGCCGGAGAAATATTAAGAGAGCGAAGAAGTGCAAGGAGAATCTCGAAGTTGACGGTATTGAAAGCGTTACTAAAATCAAGCAATGTGAGCACAGTAAGTTGCCCATGCTCCATTCCCAAACGAATGTCGTCCGTGATTTTAACAAGGGCAGTTACAGTACTGTGGCCTCTGCGAAAGCCAGATTGCATAGGATTGAGAAGATTATGAGAGGAAAGATATGAATTTAATTGGCTATGGACAAGGCGTTCGAGGACTTTGGACAGAAATGGAAGAATAGAAATAGGACGATACTCGGAAAAGGATTTGGGATTGGACTTCTTAGGCAAAGGAATTATTTGTGCTTCCTTCCAAATGGAAGGAAATTCACCTACATCTAAGGAGTAATTAAAGAGATGACAAAGGATAGGTAGGATTATATCAAGGATAGGTATAAGCATATTTCGACTAATACCGTCAACACCAACAGCATTGGATGTGATCGATAGAACACTCTTCTTAACCTCGCCGGCAGTAACTTGACTGAAAAGAAAAAAAGGGTGACCTGGAGTTGGTAGTGAAGAGAGATGAGTGAGTGTGTTGGTTTTATCCAAATCACTAATGCTTGACGCGGAAGAAAAATGTTGGTTGAGAGAGTTTATGTTCAAATCTCCAGGAATAGTGTCTTGGCGAGATTTACCAACTCCCAATGTTCTTAGAAATTTCCATACTTTAGCTGGATCATCATCGGAAACAGATTCGTGGATATGGTGGCGTTGGGCATCTCTACATACTTTATTACAGCGATTTCGAGAATTGAAATATTAAGCTTTATTATACTCACTTGGAACCATTTTGTATTTAGTTTTAGCTACAGATTTTTTATGAATGAGTGTTTTAATATCATCAGTGAGCCACGGAGCGGGAAGATGCTTTAGCTTAATCGCACGAAACGGCGCATGGATATCAAATAAATGTGTGACAATAGAGTTAAAACAGTTAATTTTATCATCCATGGAGACAGCATCTAAGACTGATCCCCAATCAAGGTTCTTTAGCACCATTATGCCCCACATTTTATTAAACGCACATAATCACTAAGTTCTATAATATATCACCAAGTCTAGAACGCTAAGGCGCTTAAATAGAGCTATACATTTTATAGCTAAAGAACGAATTAGTATTGGCTTTCGAGCGCTTATGACCCGGATTGTCTAAAACTTCCCGTTTCGAGTATTCTTCAAGTTTCAATTATTATTGCAGACGGATACGCTTCCGGGCAAATCTCGAAACTAACTGGAAGAGAAGCCAAACTGGTCTGATGCCATTCTAAACTTCATTTGACCGTTTTCATAGCTCAAGATTTTGTCCGAACTCTATTCAAGATTTCGAAGAGATACGAGTAGTGACTTTCAGATTTTTACCAAGGCATATGCTTCACAGCTATGTATTGCTGGTGCTGTTGTGCGTTATCTAAGAGCTCGAAAAGTTACTTATTTAAGAAAACTATTAAAATTAACTTTTTGGTAGTTTTAATTCTAAAATATATCTAACTAGCCTGCCACGGTTCGCTATGGCAAATTGTGATTGAAAAAAAAATCCTTGATGTGGATTATTATATATTATAATGCTAAAATTTCAACACGATCGGTGCAGAACTTTTTGAGTTTTTGAAGCGTACACAAACCAACATAACATTATAGATAGAAGATATAGATAAATGTAATATTTAACGTCTTCTTTAGAATGAAGGCTGTGTTCATCCTCTTCGTTCTGGCGAGCGCTATGGTCTTGCTCTGCAGCGCCATCGTCTGTACCAGTGGTTCCTGCGACACGATCACTTGCGATACCTCTATAACCAGCGATAGCTGCCCCTCTTCGTCAGTGTACAGAGCCAATGGCGGCTTTTGCGGCTGTTGTCCGGCCTGCATCACTCTGCTCGGTAAGAACTATTAGAAAGAAAAAACAATCTATTGATTAAAGCCTCTTCCTTGTAAGTTCTGAAGAAGTTTCTTGTGTTTCTAGTGAAGTTTAATTATTTCACTTGGAACACAAGTGAAATAATCACCTAAGTTGCTATGTTTATTCGATTGTGTTTTCAAGATAGAAGTCAGAAGGCAGTCTCGACATTAATATTCAATTCTATTCATGCGCATAGTAAGTAACCGAAGATTGGTAGTATAAATAGTTAAAATTAACGAAACCAGTCGCTTGCTTACAGATGTTTACCCAAGAGCAAGTCGCTTTCACGGAGGAAAATTTGCCTTCCTACCTATTAGCCTTCCTTGAAATGGCCCTAATAGATGTCAAATATTATGAACTAAATAAATAAATAATGCGGACAATCCACAAAACACTAACTAGCCCCGAACTAAGCAGAGCTTGTACTATGGGAACCAGATGGCTGATATAATACTTAAATACTTTTCTAACTGCATCCATTTAAGACTGCAGACATCGATTTAACTCCTTTGTTAGTAAATTATTTATAGAGCATGGTAGAATCTAACACCTATTATAACATACATTAGGCTAGGATTTCATGATATATTATTATTTGTTGAATTAAACATAAAGTTGTAGTGTAAAACATAACATTTTTAAATGTCTCAGTTTTTCATTTTAATTCAAATCGCAAAAAAAAAACATATTTTATCAATAATTACATACTTGTTAAAGCATTTCCGTTATAATAAAGGAACCGATATACTACATACAAGCTTAACTATCTTTATAATTATACTCTTGAAAAACATTACCCTTCTTCTGGACAGAGGACAGTCGGATAAAAACTAGCTCATGCGAACTTGCAGTAAAGGACTATTTTGCATTGATTTCAGATGAAAACGCGAAGTGCTCGACAATTAGAGGGGGCCCTACTACCAGTGAGTGTCGCGAGCCTCTCAAATGTATCAATGGTGTCTGCAGCAAGACTGAACAAAATTGCTAATTGTTTCACTGCTCAAGTTATACTCTTTTGAAATAAAATGTGTATTAACGAAATCTATCCATGCTTTGAAATTGATAAAATCTTTTTTTATGCATGGTAAACTAAGCCGATTTCACAAATCTCTAATCAACCGATCGAATAGGATGTTAGATAAATAGATAGATAGATAACACTTTATTGTACACGACAAGAATAGGACATTACACATAGCGAAAATACTAAAACTATAGCGAAGCACAATGGGCGGTCTTATCGCTATGAGCGATCTCTTCCAGACAACCTTTGGATGGACAGGATTTGTTTGAATAACGAGAAGGCGGTGCCATAAGTTCTTCTACACTGTACTCGTATATTATTATAGTTATGTCAGTGACAAACCACTTTTGCTTCATTTGTCCATTATTAGTCCGAAATGAAGCCCATTATCTGACAAACCTAATCAATATCTAGTGTTTAATGCATGCTAGTTAGCGTAGTCATTAGCCCTGATTTTGTGTGGAGACACGATGAGCACCCCTAGTGTTTTTACGAAGCGTTCGTAAGTAATAACATTAGTTCTCGCAATCCCGCCAGAGGCGCCCATTGTTTCTCCATATCTAACTACTACGCTAACGATAAGCTAACGACATAATAATGTAAAAATCCGAATAAGCCTACAAGACCCCCGGATTGGCTATAACTTCCCGTTTCCAGTGTTCTTCAAGTTTCAATTATTATAAGAAGTTCAAGTTTCAATTTATTAGCTGAAGGATATCCTTTCGGAAAAATCTTGTAACTATCTGGGAGAGAATATTGAAGCCGAACTAATCTGATACCATCCTAAGCTTGATTTGACCATTTTCATAGCTCAAGGTTTTGTCCGAACTCTATTCAAGATTTCGAAGAGATACGAGTATAGGTACAATGTTTTTCTGAATTTTTATGAAGACATAACTTCACCAGCTTCTTTAATTAGGAAAGCTTCTGGTTCACAGCTATGTATATGCTGGTCTTGTTTTTTATTATCTAAAGCAGGGATCTTGCGCACATCTAAGCGATCTGCGATGGCGCTCAGTGAAACCCTGTCAAATATGACAGCAATATTGGACAGCGTTTCACTGATCGCCATCGCCATCACCTAGATCTGAGCAGGACTAAAGAGTTAGAAAAGTTACTTATTTTCGAAAACTAGTAAAAACAAACTTTTTGGTAGGAAAACATGTTTGGATCAAAATGATATTTTTACTGAACTTTGTGCAATGTACTCATTACACAAGTTGCTGGTTGCAATTTTTCATAACTACGTTCAGTGATTTTATATCTTTAATGAAATGTTGAAATGCGCAAGCGAAAAGTTGTTTAAAAAGTTGTTGTTTTTGTTGCCCCTTAAGGGTGCTTGTACACGCTAAGAAAAAACGCTGGGTCTACCCAAGAATTCGTGTCGTAACTAGAAAATAACTGTGTACACTGCTCGCAGCGGTGCACGAATAAAATCTTATCTGCGCAAGACACGACGCGGGGAACGTTGTTGTGGAGCGGCGGGGGGTGGTGTAGTAGGGTTTAGCCAGCCCAGCCAGGTAGTTTTAGTTGTGCTTGTTATTACTTGCGCGCCCTACGCCCGACTGACGATTGCACGAAAAAAATCGTGTCGTGTACACATTTCGGTTGGTCTTGTCTGCGGAAGACACGAAAAGTTTTCGTGTGTGGAACAGACAAAATTCTTGTCGTCTACACGAAGAATTTGTCTTGTCTGCCGCAGGAACGGCAAATTTTCTTAGCGTGTACAAGCGCCCTAAGGGTCCGTTCACACAGACCGGCTCGGAGAGCATCGGTGCGTATTTTTTTTTCACACAGACCGGATCGTATAAGCTTGGAGTTGGTCGGAGCGGAGCCGCCATCAACCATTTCACATATATAGACCGGCTGAAAGCGATCTGAAAGCGGATGCAGCCGACGAAAAAAGGACGCAATCGGAGCCGGTCAGCTCCTCTTATAATTTCACACCACGCGCGCTTAAGCATTCTTAATGACAAAAGCAGTGCAGATGCAAAAATAAACCTAACTACAAATACTAAAAACTCTGTTTTCAACGTGATAAAAATCTGCTCTCCTCTCGGAGCCGGTCTGTGTGAACAGACGCTCAGACGCTGAACTCCGAAACTCCGTTCCGAAAAAAACCATTGTTGCAGAGTGAACAGAATAACACGCTGCTTGTTTACAAGGAATTTTTACTTCAAAATAACGAAAACCGTACTTATATTTCAAGAATGCCTTATTATCGCATGAATAAATTTAACGTGTCGCTCCGTCTGGTAAAGGTACTAAGGCTCGGTTTCACGAATGACTAATCAACCAATAAAAATATTAAACTTTTGCTTGCAAAAATTGCAAAATTTGAGTTAAACAACTGTCAATTTCTGATCGGTGGATCCGTGAAACCGGGCCTCAGTAAGAATTATTTACTTTGGTAAAATATGAAGTAAAATACTTCTATTCTATCCTTAGAAGAGCGCAACACGAAAGACTGGCAATTCATAAAGAATTTTCATGAAAGGATGATGCCCTGCATGGATATACCTACTACATAAACAAAAGTCAGAAGGCCTACCACAAGCTCTGTCTGGCTCTTGTTTTGAGTCTGTGTGAGTGCTCACCAGTGTAATTGTACTGTGTGTGTGACGTTTCGACGTAGGATTTATTTAGTCAACACTCACACAGACTCAAAACCAGAACCAGAGACAGAGCCAAACAGACCTTGTGGTGTGGCCGGCGTACAGGTCAGATTAAAAAAAAATTTAATACATTTTTCCTCGTAGCAGGTGTTGGTTCTACAAGCTATCTATCTAACTCTGAGCTCTATATTATGTCAGTGACCTCGGTTCTTCTACGTCATCGGATTTCCTCGTTTCAGATACTATCACGATGGTAGTGCAACTCCTAGCTTAGCACACTTTTCTTGTATGTTTAATCCAATAGTTTTCATTTCATCATCAACCTATATCAGTCCACTACTGGACATAATAGGTCTCTCCCAAGACGCGCCACTGAGCCCGGTCTTCGGCTCTTCTCATCCAGTGCTTGCCAGCTACATTTCGCAGATCGTCGCCCTACCTTGCCGGAGGGCGTCCTATACTACTCTTACCATAACGCGGTTTCCACTCTAGTATTCGTTTACTCCAACGATTGTCCCTTCTACGGCAAACGTGACCGGCCCACTGCCACTTAATTAGATGCCAATGGGTATTTTGCACACTTATATCGTGGTGAGGAGCATTATAATATTAGGACTTTTAAATCCTCAACACTTCACACCGACCTCATAGTGAACTAATAAAAAAATTTGGTAAACGTGCCTAGCTGGATTATTAATAACGCATTAAACTGAAGCCAAGAAGCATAAAATCTAAACAGTGCTCGCAAAATACGTGCTTCTGAAAATCTTGACAGATATTAATCGTTATTATAAATCATTTTAAAATAAGGACTACAAGCGTCCGTTTTCTAAGTAATAATTTGTTGGACGTTGAAGAGTTTGTTGAAGAGTCTGTCTATGGAGGTTATAAGGATCAAAGCAACAAAAAGTTTAATCCATGGATCTTTGAAGCTTGGTCGCTTGGAACTGTATTTTATTGATATAAAATGCCTTTTAACTAGGACATGATTAAGTTTTGCTTTCACGAATAAAGTAGTGGTCAACATTAAGATTAGTAGACCTACCACAAGCTCAGTCCGTTTCTGTGTCTGAATCTGGTTTTGAGTCTGTGTTTTAATGCTACTACTAACACACCTTATGAATTCGTACCTCAATAGCTTTCATTTCAGCATGTATAAGTATTTAAAGTGGACGCTAAGGCTGCCAAGTTAAAGTGGGACTGGGCAGGTCACATCTGTCGTATGAAACCCGAAAGATGGGCTAAAGCCAGCACAGAGTGGGTCCCTGCAGACGGAATTCGCCGCCGAGGCAGACCCAGGAAGCGTTGGCGGGATGACCTGGACGCGTTCTGCAAGGAGTGGCCAAGTTTTGGTCAAAAGCGAGATGAGTGGAAAGAACGGGGGGACGGCCTTTGCCCAGCAGTGGGACAGACCGGGCTAAACAAAAAAAAAAGTATTTTAAGCCCGCAGAAAACGGGTGCTTGTCGACTATACCTAAGCGTTTTACCAACATACTATAAGCATTAGGCGTAACGGCGATGTAGGCCATTAGAAACAGCTGCTCCGGCAATAATACCTTCTCTAATGACATGCATTCCTAGTAATTCATACCTGGAGCGACGATTTGTGTACATTGTAACGCTTTGAAACGCTTATACGTTTGACTCGTACCAGCTGCATTTGGAATAATTTTACACTAAACGATCTACATTTAGTTATTTTTGAGAAATAATACCTCACTATTCACACTAATTATAGAAACACATGAATTTATGGTGTAAGAAAGAATACAAACTTAAGCCGCACATTATAAATTCAAATGTTGCACTTATCACAGCTACGAGCTCTACTCCAAATAAACTAGTAGGTACCTATATCCACAAAAATATCTAAAGTTGATGGTAAATTAACTCTAATTTGAATCATATAGTGTGAAAAATATGATTCAAATTGTGAAAGTGCAGTAGGTACTCCAAACAAATAAAAAGATTGCATTTTCACGTCCACGTCCACGTCCACGCATGTACGTAACAGAATACCTGTAAAAGCATATAATTATGGTATGAAATAAGCACCTACAAGATATGAAACAAGCAAAACGTTGCGCTGAATGTAGCCTCGACGTCCATCTTCCCAGGGATTGCAACAGATTTTAGACTTGCAATTATACGGAAAAGCAAGGATACCTGTCATGCTGCTGAATAAAAATGTACAAAATACAAACATGATAGGTAAGTTCTCATGTTGTATCCTTTGAATGCCTGGAGTATCCAAAGAAGTACTAAGATAAAAGATATTAATTTAATCTTAGGTATAATAAATAAATATTTAGGGTACAGGTTCCTATGTAATCTTAGTAAACGAAACTAGCAATTTTCTTATTTTTCCGTCAAATATCAGCGTTAATGACGGGCTTCACCGATGGATTGGCCTCGCAATCAGTTGTGCTACTGAGCCCAATATTCCAACAGTACGCTAGGTACCCACCTCAACCAATCAAAGCCTGTGGCGTAATTAGGAGTCTCGACCGCAAGTCTCAACCCAGCGATTGTGCAACCATTCAACCGTTCCTGCAGAGAAGTTTATGAAATAATTTTCTCTCTACAAAAAAGGTAAAACCAGGAAATGCTATCGAATATACCCAAATCTCGTCTCGTGTATGCAGTAAGGTATGGGTAAGTGTTTGCAGGCAGGTGTCTGATTACTGCTCGGGTAGAAGATTGATTTCCTTGTGTAATACGAACCACCGTATCGAGTCTATTATTATCAGACTGCAACGTTCTCTTTAGACGAAGACAACTGTCGATTTACTTCTAACTCGCACATTATGACCCTTTGAACACAAAACTTATGGGTTCAATGTTTTTAAATTTTTCAAAATGTCAAAGTGTGCGAGCAAGAAGTTGTTTCCCGGTTTTCAGCGTCTTATAATACTACTGTAAGGGCGCTTGTACACGCTAAGAAAAAACGCCGGGTCTACCCAAGAATTCGTGTCGTAACTAGAAAATAACTGTGTACACTGTTCGCAGCGGTGCACGAAAAAAATCTTATCTGCGCAAGACACGACGCGGCGAACGTTGTTGCGGAGCGGCGGGGGGCGGTGTAGTAGGGTTGAGCCAACCCAGCCAGGTAGTTTTTTTTTTTTTTTTTTATTTTTTTATTTATTCATTAAACAATTAAAAATCGTATTCGAATATGACTTAAAACTAAATATAATGATAATAATGACACAAATAAATTTAAAATTAAATATTAAGAGTTAACAGTAACATTTAACAATTAATATACATATACTATTCTAAATTATCACATGTCAAGAATTCATTAATGCTGTAGAATCACCCTTTCAACAACATACTAGTTAGTCTAGTTTTTAAAACATTAGGGCTATCTATAGTTTCTATTAGTTCTTGGAGCGGAAGCTGTTTATTAGAGTTTCTTACGCATTTTTAGGGTTCCGTAGCCAAATGGCAAAAACGGAACCCTTATAGATTCGTCATGTCTGTCTGTCTGTCTGTCCGTCCGTATGTCACAGTCATTTTTCTCCGAAACCGTAAGAGCTAGACTGATGAAACTTGGCGAGTAGATGTATTCTGTGAACCGCATTAAGATTTTTACATAAAAATAAAAAAAACTAGAAACTTCGGGGGTCCCCCATACTTTAAACTGAAACTCAAAATTTTTTTTTCATCGAACCCATACGTGTGGGGTATCTATGAATAGGTCTTCAAAAATGATATTGAGGTTTCTAATATCGTTTTTTTCTAAACCGAATAGTTTGCGCGAGAGACACGTCCAAAGTGGAAAAAAGTTGGTCCCCCCCCCTCTAACTTCTAAAGTAAGAGAAAGATTATACTAAAAAAAAATATGTTGTACATTACTATGCAAACTTCCAACGATATTTGGTTTGAACGAGATCTAGTGAGTAGTTTTTTTTTATACGTCATAAACCGTAAGCCGCAATTTACCTTTAGACGAACTACAAGAACCTTATTATGTTACATCAAGTAACATAATATAAAGGTTCGTTATAAAGTTCGTCGTGCTACGGAACCCTTCATGGGCGAGTCCGACTCGCACTTGGCTGCTTTTTTTTCTTGTAATAAGATAGTTTTTGTTGTGCTTGTTATTACTTGCGCGCCCTACGCCCGCCTGACGACTGCACGAAAAAAATCGTGTCGTGTACACATTTCGATTGGTTTTGTCTGCGGAAGACACGAAAAGTTTTCGTGTGTGGAACAGACAAAATTCTTGTCGTCTACACTGTCTTGTCTGCCGCAGGAACGGCAAATTTTCTTAGCGTGTACAAGCGCCCTAATTGTATCCGTAATAATTATTGATGCTTGTGTTCCTTTTCCTAAATATGTTAAGGTTAAGGTCGATAACCCAAGTCCAGGTTTTTATACAATGCTAATATAATTTCATCTTATGTTTTAGCATTGGATTGAATTGGAATTCATGTCACACTCACACTATTTTGGTAAACGATAGCTGATGTGAAACTAATTTTAAATATGGATGTTTTTATTGTTTATTTAGGTACGCTCTTGTCCTAATAGACACCAGAAAAGGCTATCTTTACGATTTATAGCACTCTTAAGCCAGCTTTGCATTGTATAACTTTGTAGGTACACTAGAAAATATAATTTCGGCTCTTAACATGTTTAGTAGCCGGGTGTGGTTCAGTTGGTGATTTCGACCATAACTGAAATTTAACCTTCAGCAGCACTCTATTTGTAGTTTATAGACGACTCCTAGGGGAAACAACTGTGTCACACGAAAAACAACACTGAACTCTTTCCGGATTTACGATGCCATCCGAATAAATAGACGATGGAAGTTTTGGATTAACATTATATGAATGTTATGAAGGAATAATATTTTACCTGTATCATAAACCTTAGCTTTTCGGATTTGCTATGTGAAAAATAGCAAATCCGCCACCTGCCTGGTTGAACGAGCTGTGAATGTGAAAAATAAATAAAGTCGAAACAAGGTACAACGACGTTCATGCTATTTCTGAGACAGGTTTTTCAATTGAAAAAGTTTTCCAGTTTCAAAAACCTGTCTCAGGTGTGTATCAAAATATTAATCACTTGTTATTTTTGTTAGGTAATTTGGTCGATCCAAGCCACCAAAAATTGTCACACTTTCAAATTGAAAATGACTGCAGCCTGCACACAACAAGCTATCAAGACATTTCAATAGAGAGTACCTACTAGGTAGGGGAGAGTCGGGTAGCCCCGGCCGGTGGGTAGCCTCGGCCACTTTCGGTTTTAGACAATCACGCACACATAGATAAATAGTGCACACCTTAAAATGTATGCAGTGCCACGTAATTTAATATTCACCGCAGTAGTGACTGAATCACCGAGCGGACAATAAGTGACAGTTGGTTGTTTACTTCATCAAGATTTTTTCGCGCGCTGTTTACTTTTCATTTGCAGTTTATGGACACTGAATGTAAGTACTTCTTCATCATTTATGAATTATTATTAAAGTTAAAAGGGTAGGATATTTCATGTCGCTAGGATTGTTGGTTTTTTTTATTTATGTATAACTTTACATCAAGACAGTCGGGTACGACCGGACACAGTTTTGTCGGGTACCCTCGGACACTCTTTAAGTCGAGAGAAAATATTTATTCTAATAATTATACTGCATTTTTTAATAGGTTCTCTATACTAAGAGAGTACTTAATAAAGTCTATTCATTTGTTTGCAGATCATCTGAAAAATGACAAAATATAAGGGAAGAGAGACTCAACGAGGGAATTGGAACGGAGATAGAATGAAAAAGGCTATACAGAAAAGAAGTTATCACTTAGAGAAGCAGCTGATAGGTATAATGTGCCTAAAAGTACTCTTCAGGATCGGATAAAAGCTTTGAGTAATGAAAAAAAGATTAAGTTGGTACAAAATCTCACATCCCCTCCATTTAAAAATGCTTTGGTGAAGAAAAACACGGTTGCAACTAACAAAGCTAAACTAATCAAGAATAAAAAGAAAGATGCAACAGCCACACAGAAAAAAAATAAAACAAAACATTCTAGATTTGTCAAGAGATCAGGCAGCAGAATGCATCATTTGCAGTGAAACATTCGAAAAAGACTGGATACAATGTCATAAGTGTAAAGACTGGGAGCATGAAGCATGCGTAGATATTGATCCTTCACAGCTTTACTATTATTTTGACGTCTGCAAAGCTAAAGAACGACTTGGCCATCGCTAAAATGTATGACCGGGGCTACCCGCCAAAAAAAAATACCGAAAATTAAAGACTTGTTTACTAATCTTGATTAAAGCTAAGATAAAGAATATATTTGATTGTTACTTATCTAAAATTGCTATAAATATATTTAATTTAATGTTTAATTTATAAATAGACATCTTGTTTTGTCCAATTTTAAAAATTATGACTTTTATTTATGTGTCCGTGGCTACCCGACTCTCCCCTACTCGTTAGAGAAGTTAGATTAAATCACAAGTCCACAAATAACTCACACAAAGGAAACATTCGCTGTAAAGTTTACGCGAAAACAAATGTTGTGGTAGGACGCCCGCGCGCCCGCGCCGTAGTTAATGGTACAAAAACACTGTAAATAATTACAATGTGCGTGTGTGTGTATTCAATTATTCAGGCCACAGGCGGAGGAGACGCTATAGGCACGGATGAAATAAGTAACCATAGGACAGGAGCCATCAGAAGGAAGTTTGTATGGAATTCAGAGGGTTCCGGAAACTTCATCAGAGATCAAAACAAACGCAGCTTTTATTCTTGAATTTTGAATGTACAAGTTAATTATTTTGAACTTGCTATAGTTGTATTTTTAGTGATAATATTATAAATTTACCTACATCATGGGCCTACGTACGTACACGTAAAGGATTTATTCCGATCTCGGCTCAGCAAAATTTGTTCGCAAAAATCAACGCTACACGTAAAAGTGATGCCGCAGCACTGCAGCGGCAACACTGCTGCTGTAGCAGCACTGCTACCTGCTGCCGAGATCGGAATACCTTAGCGTGAAATAATTTTGTAGTTTTCAATAAAACCGCTACTACAAGCTTTGTATATTACAGAGTCTCGTATCGTAGATTAGGAGTGAAATGCCAAAGGTCGTGCCCTTTCCCTTGCATTCAAACATTTACCGAACTTTTCAAGTAGGTAAAGCACTCTATCTGATCTCGGTTCGGCTTTATCCATCACTATTGTGTTACAACAAATTTATTTTCCCCGAAACCCGTAATGTGATTCTCAAGAGATGGACTCCCATTGATTTTCGAAAATGTCTCGCAAGCTTCTATTTTTCTGATATCGTAAGCTCACAAATTTATTTAACAATTTAGATAATACGTTTTATCGGTGAGTGTTCGAATAGGGTGCAAAATTATAGTGATATTGGTTTAATCCGCGCGTACACACGAGCGAGAAAATCCCGTTGGCACCGCGCGTGCAGCTATGCGATAATGCTGGATTTAATATTAATACTGCAGCTATACATTAACCGAGTAGCGCTTTATCCAGAGTAAATGTACCAAATACATTTTATTAACACATACTTTTGATCCTTGTTCTTGTCGTATGTCACTGAACCAGTACTGAGGGCTTATTCCAAGAATTGACAAGCTTTTGGGTGTTAGCTTCACTTTTTACTTCGTGTTCGTGCTACCCTAGGCAAATTGACATGGTGATAAGACGCAAACATTTCGATGTTGGCCGCAATGAATCTAACACGAAGTCTTCTTTTTTAGCAAGTTGTCAACATGGATCGGGCATAGATTCCTCAAAATAAAGACCATAAAGATGACTGCTGGTTCAATTGACTGACAATTCACGATTGTTCAGTATGCCTACCATGAACTCTGTCTGGCTCTGGTTTTGAGTCTGTGTGAGTGCTCACCAGTGCATTATACTGTGTGTATGACGTTTTGAGCTAGGATTTATTTAGTCAACACTCACACAGACTCAAAACCAGAACCAGAGACAGAGCCTGACAGAGCTCATGGTAGGCCTACAGGAGAAGCATTTGAAGTTTTTTTCGTGCCAAATCGTAGGTAACTCTTGTTGTATTCGACTTTTTTAAGATCTGGTTTACCAAAAATCCTTAGAATTCTGCGGGCTTTCAGCATAATATGAATTGAGACGCTATATACTCTATATATATGTTCTGTTCTGATATCCAGAACTACGGATCCCTAAAGACATTTACACTGATGTTATGTAATACTTCACTATCCAGCACCATCACCTCGCCGGCGCTTTTCACCACGGCGTGGTCGCCGCCACCACCGCTCACCAGCACGACGCCGCGCACGAGCAAACTCAGGAGACTTATTTATTAAAACCGATCTGGAGTATAGGGCGTATTTAAATTAAAACTCAAATAAAAAAAAAGAATTTATTCTGCAGTATTACTAAGATCACTTTGAAACGTCTTAAAGCTAAGTGAGTCTAGGTGCCAGTTCCACGCGACCAAGCCTAGAAGAACAGGCAACAAACTACGGCTTCGTTCCTACTTTTTTTGTATGATCTTTTTACAAAACACGCACACGCTACGCTTAGTAATAGTAAAGTACCTACACAGCATATAAAAATAAGATACGAAAATAGTAGGTAGGTACAGACATTGCAAATAATTCACATGTTGGCTTTTGATAACTAGATCTTCTTCGGGATCTGAACAATCAAAATCAAGGCCTAAGTTGAGAAGTACACAACAAGCCTGTATGATCTGTGCACATTTGTTTGGCTTGTAGTGCAAGACCCTATCCTTGCCCAACGCCAACTGTTTTTAACCAGCCAAAAGTGTTTTCTATTGTGACCAAGGCTTTCATATGCTTCTGGTTGTACATTCTTTCTGGGGAGTTGCAGTAACATTTAAGAATGGTGTCATGAGCCAAGGCCACTGTGGGTATCCAGAGTCACCTGAAATGATGTTGATAATTTTTATTACGAAGCTCAAACAAAAATAGGTATCTTCTATGTAAAAATCTAAAGTACTTAAATAGTTACCATATAGTTAGGATGTTTTCCTGAGGGACACCTTTGTACGTACCTACATAAGCAGTAATACCGGGTTGGTAATCTTAGGTGGTAGGTACACATTAATGAAAATAACATAACTCACCTTTAATTCAAAGCTCACGCGCTGCGAAGACTTTAGGTCGTTATGCTGTCGCAACTCTTCGCATAAGAACGCGAAGGCAACCTTGGACAAACGATACCGACGACAAAATATGGTCTCCGGAAGATCTTCGATAGGATTGAAAGCTTTCCGTAAACCAGCCCGCAGTTCCCGTAATTTACGAACCCGGTTTTTCTCGACCATCCGCATTGCAAAATAACATCTTGCAGACATTCTCAAAAGCAATTATTGACTTCAAAAATGCACAAATAAATGTTTGTTTACTAATTCATTTTGATTGATCGATCGTGAAGCTGTCAAATACATTCCGAAACTAAGAATAGCATTTTACACAAAAACCGTCAGAATCGTGAAGCTAACGAAAAGATTTAGTACGATTTTGGTGTTGACGATAGACTATCACCGGTGTTAGCAATAGTAAGTGAAGATACGTAGCAATATTATTTCTCGCAAAGCCCGTCAGAGGCGCTCATCGTTTTTCATACAAAATCGGGATTGTAAAGAGGTTAAAACCTCTTTACAAAACGCTAACACGACACCTTATGTCTTACACGACACCAAAAATGGTGTTGCAAAAGTCAGAATAGCCCCTCTGGTATCGCCCAGAGGGGCTATGTAAAGAGGTTTTAACCTCTTTACAATCCCGATTTTGTATGAAAAACGATGAGCGCCTCTGACGGGCTTTGCGAGAAATAATATTGCTACGTATCTTCACTTACTATTGCTAACACCGGTGATAGTCTATCGTCAACACCAAAATCGTACTAAATCTTTTCGTTAGCTTCACGATTCTGACGGTTTTTGTGTAAAATGCTATTCTTAGTTTCGGAATGTATTTGACAGCTTCACGATCGATCAATCAAAATGAATTAGTAAACAAACATTTATTTGTGCATTTTTGAAGTCAATAATTGCTTTTGAGAATGTCTGCAAGATGTTATTTTGCAATGCGGATGGTCGAGAAAAACCGGGTTCGTAAATTACGGGAACTGCGGGCTGGTTTACGGAAAGCTTTCAATCCTATCGAAGATCTTCCGGAGACCATATTTTGTCGTCGGTATCGTTTGTCCAAGGTTGCCTTCGCGTTCTTATGCGAAGAGTTGCGACAGCATAACGACCTAAAGTCTTCGCAGCGCGTGAGCTTTGAATTAAAGGTGAGTTATGTTATTTTCATTAATGTGTACCTACCACCTAAGATTACCAACCCGGTATTACTGCTTATGTAGGTACGTACAAAGGTGTCCCTCAGGAAAACATCCTAACTATATGGTAACTATTTAAGTACTTTAGATTTTTACATAGAAGATACCTATTTTTGTTTGAGCTTCGTAATAAAAATTATCAACATCATTTCAGGTGACTCTGGATACCCACAGTGGCCTTGGCTCATGACACCATTCTTAAATGTTACTGCAACTCCCCAGAAAGAATGTACAACCAGAAGCATATGAAAGCCTTGGTCACAATAGAAAACACTTTTGGCTGGTTAAAAACAGTTGGCGTTGGGCAAGGATAGGGTCTTGCACTACAAGCCAAACAAATGTGCACAGATCATACAGGCTTGTTGTGTACTTCTCAACTTAGGCCTTGATTTTGATTGTTCAGATCCCGAAGAAGATCTAGTTATCAAAAGCCAACATGTGAATTATTTGCAATGTCTGTACCTACCTACTATTTTCGTATCTTATTTTTATATGCTGTGTAGGTACTTTACTATTACTAAGCGTAGCGTGTGCGTGTTTTGTAAAAAGATCATACAAAAAAAGTAGGAACGAAGCCGTAGTTTGTTGCCTGTTCTTCTAGGCTTGGTCGCGTGGAACTGGCACCTAGACTCACTTAGCTTTAAGACGTTTCAAAGTGATCTTAGTAATACTGCAGAATAAATTCTTTTTTTTTTATTTGAGTTTTAATTTAAATACGCCCTATACTCCAGATCGGTTTTAATAAATAAGTCTCCTGAGTTTGCTCGTGCGCGGCGTCGTGCTGGTGAGCGGTGGTGGCGGCGACCACGCCGTGGTGAAAAGCGCCGGCGAGGTGATGGTGCTGGATAGTGAAGTATTACATAACATCAGTGTAAATGTCTTTAGGGATCCGTAGTTCTGGATATCAGAACAGAACATATATATAGAGTATATAGCGTCTCAATTCATATTATGCTGAAAGCCCGCAGAATTCTAAGGATTTTTGGTAAACCAGATCTTAAAAAAGTCGAATACAACAAGAGTTACCTACGATTTGGCACGAAAAAAACTTCAAATGCTTCTCCTGTAGGCCTACCATGAGCTCTGTCAGGCTCTGTCTCTGGTTCTGGTTTTGAGTCTGTGTGAGTGTTGACTAAATAAATCCTAGCTCAAAACGTCATACACACAGTATAATGCACTGGTGAGCACTCACACAGACTCAAAACCAGAGCCAGACAGAGTTCATGGTAGGCATACTGAACAATCGTGAATTGTCAGTCAATTGAACCAGCAGTCATCTTTATGGTCTTTATTTTGAGGAATCTATGCCCGATCCATGTTGACAACTTGCTAAAAAAGAAGACTTCGTGTTAGATTCATTGCGGCCAACATCGAAATGTTTGCGTCTTATCACCATGTCAATTTGCCTAGGGTAGCACGAACACGAAGTAAAAAGTGAAGCTAACACCCAAAAGCTTGTCAATTCTTGGAATAAGCCCTCAGTACCAGTACCACTGGGCGTCAATTCCAGCAACACCGTTCGATTGAGTGATCGTCGAGTGATCGCTGAATCCGCGTTCCGTTTTCAAAATTTTGCTGCCGAAAAGTGCCCAAGCATTTTTCGGCAGCAAAAAGCATTAGACGTCGGGAAAATAAATAAAATAAGGTATATACGAGATGAATACCCGTGTAATAGGTTCAGTATGTTAAATTAAGCTACAAGAAAATCCCGAATGATATCTAGAGTTTCTTATAAACCACAACTGAAACTCTTACTCATGCTTCAGTTTTCCATAAGAAAACCCCCGTTAAAACCATTATTTATTATTATTATTACCATTATTTCTACTTAAAATGGAATTGTACATTTCCCGGATGGTTCTAACATATATAGTTACGATCTTGAACTCACTAGAGCTAAGAATTTATACTCGGGGTACATTTAAGTGTCCCTTGATATCACCCGGACGTAGGATAATGTCAGATACTTATTTTACCTTTAAAAGAACAGACACAGTAAAATTGCACTTTTTAAATTAACGCGATCGTTATTCATAATTATATGAAAGAAACGGGTATTTATCGCGATTAACCTTTATTATTTCCCAGCGTTTCGACCGTGTTAAAAGTATAGTAAAAATGCTTTAGTATTGAGACCCTAGACTAGATTTTTTTATATTGAATACAGTAAAGAGAAGCCATTTCATGACACGAACGGATAAGTAAATATACAAAACAATAAAATGCTACACTCCTATGTACTCTTGACCCGACAAGGTCCTTCTCGTGTGAAGGAATAAAGACAGATGGACAATAATAGCAGTCATTACAATATACTCGCTGAGACAGGCACGACGAAGACCATCGGAAGTAATAATTTCGGCGACAATGGGCGAGAGTCGGCATCTCGGAGGGCTACAAACTGTTAAGTGGATTAAATGTCTCACAAAGGCAGTTTATTGCTCGCAGCTTGCCATCACGAACACACGTTCATTGTCAACACTTGCTTGCTTTTGTTTGTCCCCTTCTACATATGCATACACTTGCCTACCTATCGGGTATTTAAAGCGCCAGACGAAGAGGGCTATTGCTAGATTTTAACCAGACGGTTTTTGTTTGGGCAGCAAGCTTAAATTAGATCACGTCGTTGCTGACTTTGGTCCTTCTGTAAACAAGACCAAATAAAGTGCTCATTAGGTATGAGAATTAGTCTGTCGCAGTCCCCTTGTCTGTGTTTAATGTTATGGTAAATTAGTAATTTAGAGTCTTCGGTGGTAAGAAACAAGAGTTCATGCCTGCAGAACTAGCCTAACACGAAGCCATCACATTTACATTTAGCTGCGATTGTCTGCCAAAGTTTTCACAAATTGAAGAAGTTCCGAGACGCTGGAGGATAAATCCCTACGTTTACTCGTTGCATATAAACATAATCCGAAACAGTATCAAGTGGCCACAACCGTACCGTTGAACCCAAATAAGATGAGATTGGAAAATGTAGAGGCCGCAAGGCGACGAACGAGCTAGCTAGGATTTTTGGAGGTTTCGGGATGACGTCAGAAGGGTCTCCGAAAGTGTCGGGGAGAGGGGGGAAGCGGCGCGCGCCGTGCAACCCGGCCGCGCGGAGCGTCGACGACGGCGCTCGCTGCGACCGCTGCCTACCGACCTACTAGCTAGGCAATATCTGTTGCGCGCCGAGCGCGGTGGACGCGCAACGCGAAGCGCCGCCCTACACTCGTAAACAAGCTCTTCGCGCTCAAATCGACATTTTATCTGTGAAAACTCTGTGGAAAAATTATAATCTTACGATTTGTGATTTATGAATTTTAGTGACTGACTGTAATTTTGTGGGAAAAAGTGCCGACCGCTGAGGTAAACGGCCTGTCAGCCGCCCAAGGACTGTAGTACTGCTGTAGTAACCTTCGCGATACTTGAAGCCCATAGGGTGATGCACCGAGACTTCGCAGAATTTAGGTACTTACCAAATCATAAACAAATAATTTAATATTTATTTATTGCTTGCTTCAATTAGATCTAATTACCACCTTTTATTTATCTTTGATGTGTAACAGCAAATAAACGTGACGTTAGTTTGTAGAACTTCATGAATAAAAACAATATTAATATTTTTCTACGCTATACCTATTAGTATCTTTAATTTCTTATTCATATCCTCATAAATGGCATTAAAACCATCGAAAAAGGCTACGACAGGCTTAGACCTATTCAGCTGCCCATCAGCTGTATAGAAGTGGAAGATGTTTTTGTTTATTCAATCCTATAACAAAGAAATAATTAATTTGATGGTAGGTACTAGGTACGCCTCTATCATAGCAATATTTAGCATCACACACGAAACTTTAGAACGAATGTTTTCATGTTTTTTTTTAATTATTTCCACAAAAAAATTTACAGCGTTGGGATTTTCAGGGTAAACATTCAGCTGATACAATCACTCAACTAGTCAAATTAATAAATAATTTCAGTTACGCACATCAATCACTCGGGTTAAGATAAAGTGGATACAGTTATGCATAAGGAGTCCAAGCGCCAAATTTCATTTTTTGATTTTTTCGCATTTTCGTAATCACTAGGGCATAATTAAGCCATAGAAAAAACACTCTTGCAGCCAGCTTCACTCTAAGTGGTATTTTTTGATACCCAGTCCAAGCGCCTTCTATAGCAAACTAAGTATTTTGAAATGCAATACAAGTCCAACAACCAATTTAAAACTAACAACCAAATTTTATGATGAAAAAGCACATTTCCATTAAACATTACTAGTCCAAACGACGTAGTGTTACGCATCAGTAGTCTACGCGACAGTTGTTTGTAACTTCTGAACGTAATCTTTGTTTGGGTGGAAGGAGAGGCTGGCAGAAGAACCCAAGTCATGTTTAAGGAAGCACATATTATACTAGTTTACCAAAGTCAAAAACTTAATTCTTTGGTCAACTTAATTGTTGCGGAGAACAGAATTAAAAAAATAAAGGCCAGAATACACGTATAAAGATAAAGATTAAAATATTTTATTGTAAAACTGTGTATAAAAGATCTTAAAAGTAATTATGTTCCAACAGCTTACCTATTTCGGGCGTACAATATAGCAAAAAAGTATAAAAATAGACCTGATGATCTCTCCTCCAAAAGCACCCAATATTTCTGAAACTGCAATTAATACTTTATACTCCACAAGACTACAAGAAAGTTATGGCAAGCTGCAGAACAAAGAATCACAAATACTGAAGAAAAGGAAAAAGCTATTGTCAACAGAAAAAAGATAACAGTGGGCGAGAAGGTCAATAATAATTGGTTAAGAATAAACCAGATAAAGGAAACCTAAAATCATCCATTGCCTCATTATGTCAAGGCAGGAGCAGTAGAAGAGGAAGAAAGCTTAGAAATTGATGTAAAGAAAAGAAAGGGTAGGAAAGGACAAAATGTTTCAGAGAAAAAACTAAAAGATTTAAAATCACTGTTTCATAATATCCCAAACGACGCTATAGCATTTGACAAAGATTTGATTTCTGATGACACGATTGAAGATGATATTGTTGTTGAAGGTGTTGATGGCCATTTAGGTTTTTGATCCGGAACTTATTGAAGAAGAGTAGATTTATATATTATTTACCTACTCCATCCTACATCCTACCCGATATGTTCTGGGTTTGGGGTTGGTGTTGACCAATAATATCATCAATCATTTTTCTGTCTGTCTGAAAGCTGAAGATATATCTGAGATAGTCCTTATCTTGTTTTAAATTATTATTGTTTATTAAATATATTTTAAATATATTTTTTAGATAAATATATTGTTTTATTTTCTGGACATACTATCAGTGCCATTTTAATAGTTTTTTATTTATTTTTATCAATCCTCTGTAACATCTAATATAAGATGCTGAGTAAATACGGAAATTCAAGGGTTTTTTATTAAACGGTAGGAAAATAGTCCAGGAAACATTTTTATGTTAAACTTATACTCATTTTGCAAAATGAGTACATCATATTAATTCGTTTCCACGTGCACTTAAAGCCAATCTTCCAGAATAAATAATTATTTTGTCTCTTGGACTCGTTTTGCAAAATGAGAACATCATATTTATTAGGAGTCCAAGTGCATTTTTAACGATATATTCCAAAATAAAAACTTTTTTTGTGTTTTTTTCTTGTAACATGTTAAATTACAAATATAAGCTTCGATGTACATAGATTTACTTTCTGACGATGCAAAAGCAAATCTTCTACCAATAAAAACGCGTTTATGTAATTTCCCAAAAAACTGAAAATGGCGCTTGGACTCACTATGCATAACTGTATCCAAGTGAAGTCTTGTTTACTAAATAAAAAATAAAGCCCCGCAGTGTACAATTTATCCCTAGAATTAATAAGTAGGTATGTACTGGAAAATCAACATCACTTTAGGCAAAAGGCTTATGGCAACGATGCTAGGGTAAAACTATTGTTTTGGTAGATACCTAGTCCAAAAAATGCTCACCTAGAATTTGGACATTTTGTCTGGAAGAGCTCAAATATCAGCGATAAGACCTCCATTAGACAGTTTTTATATTTTTAATAATAGGTAGGTACACTTTTAGGCAATAAATATTACACATCGGCTTTTTGGCTTTGTAGAGCGCTATCTCTTTCTGATGCACATTACGCTCCACGAAGCCGAAATTAGCCGATGTGCAATATTTATTGCCTACAAATGCACTGTTGTTCCATTTTGTTTAGATTGGTATAATCTGAAATGTATTTTCATCTATTCATACATACATACAATCACGCCTTATTTCCATGGGGGTAGGCAGAGATCACGGATTTCCACTTGCTACGATCCTGACACACCTCTTTTGCTTCATTCACTCTCATAACATTCTTCATACATGCTCATTCATCTATTCATTCATATACATATAATGTAAATCTTGTGAATTATTGGTTGAATTATGAATTAAGTTTAGTGATTTTATATCTTTTATGGTCAAAATATGCGATCAACGGAGCTTGGACTTGCGTGATTTTATAACTGTCAAGTAAAAAAAATACTTTAGTCTCGTCAAAAATAAAAATGGAAACATTCTTACCTGATGGATATAGTATAACTCTAAACTTGTGAAACAGGTCCCTACAAACGTAGCTGAGATTCTAATTTGTGAAGGTGAGTGTATAAGTCTGTAAATAATAATAAATCTACACGCTTTATGTAGGTAGGTATATGTATATCATTCAGCAGGTAGGATATAAATATCAAGCGTTGGTTTATAATGTATTATGAAGACGTATTTTATGTCCATTAGCCCAGACCATATAGCCATTAACCTATTTGTAAGTTTATTTTAATGGTTATAGGTTTTTGACTTATTTTGTTATAAATATTATTTATTCATTCAATTAATTACTGCCAACAATTTATATCAAAACTGTCTCGTTATACAAACGATGTAATGTTTTAAATACTCTAAAATAATTCATTCACTAAAATTATTTTAACAAAATTAAATGAACTAGTGGTTTAGGTATTTGTTTTGGTTAGGTATTTGATTAGGTATTTGATTTAGGTATTTGATTAGGTAGTGGTAGTAGGTAGGTATTTGATAAACCATGCGTGATTAACTAATGTGATAACAGTTTCAAGTTATATTTCTATACCAAACTACAAACTTAACTTAATTATTATGTTACTTTATAACAAAAGTAACATATTCACCCACAAAGCACAAAGCTCACCTCTGTAGTCTGTAGTTATATAAAGTTGGAGTGGTAGCCGTTGGTCGTGGCAGTCGGGGCTTCAGAAAAAGAACTAACAGACTTTTACGACTATTTTGAGACATATGTTTTAAGCTCATTCACGTATTCAATGCCAAGTACCCGTTAGAAAGAATGACGAAAAAATTACTTTTTTGGTTTTTTATTAATATTTCTGTTATCCTACAGTTTTCTCCAACTTTATATAACTGGCCGGCAATAAGGACCACTGTAAAATTCTATTACAGCTATTTCAGTGTACAGTTATACTTTGTTTGCCCATAGTTGTGTAAATTCAGTTTGTATCGGAATCGAACAACCCAATTAAATGTTATAGTCATAACTAAACTTGAAAAAACCATTCAGTAGATGTACTATCTATTGAAAAATATAGTTCACCATTTCAATCTATTCAAAATCAATAGTTCAGACGTTTGCTGGTTTTAGTATTCAGTATATTTATTGCCTTAATTTGCATGTAAATTTAACTTTGTCAGATCCTAGGACTAAGTTTTAGAATCAATACATAACTTACCTGTATGGATGTATCACCATGCCTTTTGCTGCCGTGAAGCAGCATTGCTGTGTTTCGGTTTGAAGGGTTTGGGTATGCCGGTCAAATTACTGGAACGTTAGGCTGAATATCTGTATGCCTCAAGGTCTTAGGGCACGTTCCTGACGTGCGTGACCTAGTGACCTATGGCGTATGCTTGTTTCCTAATCTAGTTGTATAAAAAACAAAAAAAGAGGTGAACCGATATTAATAATCATGCAGATTGTAAGCAGGTCCTTTTCTTTCGTCGTTGAAGAGCTCGTTCAGTGTATAGTAAGTTTTTTTGTAGTATCATCTCTCTAATGTTTTGTTAAAAAATATTGTAATTTTACGTGTTTAAGTTTGTGGTTAATATAAATATGCAATATCTCTGATAACGGCCGCATGTCTAGCAGTTTCAAAAGTTTTACTTTATTACGCAGCTCGCGCTCCTAAAGCGCCATCATGTCTGTTTTGCTCAGCCTCGTAAATTCACATCGATCACGGTTTTAATTAAAACTAAATTAGGCGTGAGAATAGTCCGAGCCACAAGCCGCACACCTGTCGACGTCCCGCCTACGTCTGTTCAACTTGCCTCAACAAGGGATCGAACAGCCGTTAATAGTTTTAGTGAAAGCCTCTGTCGACAATATTAAAAAGAACACTTTGAACAAATTGCTATGAAATGTGGCAACACCATGTTGTGTTTGTTGTTATACCTACAGTATTATTTTCCTTAGGCCTCAGGTGCAAATACACACAATACTTTGCAAATAAATTGAAGTAACGACTTAAAACGAGAGAAAATTATTCAGGAAGCCATTATATGTAGTACCTGTATAGGAAGCTTAACTTTTAATTCATTTTCCAAGTTTTTTACTAACAAATTGATAGTTTCATTTGGTGTTATTAAGATAAAGGGATTGCAGAGTTTCTAAGGAACCGATGATGTGAAAACATATTCTTCAAAATGTTTCCCAAATGGTTCCTGGGTGTGGTTGTATTTTCCGGGAACTAAAGTTTCCTTTCGTTCAGTTGATCTGGCACAGAAAGGGCGCAGATTACATGATAAATGGCATTTCCTGTGAATCCCTACCAATACTACCGTCCAATACCGCCATTGAATGCTTTGTGGAGATAAATCTTTTTTTATGAATGCCTATTTCTATTGCACCATTTTTAGGGACAATAAAGCCTCTAAAAATCACTAAATATCACTGTCATATTTGACAGCGTTTTACCGATCGCCATCGCCATCGCGCTAGATTAATTAATTTTACTTTTCTGTTAATTGTTTCAAATACATAAATAAATAATTATAATTATGTGCACAGGCCTTAATAGCTCTAAAAAAACAGAGTGATTTAAGTTAAAGCGCGGATCCTTTAGCATTGAGTTCTAAATTAACTTTAAAAAATATTTTGTTTTTTGCCCTTTGTCATATTTGTCAACCTAATTTGTAGTGCAATATCAGGCACGATAACTTAAAAAGCTAGAAATGGTTTGAATTTTAGAAATTCATCTGAAAAAAAGGAAAGTCTTTGATTTATTTCGAAAGGTTTGAGGTTAAGTTCTGCTTCAATAAAATAGGCCAATGAGCCGAGACGTTAGGTTCAATTAATTCTTTGCTTGTGGAGTCTGCGAGGCGACCCATTTCCTCCGACTTGATGGCGCTTTCTACCCGTTTAAATGATGCATCCTGTAGGTATTTTTTAGAAGGCAAGAGTTAATGTAATATGGCAACTGAAGGTGCAAATACATGAACTCTGCCTTGTGTATTATTTGTGCCGTTACATATTAAAAGCACTCAGCAGAGTATGAATGATTAGAATAATAGCCCTGAAAAAAAAACACGATGCTTTAATATTTAAAACGTTCTTATTTACAACTACAATACTTATTATTAAAAATATAAGTTAAAAATCTCGAGTAACTGACTTCATGGCCAAACTGCTGAGCCGATTTTGGTGAAATTTCTATGGGACCAAGCTGAAAATATATTCTTCCACAATAAATATTTCTTCAAATCGGCTCATAAATGACGAAGTTATGCGATAATAAAATCGACAATCGAAAAAGTACATCGAAATTGAGAACGTCCTCTTTTTTAATTTGAAGTCGGTTAAAAAGGGTGTGCCTCATAGTAAAAGCGACAAGTAAACACCCTTTTGTCCTACTAAACTAATCTTAGCATTAAGCAGGCATAATCCTTTAACATACACATTACATTTTCTAGGTAAGTAAAATTAAGTGTTTACTTAGCGACAAAGCCGCTCCGCCCACTGACTGTTTCGAAAACCATAAAATATTTACCTTGCTCATCTATCACGGCACAATATTAATGAACATACGCTACATTATTACCATAAATTGTTGAAACTACACATGTGGCGTAAAGGAGCTTGCCGCATGCCGCCCTTTTATCAACGATCACTACAAGTAGGAAAAATAACAAATACCTAAATCCTTCTCCGTATTCCGAAACAGTGCCTAAGTCTTCTTCTTCTTAATTATGGCATCTGTCCATTTTTGGATCAATTTTGTCGGTATCGAGTGAGGATATATTACATAAATAAAATAGTTTATAGTCAAGTCAGTCAATAGTCGTCCCTGAGTCGAGACTCAAGCTCAAATTTTTGACACTTTTCAATGGAGAACTGACATAAAACCTATGCTTGAGGCTCGACTCAGGCGCGTAAGCGTTTTTCTCTTCTGTGGGCTCAAGCACTGTTTCTAAATACGGGCCTAAGTCTGCATAATGTTTATCCATCGGGTTCTGTCCTTTGCAGCATGGATAGCTTCGCTCACGGAAACTTTTACTGAGCGCACATACGTCCATAAAAAACCAAACTGAAATAAAATAAATGTTGTTTTTTATGATATGAGTTGGTTGGGAACCAGTGCCTTGTAGCATTAGCTGGAAATAAACCTTTTATGGGGTGTAGGTAAGCACAAGTTTGACAGTGGGATTAGGAGAAGGCTCAACACAAATTCTGCGCAACATTATAATAAGTATTTGGGCTGGTCTTATAATCTGCCAGAAAGTAATTTAATTCTTAGTTCTTAATTCTTTATTGCACACAATACAAAACATAGGAAAAGAACAGAAATAGAGGACATGTACAAAGGCGAGCTTAACCCTGAGTAGAGTTTTCTTACAGCAAACCTTTGAGGCTAGGGAGAGGTGACTATATAGGCAGGTATTTACAACCATTGAATAAGGGATAAGGGCTGGAAGATGATGATGATAAATACAAGCGGGCTAATAAAAATACTTAGGACCGTATTCAGAAACCGTGCTTGAGTCGGAGTCGAGCCTCAAGCATGGATTTTTTAATAGTTCTACATTGAAAAATGTCAAAAATCCATGCTTAAGGCTCGACAAAGATTAGACTCAAGCACTGTTTCTGAAATGAATTGAAATTTATTGGATATTAATAAACATTACAGTAACATTATTATACAGTTAGGTTACAGCTTTAGAATACGGACTTTAAAATCTTTGAATTCTTATGGAATAACATCAAGACTACTTTTAATCTGATAATATCTGGGTGTCAAGCTAAGTTATATTGGTTAGGATAAAGGCATACGAGAGAGTAACCTGGGTAACCCAACGAAAGCTAACACAGCTCACGCTACGCCACTTGCCTTTTTTATTGCAACCAAAACTTGATCGAAGTAGTGTATTTAAAAAAAAAAATTAAGCCTTGCAGATCTATTAGCTAACAAAACTTCCCGAAGCCAGTGCTTTTCTACAGCTAAAAAGTTAAAATTTTTGCAGTGTTTATATTTTTTCAATCCTTTGGATGTTTCCAAAGATTACAATAAATCTTCTTATCTGAACGTGCTGCCGTCGAACACATTATTGCTTTACATTGTGAGATGGTTGCCAAACGGTTTCCTATAATTTAAACTAACAAGCAGCCGCCCGCGGCTTCGCTCGCCTCGTTCCGTATTTTTTTTTGAATTTCTATGTTCTTTTCTTGGTTCTAAGCTACCTCCACATCAAATTTTCAACCAAATCGGTTTTGCCGTTCTTGAGTTATAAATAGTTTAACTAACACGACTTTATTTTATATATTTAAAGAAGATATAAGTAGATATAGAAATATAGATATCGTACAGATACCTGTATCAACAGCTTTACCTACAGTAACTAGAAGTTAGTTTTCAATGGGTTTAGTTCTGATATGCGAAATAGAAATAATTGGCTTTTGCATGTGTGAAATGCAAAAAAAGAAAAATTAATAAATTATTGCAAAAGTTTGAAAATAAAAGTTGCACGTGATCAAACAAGATCTTGATCGGTAAAGAACTCTTTTTATTTATATTTGTATCCACCATTATTTCTATCAACTACAACCATAAACTAGAATACTAGAGACTCTTTACTAAAACGAGTTAGTATTCACATGTGCAAGAGCTGCATTTTCCATTTTGAACGGAAATGGAAACATCCGAAGCCGACATTTGAAATGCATAGCCATAACCACGCTTTAAGGCGACAAGAGCAGGCCACAAAGGTTAGCAAGCGTCCACATCGCATCATTCTCACAATAAATAGATATACTTAATAATAGTTACCTAACTTACAGACGGGTTCATTAGAATGAACGGTGATATCATACTTATTTCACAATATATTGAAACTCAGTATATCAACGGATTCATTTTCTGTCATTTTGGAAAGTCACGTAGCTTTTTCATTTTTTTTTCTAGTGTTATTTTGAGTTCTGCTGTGTAATTTCGTGTGGTATTTTAACCAACATTACTTGAGGTCGTAGCACAAAGTATGAGCAGTTGTGATGAAAGTTTATTATTGTGATATTCTGATTTGAACGAAAGTGTTTACGATGGTTTTGAAGAAACGTCATCTTTTTCTTCAAAGCCAATGACGACCGACTTGTATAATTATTGACTGACTTGACTAAAAACTATTGTATATATCTATATATCCTCACTTGACAAGGGCAAAATTGACCGAATGGACCGATGCCATGTAAGTAAGAAATTGAAGTATATCAGCGAGGTGAAATGAAATGACAAAATGAGTTCCTCGGTCACCTTAAGAGATAAGTTGGTGGGACTATATTTAATTACGGCATGTAACTGGGCATTTTTACTCAAAAATAATGAATTCAGTTGATAAGTTTTTGAGGTGACACTAATTTACGCCTAAGTGTCCTGTCCCCTCTCTTTTGTATGGAGAAAAAATGAGAGAACGACAATACGTACAAGCGATCCAAACGAGTTGTTGGCTCATATTTTTTCCATAAGAAAGAGGGAGACACACGCAGGCGAAACGAATTGTTCAAACTGGTCGAGTAAAACTCAGAATACTGTAGGTACCATTGTGGACGTGCCACCGGGCACTTTCCCCACGACCTCTCTAGAATGTAATTCAATTTGGATTCAAATATGTATTCGATGGATAAGTTATTCAAGTCGCGTTTGCGCGTTTAATTTTAAATTTAATTTTAGTGAATAATCGAATAGAATTAAAATGGAACGTTAATTTCAGGCCATTTGTTTCTAGGTCTGACTTTAACGATCCATTCGTAAAAATCTGTCAATAGCACAAAGTGGGTAGTCTAACGGAATACATATTTTCTGTTTTCTGTGGTACTTCTGTATTTATTGAGGGTTTCCAAAGTAGTAGAAGACTCCATTTACTTGTATGTTAGATGATTTATCAAACATTAAAAAAAACATTTAAAATAAAATGGCTAAATCGATTTTGATGAAATTTCTATGGGACCAATCTGGAAATATTAATACTAATAAGACAAAAAAAAGTTTTTTTTAAATCAGCTCATATAATTATGACGAAATTATGAAATAACAAAAAAAAACAAACGTATTGAGAACGCCTTCCTTATTCATTTGAAGTCGTTTAAAATTAAAAAGCATTAATTTACAGATCAGGGGCTCAATTCTAGACCAGTGACTTTTTTGTCATGGTAGATATATATCACAAGAACTGTCAGTTTCATCAGTGAATTTGACAGTTCTTGTGATATATATCTACCGTGACAAAAAAGTCACTGGTCTAGAATTGAGCCCCAGTTTACGATTATTATCATTTGAAAAAAATCTGATGGTCAGATGACTATAACGATTGTAACAATTAACGACACGAAAAATGAAGAATTAAAAACCAAATCTATAATGTTTAGGTTTGGGTCCCGGCCCAGAAGCTCAATATTGACAATGAGCGCAAATACTACTTGAAAGGCACTATAGAGACTGCTGTCAATATAACACGGCGGAGAAGAGGCACCGAAGTGCAATTGGAACGGAGATTCTACTTAGCCTTTGAAACCAACTGGCTCCGTTGAAAGTTAGGAACAATAGGAAATCGATAGAGTCGGGACTCTCGGTATTGCAACGGTTAAAAATGGAACGGACATATTATGACTTAAGGTCGGTTTCACGGACGGCTATTCGATCACTTAAATATTTTACAGTATAGTTTAACTAATTTTTTTATAGAATATATTTTGAGATCAATATTTATTTGGTTGATTCCGTCGATTTGGTGATCCGTGTATCTGTCCCTTAGTTCCGGTCGCTGTTGGAATTATTTTGAGTTTTCTGAAACCAAGTTGTATTAAAAGTAAGAGATCCTATACCCACAGTGGAATAGAAAATCATCGTGCCATAAATAAATATTGTAGACAATACACACAAAACTATCTAGCCCCAAACTAAGCAGACCTTGTACTATAAGGAAACCATATAGTACAAGCTCTGTAACATATTATATCTCTGCAACATATAAAATACATACATACATTTTTTTAAATTCATATGTATTTATTAAAAAAAAATGTATATTGTATTCTAAGTATGTACCGAGCTACTAAGTATACCAGCTGTGCTGAAAGGCCAGTCAACGTAAAATAGAACGTAAACTTACTTACTGCAACGCCGCATATTATGTCCGAAATGTAAAGAGCTGCATATTTCTAATATTTAGTGGCGAACCGATACATACAGCACCTGTAGGTCTACCACAAGCTCTGTCTGGTTCTGTCTCTGGCTTGGTTTTGAGTCTGTTTGAGTGCTCACCAGTGTATACTGGTGTATGTGACGTTTCGACGTAGGATGAATTTAGTCAACACTCACACAGACTCAAAATCAGAGCCAGAGACAGAGCCAGACAGAGCTTGTGGTAGGCCTACAGTATTGTGTATTGTGAACATTGTTCCACTCTCATGCATAAACCATTCTCGATGCGCGCCGTGAGGACGTCCTCCTCAATGAATAATAGATTCACATATACCACACCAAACCATTACTAAGCACGCTTTTTATCAAGGTAGTATAGTCCTTTATCCGATGGGATATGGAAAGCTCTACGGATTTATTTCAGATTTTACCGGTGATTGATCACGATAAATTACGTTTTATCACCGCTATATTTATCAGACTAGTTTCAAAGTGGATGATGAAATTCATTTGCACGGCCTGACATTTGCGAATTGTGCAATCATGAATATTAAAATATGCTCTCACATTTAGTTCATTATTTGTGTTGTGTTGATACCTTTATAATGTTCGAAAAAAATATAGTACATAAGTCTTCAATATTGCAACACCCTTACAGGGTAAATTATGTATCGATTCAAAAACTAGTTCTAAGATCTGACACTGTTAAATTTACATAATAATAAGGCAATAAATATACTGAATACTGAATATATTATGAGATTATGTTAGTGATGTTAGTGGATTTCCTCCAAGCACTAATTCTATTCTATTCTATTTCAAAAGTATATTTTGCAAGGACTCGCGGATGACTTCAGCTTGACCCAAACGCAATATGTATAGAGCATTATTATGCAAAAAATATTAAATTACGGCCGCAAAGAATCACGAAAACGTTTTTAGTTGAGTTTTAAAATGAAACTTAGCAACGAGATTGATTGTCCTATATTTCGGAATATTAATGGTTTCTTTGTGGGACTTCGCAGAAAACTTTTCATTGTCATTTATGTTTTTAAGCAAGATATATTGAAGCATTCAGTAACAACCTATACACCATTAATATAAATATGGGCATAAAATGGCACGACAAATCACCTGATGGTAATACATACATAAAATCACGCCTTATTCCCATGGGGGTAGGCAGAGATCACGGATTTCCACTTGCTACGATCCTGACACACCTCTTTCGCTTCATTCACTCTCACAACATTCTACATACATGCTCGTCGGTTTAGGGTACTCCTAACCTGGCCTTTCTCTAAAACGTCTGCGATCTGATCGAGATACATGCGCCTAGGTCTTCCCCTTCCAGCAGTTCCATTCACGCTCACCTGATGCAATTGTTTTATTAATCTCCTTTCATCCATTCTCTCTACATGTCCAAACCATCTTAGCATACCTTTCTCTACTCTCATCACTACGTCTTCTTTCACACCTGATGGTAATTTCCTCCAATAACAGCTGCACAAGTGCAAAGTGCAAACTTGATCACAATCTTCAGCCAATTCTTATTTATCTAAATATATAAGACTCTTACGTTCCTGACTGACTGACAATCAACGCTCAGCCTAAACCATAAGTCCTAGAAGCATGAAACTTGGAGGGTATGTTTCTTTTATAGCATAGGGGTGCACTAAGAAAGGAAATTGGAAAATGATTTCCCTAAGCAGAAAAAAAGAGGAACAAATTTTTAAAGAAAAAATCAACGGGGCGTTACGGCAAAGGGGCGAGCGAAGCCGCGGGCGTCCGCTAGTTACACATACAAATGATTGATTTAAACCGTTTTTCGCAATGCGGTCATCGAACCTCTAAGTAAATTTAAACAAACCATTTAATTCACACACACAGCATAAACCAGTGCGAGTGCCGTTGACTTCGTTTGACAAGTTTATTTCGTAATTTATCACAGTTTATAAATAATTCTTTGGGAGGGATTCGTTTTCTGTCATTTTGGGAAGTCGCACAGCTTTTTCAGTAATTTTTGCAATTTTGGTGGTATTTTAACCAACATTACTTGAGGTCTTAGCTCAAAGTGTTAGCAGTTGGATTGAAAGTGTATTATGTGATATTCTGAATTGTTCGAAGCTGTTTCTGATGGTTTTGAAAAAAACGACCACCATTTGTTTTCAAAGCCAATTAGGGCCAACTCTATTGACTGACTTGACTAAAAACTATTTATTTATGTATAATATATCCTCACTCGACACTGGCAAATATGATCCGAAATGGACAGATGCCTAATTAAAAAGAAGAAGAACTCTTTGGGTGATTGTAGTTGAATGCTCTTCGATTCGTAGATATGGGTCCGGTTAATGTAGGTACAGCCAGTTAAAGTACACCCAGCTAAAACGAATTCAAACTTTTTTCCACTGTCAAGTTGTTATCCCCGTCTGTTTTTTCCACTGTCAAGTTGTTTTCCTGTGTTACCTATGCTTATCGTGTTTGACAGCGAGGATATAGTTGAAAGTTGGCTAGCATTTAAAAATCAGTTCTTTACAACTGCTTGTTCATTAGCAAAGTATTAAAAAAAATGGTAATAATGTGCCGGCATGTGTGAAATTCCTCCGTTATTTCCACTCACGTCGCTGTCGGCATTCGTCATTGGTATTTTTACGAAATGCTCACGGCTCTAACAGTGCACGGGTGAATAAAATCTTTAGGCAGTCGCTGAATAAAATAAATACTTCGTTCATAAAATGGGTTTAATCGGCGTTACTTGATCCAATATTTATGTTGCAAAATTGTAAGTTGTGGGCAGTCTGACCGCAGACACGACTTACCTATACACGTAAAACAAATAAATAAACACAATACAAAATTCTATATAATATGTCGATCCATCCTACTGTTTGTTGTGTATCCTACTGCCATAATTATGATGTTTGGGTATTTGGATGTGTTCTGGTGAACCACACCAGCTGGGCCAATTTGGATGAAGCTTGGGAAGATCTTGGCCTGAATTAGCATAATATCCTTATATTACGTGAACGAGCCCGGGGGCGGAATCTAGTTTTGTATATAATACAAATAATATATATAATATTTAAATAATGCATAATATGAAATAGTTTTTTTTGTGCGCCAATGTCTTTTTTTTATTTCTTCTGTGGCCGCAACCGCCGCAATGCAACACATTGCATGCATTCTACCAAAGAGATTTTTGTTCCATTTTCAAAAATAAAAATGTTATTCTTTTAGTCTTTATTCATGATTAAATTCTGCTTATGAGTGTAAATACTCTTTCGTTTTCGTAGGCTCATTGCCATTTGACAGACAAAATTAAAAAAAGAAAAATTTCGCTCTTTTTGAGCAAGAGGAGTGAAAATTTTATTTTAAGACCAACTTAAATTGTCACTTGTCAGTAGAGTACCAAAAACATTGACTTGGTATATCAGCTATCTGGTTCCCATCGTACAAGCTCTGCTTAGTTTAGGGCTTGATAGTGCTGTGTGGATGGTCTACAATATTTATTATTAAGCAGTCTGCTTAATTGTATAAAACCTTGACCGATTGAATCCAATTGGAATGTTGAGTTGTGGTAGAACCAATACTGGAAGCGATTGGGCAAGTACCGAATGGGGTAGTGTGGGTTTAGTGTTATAGGCTGGATTTGTGGTTAAAAGCAGGTTACAGACCGGCTAAATTCGGGAATTTTTACCGAACAACTTAAGATTGCACGAGTGGCTCCTATACATAAGAAGGGTACTAAAAACGACCCAAAAAATTATAGGCCCATCTCATTACTACCTATTTTGTCGAAAATTTACGAAAACCTCATTAAAGATAGGTTAGTGTCGCATTTAAACAAAAATAAAATCTTAAATGAACGACAATTTGGGTACAAGACGTGTGTTGGGACGGTAGATGCGGTCGACCAGCTGATCAGTGAAGTTGTGAGTAACCTTGATAGCAAAAAGAAAGTAGCTGGCTTGTTCCTGGACCTATCCTCTGCGTTTGATATGGTTGATCATGATATTTTGCTGGCCAAGCTAGAACACTATGGTATCCGTGGCAATGCGTTGGGTCTTTTTAGGTCGTACCTTAGTAACAGAAAACAATTTGTTGAATTAAAGAACATTGTAGATGGAAAAGAGGTAGTTACTAAGTCTAAGGCCATCAGCATTAAACGTGGAGTCCCACAAGGATCAATTCTGGGGCCATTATTTTTTGTGATATTTCTCAATGACCTCATTAATTTTGTGTGCAACTCAATTCCAGATATCAAAATCGTTATTTATGCTGATGATACAAATGCTATTTTGCCAGCCAACAACTTACAGGAACTCAAAACAAAAATAGATAATGCGTTGCAAGTTTTTAATGTATGGTTTCATGTTAATAATTTAAAAATGAATATTAATAAGACTCAAGCTATCTTATTCAGATCAACTATACGTGCGCATGATACTGTTGAGATATCTCACCAGGGAGTCAATATTGAGTTATCCGAAAATATCAAGTTTCTGGGCGTTCACATTGATCAGCTGTTGAATTGGAAGAGTGAGTTAGAGCACATTGAAAATTCAATCAGCTCAGCTTGCTATGCACTTAGAAGCCTTAGAGATGAGGTGGCTATATCACAGCTTAAAACAGTGTATTATGCTCTTGTTGAATCCAAAATTAGATATAGCGTGAAATTTTGGGGAAATAGCTATGCATACAACATGAAAAGAGCGTTCATTATGCAAAAAAGAGCTATTAGAACCATAGTGCGCATACCCCCCTGGATATCTTGTAAAGAATACTTTCGATGTTTAAATATATTGACTGTCCCTAGTTTATATATTTTAGTGCTACTTCTGGACATCATAAAAAATCCTTACAAATATGAAAATGAGGAACAGAGAGCAGTTAGAGTAAATACTAGACGTAAAGACCTTGGGTCATCTCTACAGCCTAGGTTAAATGTAGCAAAACATTGTTCTCGCTATCAGGCTGTGAGATTTTTCAACTCGCTGCCCACTGACATGAAAGTCATGGACAGTCCCCGTAAATTTAAATCGGAACTTGTTTCACTTTTGTTGAAAGGGTGCTTCTACTCGATAGATGAGTTTTTGAACCATAACTCACATTAGTTTCTAAGATTTGACATGCCATTATTTAATATTGTTACTCTTTTTTATTTTTCTTGTGACATTCTATTTAATATTTATTTTCTGTGTTAGTTTAAGTTTGTAAATTTCAAATACGATTAATTAATTGTGACTGAATAAATAAATGAAATGAAATGAATGAAATACTGTGGGCGGTCAGTTCAGGGGCTCAATTCTGTCAAAAAGTTCAAAACTGTCAGTTTATATAGTGAATTTGACAGTTCTTGTGATAATTATCTACCGTGCGTGACAAAAAAGTCAGTGGTCAAAAGAGCCCCTGTCATTCTTTCATTCTGGATTACAGTCCGCGAGATAGCTCTGCGCGTGACAGACGGCAAATAACATGAACAATATTGACCGGGAAAGTATCTTCCGATCAACAACATGTATAGAGAAATCGAACTTGCATTATATACGTTTAATGCAAGTCCACATTTGTTATTGGAAAATTATTTAAGTTTTTTAAGTTCAGTTACGCGCAGAGTTATCTTGCGCGGACTCATATTAAATTAACTTAGGACCTGCTTTCAGGTCACTGCCATAACTCCCAAAGTAGGCTGAAGTATCTATTAGCTGGCCTGGCCATACAGCGTAGAAACAAAAACCGTTGGGGAATAAGGACTGGAACATAGGAACTGGTTGAACTGGACATAGGAAGGCTAAATTATTTCCGATACTTCAACTTCATCAGGGTCGTAGCCCTACAGCAGAAAGCACAATAGTCTGGCCTATAACCCGTAGAAGCAGCAACAGCTATGGAAATAAGATAATTCATGGAAACCATGGAAATTGAAGGAGGCTTATGTCCTGGAGTGGAATTCTTGAGGCTGATTATGCCAATGAACCTGCTTTCTCTAAAAATGTTGCCATGTGCGGTTTCGGGTTTCAGTCTGCGGTTGAGTAGTCTGGGCGCCGACTTGCAATCAACCCGTTTCCACTCCAGAGAGTGAGGCGGCAAGCTGGTAGGGAAGTTTGTGAATAAGCGATTATGCATATACCTACCACTTACGTTTAGCCTAAATAAAGTTGCCGGAGTAAAGCATTGTGCACATCTAGATCGCCTGCAATAGCGATGGCGATGATGATCAGTTTCAGCTTAAGAGGGAATCACATAGGCGACTCTCCATACAAACGTAGTCCCCTATTTCCTCCCTGGATAATGCCTCTAGAGTAACCATTTTGTCTCATAAAATCCAGATCTGCTATATACGTGCTCGTATGTTTTCCTTTTTTTCAGAAACTAATTGATAAAGAAAATATCATGCACTTTTTATAAGACAAAATGGTTACTCTAGGGGCATTATCCAGGGAGGAAATAAGGGACTACGTTTGTATGGAGAGTCGCCTATGTGATTCCCTCTTAAGGTGCGCACATCTAGCGCGATGACAATGTCGATCAGTGAAACGCTGTCAATTATTGCTGTCAAATTGAACGCCATCGCCATTGTGCTAGATGCATGAGCAAGGCTTTTAGGTTTTGCATGCATCTGCACATACTCACACACTTCAAAGTGATCCTTATTATGATACCACTGAATAAAAAAAATATTTGACTTTGACTGCCGCAAAATTTGACAGTGCGATATTTCACAATCTTACAGCCAAAATAAACTTACCTACTTAAATCACCAAGATTCGTTTTCTGTCATTTTGGGAAGTCTCATAGCTTTTCCATTTTAATTGTTTTTCTAGTGTTATTTTGAGTTCTGTTGTGTAATTTCGGTAGTATTTTAACCAACATTACTTGAGGCCTTAGCTCAATGTGTTAGCAGTTGGAATGAAAGTGTATTATGTGATATTCTGATATGATCAAAAAGGTTTCTGATGGTTTTGAAAACAAACGACCATCATTTTGTTTTCAAAGCCAAGTAGGGCCGACTTGTCTATAACTGACTTAACTTGACGAAAAAGTATTTTATCTATGTAATAAGTATATCCTCATTACTCGACAATGGCAAAATTGATACAAAATGGACAGATGCCATTCATTAAGAAGAAGAAGAAGAACTTGAATCACTGAGTGTATGTGTCTCAGTAAGTCTAATGGACGCTTAGACAATTTAACCTAAGGACTTGCCTTGCATCTATTCAGCCTAACAAATTTTTCTGCCATATTTTGAGGGGGACGAGGAAAGCACACACTGAAACGAAAGCGACACACATTCAAACGATCGTAACACACACAACAATTATTTGTGTTGTTATGAACGCACACAAATACAAATCTTTAACACTAGTTCAAGTTTACTGTATATACAGGTGACACACATTCAAAATACAGAGAACCACAACAGTGATGCCGTATCATCATTTTATTTTACCCTATGTTAAGTATGAAAGAATGTAAGGCTTCCGAAGTCAGTAAGATTTATTTATTAAAATATTCATTCTGAATATTATTTTAGATTTCATGGCACTAATGGTCGTCGGGTATTTATGTTCAAGACAAACAATATAAAAATTACTAGCAGTTGGTGCCCGAGCTTCGCTCGGTATTTTTTGATTGGTAAACTGATATTGAATTATATTTAAATACGAATTACTTACATACTGATTAAATATTAATATTTTTCAATCTTACCGACATAATAATAAACTCCACTACTCGTCAGTAGATGGCGTTCTCTGTCCCATTAACTCATGACTTAATCAACAGATGGCGCTAGGAGTTATGATTTTATGATCAAGTTGATTATTTACTTTACGATTATGGAGACATTTTCTAAAAATGAATCCTAGCTAGATCGTTTTATCGTCCCCGAAAACCCCTGTATACTTAATTTCATTCTAACTATATTTATTCAAAACTAGACTAAAGCAGCTTTTGTTGAAAGGGTGTTTTTATTCTACTGATGATTTTATAAATATGGTGTGACATTGCTAGTATTATTTTTGCTTATTATGTACTATTTTTCAGACACAAATGTATAATTGTTAATGAATGAATATCACAGGCAGACTAGTTCATTTCGTTCAATTGATCTGGGCTGGACAACACTAAAACTACAGCCAACTCTCTAGGATGCCATGAGGGACAAATCCTTTATTGTATGTTACTCATTACTTGCACTAAGAACCTATTTTTACCCCAAATCTCGACAAACTACATCTTGATTAAGTTGGCAGCATTACTACTCAAAGCTGACACTTTCATAGAGATTGATAAATTTTCTGAGCTTAAAATCAAAGATATCGATGTTTTTATTTGGCCTAAATAAACTTATCATTTTAGAACCAATATGGGGTCAACCTCAGAATAAGAGCGAATAAGCTGGAAACTCGTATACACCGTCATAAAGGTGTTCTAAAAGTTATTTCAAAAATAACATGAAATTCTATGATGACTACGTTAGTTTTTCAAGGTAAAAGGTCACAAAAACTATCCATCTTATAAAAGGTGGGATAAATAAATGTTTGGAACTAAATTTGTGTCAAATGCTATGCTTTTGGATGTCCGAATACGCAAATTGGCAAATTTTATCATCCGCACTTGATGTGCGGGCTGGTTTTTCCACAAGGTATAAAGTTAAAAGTTTTTTAAGTTCCTAAATTGTTCAACAGCTACATTGTTAAATTAAACAAGTAGGCTACGTAATGTTATGTATAAAATAACACGTTACAACTTCAACACAATCCGTTGGTGCACGACTGGATTTGAACCCACAACCAATCAGAAAGCTAAGACAAATCTACTCGCTAGAACACCCGTGCTTTTATCGATATCGATAAAAACTGTGTGTAAACATTTATCCACCTCTAACACTAGTCTCACTACCGGAGGGCGGGGTTTTGATGTCTCGGGCCTGTCAGGTCTGGAAAAATTCAAAGCCAAATCGACTTAATATCTAAATCAGTAAGGTCAAAAATTCATTTTTGAAATGCCAACTAGTCTCGTGGGGAGTTCATAGGTACGTCATAGATAGTCTCGTTACAATTTTAAATTTTTGCTAGTGACTAAAATTGCTTGGCAATTAGAGATTATTTCGCAATTATAGTCTATTTCATTATGTGATAAGGTTGAAAATTAAATGCGGATAATTGACGGCAGGAAACTCGAGGCGATTCGATCTTTTTCGTATAATCGTATACTGAATCGATGTTCTAGAGCTAAACGCCGCACAACAATTTTACATTATTTTAATAGAAAAAAGCATTAACTATGCAAAAAAATAATTACATATGAAATGTTACACCATCCTTTTACAAGCTTGATGTGTATGACTTCCTATTACACACTGCAACTGCACATGTTGGCATTTTTAGAAGAGGTCCTTTCACCGCGATACCGATACTGACACTGATAAAGATCGATTACGAAGTGGTTTTTATAAACGTGCTAGGTATGTCAAATTCATTAGTCTTGTACCTTTTGGCAGAGGGGAAGATCCATGCAAGGCAGGTCCTGATCTAAATTGTCTAAGAATGGACGTAGTTAAAAACCTTGACGTTTATCATAGTTTTCTCATCACATAAAACTGATGTTGTTTACATACGAATTGCCGTCCAATCATTTGAGTGAGACGCTATGAAGATGAATGGGAATAAACACAAGCATTTTCATTTATGGTATTCGTAGGATTGATGTATGGTATAGGTCGGCAATGTTTACTCAAACTCATACCCCAGTCATCATGTTAAAGAAATCGTTTGAACTTTCTCAGGAAGGTATTATTATGATACCATATCCTAATTATGGGGAGTTAATAAATGTGTTGGTAGGAAGCTAACATACGCTGATCATTTTTGATTCTTTGATCGTGTACCTACGTTCACTAATATATCCACCTGATTATCTAACAGCAGCAAGTATGTAGGTATGGTTTACAATTCTTGATCAAAAGATGCGTGCGTTTGATCACTAATTTACAGCTAAAGTGAAATGGGAATATTTTGCCGCATCGCCTTATTTAGTTTGGTTGGTTACTCACGTTTGGTTCAAATTATTAAAATAAATAACAGATAAATAATTTAATTCTAAGTTTCTTTGCGTAAATAAATGACTTACGTTTCGATTTACGCAATATGTTACATAAAATAAATGTTGGTGAATAATTATATTTATATATTTCGTACAGTGGCTATTGGTCGCATACGATTTTAAAATAAATGATTACAATAAAACTGGCGGCATGGTTCTGCTCTTCCTATGTTTGCCTCTCAAATACAAAATGTATGGGGCATGTCAACACGGATACCCACTGGGCGGGCGTAATGAAACAAAACTTCAATACCATCATCGAGCAGTGACCCTTTTATGAATTAAAAAAAAAGAAAATCTTCGAGATTATAAAGATATTACGATTTAGCGTATCAATTATCGTTATTTCTTCTAAACGTTATACAAGTTGAAAAATTAGCCCGGTCACCTTTCATAGTTTAAATAAATTGTCTGTCTAACCGATAGAGAAACAGATAAACTTGTTGACCAATGTTGTAAGGTTTAGTCACAAAATGTATACTTACCTGTAAATGTTTGAGAAGCGTTTGCTCAAGAGCCTTCGTATACGGATAGGTACATAAGATTCCCCATGCAATCACTTACGGGAATGCTTCTTGTCGCGGTAAGGTAAATGGAATAGATTTCTTTGACAATAATAAATCTGACATTTCCTTTCCCGAGGGAATACATCACACTCTGCTCTAACGGCTAGATAAAAATTCCGTGCATTACTTTTTCATATCGCATTTTTCCTGTTCTGTTTAAGGACAATAAAATACAAAATGTAATGTTAAAATAGACTGGTAGTTCTCAAATTTGATGGTGGTAAGTAAGATTTATCTATTCTTTCAAATAATAGGTTCATTTCTTGATTGCAACTTTAGGTACATTTTCGGTTGATAAAATAATTTTCATCCCAACATCTCAACATAGTACCTACATTGTTACCTGAGGATTGAAAGTCACAAATTTAAGTCCCGAGACGGGTGCCAATGGAGCTTGAGGGACTTAAATAAGTCTTTCACCCGAGGTAAACACTGTGCTTTTCATTATATACGAATTTTCATTATATACGAATACAAGGAAAGTAAAAATAAAAACATGATAGAAAAAGCAGCCAAGTGCGAGTCGGACTCGCCCATGAAGGGTTCCGTAGCACGACGAACTACAAGAACCTTTATATTATGTTACTTGATATAACATAATAAGGTTCTTGTAGTTCGTCGAAAGGTAAATTGCGGTTTACGGTTTTTGACGTATAAAAAAAAAACTACGGACTAGATCTCGTTCAAACCAAATATCGTTGAAAGTTTGCATAGTAATGTACAACATATATTTTTTTTAGTTTTATCATTCTCTCATTTTAGAAGTTAGAGGGGGGGGACCAACTTTTTTCCACTTTGGAAGTGTCTCTTGCGCAAACTATTCAGTTTAGAAAAAAACTATATTAGAAACCTCATCATCATTTTTGAAGACCTATTCATAAATCTTCAAACACGTATGGGTTCGATCAAAAAAAATTTTTTGAGTTTCTGTTTCAAGTATGGGGACCCCAAAAATTTATAGTTTTTTTTCTATTTTTGTGTCAAAATCTTAATGCGGTTCACAGAATACATCTACTCGCCAAGTTTCATCAGTCTAGCTCTTACGGTTTCGGAGAAAAATGGCTGTGACATACGGACGGACAGACAGACAGACAGACAGACATGACGAATCTATAAGGGTTCCGTTTTTGCCATTTGGCTACGGAACCCTAAAAATGAGTGATAATGAAGATTGAATTGCCGCCTTCCCGCTTTTTTTTTCTCTGGCGGGCTTTCGGTTGGCCAGCATTATTCAGCCATTATTTTCATTTTCATAATTTTAAAAATGGTAAATTTTTTGCTCAAATCTATGTTATTTTAAAGAAATAGTTGAAGCTAAATAATAATAAAGTCATTTAGAAAATATGTTCTTTATTTAATACTATCTTTATGTTATTTAAATATTACATCGCGCTTTAATGAGACTTTTTAAACTTCTTACCGTTGTAATGGGTTTCCAACCTCCTTGCTGAATAAAAAGTTAGAATTTGGTTCAATGCTGTTTAGAAAGTTGGAACATGGTTGAATAAAACAGAACTTGTTTTTTTATAATTTGACAGCTGTCAGTAGAAAACGATTCTCCCTAGGGCTGAAAGTAGTACTTTCAATTAGGCCCCTCAGGCCACTTCAGACCTACTTTCCGCAATGAAAAGTGTATTTTTGATCTTCGATATTAATCTGAGTGCAAAAGCCGTTTTTATCCGCTACAGGGTAAAGTAAAATTGAATTTAGAACGTCGTGTGCACTAAGTTTGTGAATTAAAAACATCATTCAACCTGTTTAATTTGACCTTCATGGTGCCGAGTTTTTCATACAACCTTATTTAATTTGTTAAAATTCAGACCTTCTTGGTGCGCTACTTTTATTTTAATTTGCTTTACGCGCGCCATTTTCTTTTTTGCATGTAGTCATTCTAAAAATAGAGAAACAACGGGATGATAGCAACCTACTGTCATTTTTCCTGCCCTTGCACCCTTGCACATCCTCATAGTGTTTAAATCCCAACTTATACCATTTCATTCCCTACATACCTACCTACACCAACACTGTGCCAAAAATCACAGGATGTTCCAATCCATAAAACAAACGATAAGAGTATAATCTAAAAGTATAACTTACAAACCGATTTCTATTCTATCGTCTCTTGCGAAGCTTTGTGAAAGTGCTTTACACGCTTGCACGATCAAAAGAAAATTCGGCTGGTTTTCCAGATTATAGATAAATTAGAAGCAAACGCTTGGCAGAGCTCGCATAAAAAACCTTTACAAAAAATCTAGATAAGAACACTTGACTGTACGGTGTTTAATGATATTTAAAAATTTACTTTCTTAAAAATTCGATAAGTTTTGGTAGTGTTCTTTTCTATTCTGACTTCTTTGTTTTTTTTTTGTAAGTTTTATTTGTTTCCACAATTTATTTGAGTCATGGCTTCAAATCTGGCCATGCATCAATTGGTTCTTCCGTTCGAATAAATAATATTACCGTATATTAGTGAAAATTTTAGTGGTGACCCAAGATTAGACAACTTCATACTCGCGCAATTTTTGGTGGCGACTGAGAATAACTGTGGCAGCAGGCTTTGTAACCGATCACGAATAATACCATCAAAAGGAACACCTCAAAAAATTTAGGCTACGAAGAGAGCTTGAAAAATATCTAACGTAACATTAAGATTGAGATTTGGGCCTTATCCAAGATTCTCTGTTCGGATTGTTCCAAGCACAGCCTTAGTTTACGACAACGCTACAATAAATCCGATATTATATCCTGCCTGTACTAGTTCAAGTTCCACATTTTGCCTACAAACAGAATTAAATAAAAACTGTTTTGCCTACGCGCCTTCTTCGACTACATAACTTGCAAATGTCGTGCTCACTGGCAAAACCGATCGCATTAGTGGCTCGGGGTGGTAAAAACATGCCGGAATTTATTATTCTTTGTGTAGGTATTTAGTCACTCGGATTAATCAATTGTAATACAAAAAATAACAATACCGCGGCGAAGCGGCGCCGGCGCCACATTGTTATTGCGGCGTCCTAAAAAACCTTTGCCTAACGATGCAGGAATTTTTAGCTGTCTATGAATGTTTTCATGTGTAAATTTACAGCCGATAAGTTTACAAATCGCATTCCAGGTTCAGCAGAGCACTGAGTATAAAATGAAGTTATGCATGTTTTATGTAATTTTTTTTGTAAAACTTGAAAAGATATTGAGCCATTACTGCAATGTCGTTTAAAAGACGTTTTAAGATTCTTATTTTTCTGATAGAATTTAAACAATTTAAATTGAAAAGACGCGCATATTTTTACTTAGCTGCATCCATTTAATACTTAGCTTTTAATAAAAGTTCGTTCATCTAGGCTGTCTATCCTAGCCAATTCAAAAGTGGCAGTGACCTTATCAAACACGTATTTGCTCTAGCTAGCACCAAAACCATGAAAAAACCGTAAACTTTTATATTCTGTAACTTATCTATAAAATCTTTAGTAGAGTTTTTTTCAAGTTTACTCAAATTCAAACTAATAAACCTTCTCCTATCATATTTTATTATTCTTAAAGTATTCAAGCTAAATTGTGGGGACTGTAAATACACATATAGGCTTAGTTATTAGCTGGGTCAAAGTACGATTGACGGCGCAGTTGGTAAGCACATACTCAGGGAAGCTTATAATTATGCCTGTCTGATACGTTTTGAGCTATGAAATTCCGCTCCTTCTAGATATAATCATAATTAAGTAGGTAATTTTTATTCACGAGATAATACTTCTGCCATGGGCAAACCGAGTTCCTATGGTCGGTCGTCGGCAAAAGCCATGGTATTGTTATAACGTATCTATACTAAGACAACCTATTTTTCCATCCAATTTTTAAACGTTTGGGTTTTAGTAATTAAATAAATTGGCCAAGCACGTGCTGAATCAGTAGTCAGGACAGATTTTTCCAAAAATACGATTTTCGCTGATACACGAATTCCGTATAACCTCAACTATACTTAAATATGTGATCAACAAAATATATTTTGAATTATGTAAAAAAGCGTTAAAAATTATTTACAACGTACGAAAGTAATTATATAAATTCATCTAACAACACCTCGCAAAATACGAATAAAAACCGTAAATCATTAATAATTTCCTTAAAATATTATTATTTAATGTCATGGATTTCACGTCATACTTCGGTACCCTAAAAACTAATTCATCACAGTTTCATTTTAGAAATAAAACCCAGGTTAATTTTTTCTCGCTCTAATTACAGTTATCCCGCCAGACAGGCGAGCCAACAAGGATTTTAATATTAAAGTACTAAAATCAGTTTAGAGGTTTATAAAGTCTGTCTAACGTAGGTAGGTAAGCCACTTTTATTCACACCTTAGTATTACATAGAATTTCTTTTAAATCTTTAATTTAAAGCTACTAAATTATAATTAAATTTACTCTACCTTATATTTATTTATAACTCGCTATAATTTGCTACTTAACGTGCCAATGCTTTTATCCCGAATTTAATTTGTGTCGTCGCTGCCAAAGATAAACTCTAATACGGATTATACGGCAGAGTTTGGAGTAAGGAACCTTATTAATTATTAAGCAGGCTTATTTGTTATGATACGCAAACTGGTGCAAGTTTAGTTTATTAGTTACTTGCAACCAAGAACCGAGTACTTGCATGTGCATTGTATATTAATAGAAATAAATATTGTGGACACGGGTTGCATGATGGGAACCGGATATGGAAGCATTTACAAAATAAAAGTATTATTTTATATATTTTTGCAGAACTGTGTGGATTGCGCCATTGTTGCTTACAATTTTTATAAACTCACTAAATATTCTGTGAATATTTCAAGCGTCTACCGGATGCCGTTATCAATACCGAGCAAAATCGAGCAAAAAAAATAACATTTGTTATATGTGGTTCACATACAACAAACGTTATTATCTTAAATATTTATTTTTTTCTATTTTTTTTGTATTTGTTGTTATAGCGGCAACTGAAATACATCATCGGTGAATGATGAAAAATGAATTTGGAACTATCATGGTTCATGATCATGATATCAGCTCTTTGAAAGACATACGGACAGACAGATGGACGGACAGTGGAGTCTTAGAAAAAGGGTCCGTTTTACCCTTTGGGTATGGAACCCTAAAATGGTAACCGACTAAAAGCCAGCTATCCGACGAAATAAAGAGGAAGCGTCTATTTCAATTGAATTTTACAACTTTGGATTCCATGCAAAAAACAAATAACCATACGGGGAAAAATGTATAAAAAGGAAAATACTTTTGTCTATTTGAAAATAAATACATGAAAAGTTGACTTAGCAACAACTGGTTTTGATTATTCCGAGCTTGCATACTGAAAAAGTTACTTTATTATAGAGTTTTATGAGCCGGCTTAACTCTTTGGTAACAAATATTATTGCGTAGATAATAATAATAATAATAAATATAAATATTGTGGACAATTCACACAACACTACCCAGCTAACCTAAGCAGCCAAACTAAGCAGAGCTTGTAATATGGGAACCGGATAGCTGATATAATACTTGAATACATTTTTTTTTGTAAATACATACTTAGAATACAATATAACACCCAGACAGAGAACAAACATTTATGTTAACAACACAAATATTTGTTCTCGGTGGGGATCGAACCCACGACCTACGGCGCAGAAGGCAGAGCTACTACCAACTGAGCTGAGAGGCCAGTCGTAGATAGAATTGCATAATAATACCTATATTTCGAAAATGAAGTACCTTTAATATTTTTTTAGTAAAAAGATACTGCCAAACTATATACCTACTACAAGCATAATACATGATGAACATAATATATCTATGCTAAAAAGTAAAAGAAAACAGGCCTTGGATGATTTATATAGCGTCAGGGGCAACTGGTCTGGAGCAATTACTCAAGCCCTACTTGCAGGACGCTATAGTGGGACAGGATTTTAGATGGAATATACTTGCCCAGCACCTATACCATCCTGACAGCTTAGTCAGCCTAACCCACAAGAAAAACATTGTCAATGAATATGCAGAGCTGACTAAGCCATGGATTTCCTCACCAGTAATGGCAGTTTACATTAAGCAATGAGACAAGAGATTATCTTAACGGACGACGATCCGTAATGCGTTACTAACGGATACTCATAAAACATAAGAACCAGACATCCCGCTTCCTATAAACTATGAACATTAGTAGTAGCGCATGATGGATTTGTACTGCAGATTGTCTCACCCAAGGAATTTATATACCTACTACCTTATCTCTCTCCGTAGTCAGTGTTTTAGTTGTCAATGAGATGAGCGATTGCCTGACGGATAGTGAATAATAAGTGCTGCTAACCAAATCCAGTAGTGCACCAATAAGTTTTTCTTCCTAAAGTTGTATATGCACTATGCCATGTGTGTATGTGCAGTATTCTCAAACGGTGAAGGATAACATCGTGAGGAAACCGGCATGTCGTAGACATTTCGAAAGTTCGAAAATTTGTCCACGCGTCATGCAAAAAGGGCCCACCAGCATCCTACTTGCGGAAACTAATCTGTTCACCAAGTGCGGATCCTAGAATTTGCCAAGAAACTTTAATTTGCTCTCCCCAATATCGTCTCTACCCTGACTTCGCGCGATCTTTACAATGTCGTCGGTCGATCGAGTTAAACACTTTACTATACGCTCAACCACTTTAGTATGAAAGCACATCAAGGTACTCCGGAGAATAGCTACATGGTCCATGCAACGTCTGAAAACACGGACTTATATCGAGCTTTCATTGAAGCGTGGTTTGTACATTGTCCCGTACTGCCTAGGTTCCTTTGGGCGAAACCTTCTTAACTATGTTAAAATTAGATAAACATACTTGCCAGCATAATAGCGCTATAACTTTGTTTGTTTAGGCTTTTATAATTTTATCGTTAGCATTTTAAAGTCTTTGGAACAAAATATGAATAAGAAATGTTGTTGTGGAAAATATCTGTATTACGATAAGACCTTTTAATGGTGATGGTTCATAGATTGATCATAAAATGATAATAATAGCCTTTCTGAATGTTTAGAATAGTTCCATGAAAATTATTGTTCACTTATTTTTACGAAATTCGTGTGTTCAATAACTAAAGTAAAAGCTTTTATCCAATAAAATAAGAGTCACGAAAAAACATACCGTATATTATTCCCATCGCTTGTAGTAATAGCTGAGCTGGAAAAATATACCTATTAGCTATTTGCGTTGCGTACCAAGGTATTAGATATGAAAGAAAATGCGCCACAACTAAATCAAAAAGCAATAATGGGCGGTTAGATAACCCCGACGTGCCCTATCTCTAATGCGGGTGCCTAATCGATTATCGAGTACGTGTGTACTAAAGAGCCTATCCGCAAAATGCTAATATACCCTAATTACTATGGGCAAAGTCTCTCAAATAGTTTCTAATATAAACTTTTGTTATTGTTTCTAAACTATTATAACCAAACTTTAGCAATTTAAACTAAATAATGTAGAATAATACAAAAAGAGTTGCGCTTATTTGTTGTTGATAAAGTACTTCAATGCGTTTTTTAGGGTTCCGTAGCCAAATGGCAAAAACGGAACCCTTATAGATTCGTCATGTCTGTCTGTCTGTCTGTCCGTATGTCACAGCCATTTTTCTCCGAAACTATAGGAGCTACACTGATGAAACTTGGTAAGTTGTATTCTGTGAACCGCATTAAGATTTTTACACAAAAACAGAAAAAAAACTATAAATTTTGGGGGTCCCCATACTTGAAACTGAAACTCAAAAAAAATGTTTTCATCAAACTCATACGTATCATACGTGGGGTATCTATGAATAGGTCTTCAAAAATGGTTGTGAGGTTTCTAATATAGTTTTTTTCTAAACTGAATAGTTTGCGCGAGAAACACTTCCAAAAAGGTAAAAAGTTGGTCTAACTTCTAAAATAAGAGAATGATAAAACTAAAAAAAATATATGTTGTACAGTACTATGCAAACTTTCAACGATATTTGGTTTGAACGAGATCTAGTTGGTAGGTTTTTTTTAATACGTCATTAATCGTAAATCGCTATGTACCTTTCGACAAACTACTATAGAACTTCTATATTATATTACTTACTGCTACGGAACCCTTCATGGGCGAGTCCGACTCGCACTTGGCCGCTTTTTTATAAATTCAAATCGAAATATTTTTTTATTCAATGGTATGGCTTTATAACAAGGATCACTTTGAAACGTCGGTACAGCGTTTGGCGTAAAATAAACCAACGTCCACAAATAGTAACATCATTTGTATGGAAATCGAACAACCTCAAATCAAAACATAATTATCAGCAGTGGGAACATCACTTATCGGCTGAAACAAGTTTGTACGGCGGCTTTCCCAGACGAACGAACTTCACAGCTATAGGTACTTTACGTTGTATGTATAGGTATTTAGTGATAAATCTTATAAGATACATAGATACCTGAAAATATAGGTATCTTGCTTAGAATAATATTGAACATCGCATCGCAAAGGCCTTTAAAATGCAAATTCGTACGTGATTATTTCCACTCTCGTATCAGCGTTTATGGAGCGTTTCCCACACGGTGAAAACTTTTGCATATTATTATTACTTAACTTTACTTTAGTGCAGCATTTTGGCCTGAAAGGTTCAATATATTAAAATGAACCTGCAGCTTTTTAAATATTTTATGCAGAGATTTCCGCACAATTTCCACAAAAGACGCAGATAGTTTTTCATCGTACGGTTTGTGAACTTTTTTAGCATTTTATATTTTGTACATAATTTGATACAATCTTAATAGTTATTTAGAAATGGAGTTAACTCACTCACTCATCGATTTGAAATTAGGGTCAGGTACTCCTTGAGGGGTGTAGGCAGTAGTAAGCACTCACTAAAAACGGGTTTCGTAAATTCCCACCCCAAGTGGAAATTGCTTCACGCAAACGAATTCACGTGGGATTCACTACTTAGTTCATGATAATACATACCTATGTAATATGTGATAAATGTTCCCGAAAACCCATAAGTGAAAATGAAATAAATATGGCAATAATATCGTGTGAGACTTACAACTTTGGTGCCGCAACGTGCTATACGTTGTACGGTTCAGTTTGTTACTTTACTCTTGTGTTTTCAATAATGTATTCACACTGCTAAGAATCTACTAAGATCCTATTTCAGTTTTATTCCCCTAGAGTGAACTTGAAAACGTTTGAATGATTTTATTAGCAATAGTGCTGGAGTGCCTTGTACGTTTTATGGTTCATAGAATAGAATAGATTAGAACTTTATTGTACACCAAAGTGAAAGATTACAAAAATAGAAAGAACATATTGCATGGGTGCACAGGGGCATACTTAAAAACAATAAATAATCATGTACGCATTGAAAGGCTTCTTCTTTTTAATAAAAAAGGTTGGAAGTTTTTTCTTTCGTCTTTTTTTAAAGAATCTTTGAAAAAAAAACTTGTAGTATCAGGCTTCCAGCGCTGCTATATCCGCTTCGATTATACCTGTGAAGCTGTTGAGCCTATGCATAAATCCAATATTCCCTTAATAGTATATCGTAAAATTATTATGATCGCGTATGCGAAACTGCTGGCACGTACGAGCTCCGGCACACTCCTTATAGGCCTGTTTACACTGTATTAAGTAAATATAACGTATCTACCTACCAAACAAATTAGGATAAATTCAAATTAATAATAACTAGCACGATGGGTTGACGACATTGTCAGCGTTGTGGGCCGCAGATGGATGAGGCTAGCCCAAGATCGTGGTGAATGGCAAGAGTAAAAAGAGGTCTATGCCTGGATGATGATGAATAAAATAAAATAAATAAAATGAGCCTTTATTTCTACTACTTTTACACTATTACACTAATTTTATAACAGTAGGTACATGCTTAGATTTTTAACAATTTTTAATTTTTACTTCTTATTTCTTAAATAAGTTTATTTTCTTGTTTATTGACTTAAAACTATACTTATATTTCTAATTTAATTTATGGTAGTAGGATGATGATGATGATGAATAAATATTATTGAACATTTTCATACAGCATTATTCAGTCCCAAAGCTTAAAAAGCTATTAGGACGAGTTAAAACTGGTAATGCGTTTTTTTTTGTAAATACATAATAGTACTTTTCTAATGTAATTTCGTTCACAGTAATGTTTTGTCTTTGGTGGGTCTTTGATCGAGCCCACCACCGCTCAAGGCAGAGCTACTACCAGCTTATGAGTTTTGAGAGATGTGAGAGTACCAAGAGAAATTTTGGGAACCATGCTTTTATTAATTTATTTTATCTTACGACAAACAAAGCATGTCAATCCACCCGACCGACAAGGCGGGTGGTGGCAGCGACCCGCACTAATAGCGATAAAACGCTCCGAAAAACCCCTGCCAGCATAAAATAACACTTAGTAGGTGGATAAATGCATAATAGGTATATTTATGTAATAATACGTAAAAATCTAGGTACTTTCCGTAAAATAACCCTAAGGTTTGCGTAAGTACATCGAGCAAGGCCTTAGTAAAGCTTAATAAAAAGAGCTTCTAATTTTAATAATTGGAGACTTCTTTAGAGAATCTTAATAATCTGGTACTTGGTAGGTATTTTGTAATATCCACCATGCCTGGAAATCAAAGTCGTGAAGCAGTTTCGTTGAGTTTTCCACTTCTTCCTGAAAAGCTCGTGCCATTTTCACCGCTTTATAAAAGTAATTTGTGAAGAATATTAAATTTTTCTTCAAATTTCCAAAGATGATTGGCAGATGTGTTTCAATCAAAAATGCGTAAATTTTAGGCAACCGAAAAGCTAGGCTTCAGAACATTGGGATTCAAGTAAAAGGCGACTGGTATAAAAACTGGTATTCCATTTTTGATTTTTTATTTATGTGTTCTGTTTTGTGGTACCTACATGCATATAACCAATGAAAATGCATTTTAAATTGAATGTTATTTAAAGAGAACAAGCTTTTGTTTCATGTTCAAATTTGACTTATATGTTTAAAAACTATAAAATCAAGTTTTTAACAAATCACCAACTACTAATACAAAAATTAACAGTGATGTCCAATGTTTTGGTGATAATAGCATAATATCAATAACAATATTTCTACTGATTGGTTAATACAGTCAATCCCGCTGGGAACGAATGGATCAGAGAAGTGGTTCACGAGCTGCCAAAAACGCTTTATTAATATTTTATTACGCACTCAGGATACATACTCATTGGTTACTGTGTGACGATACATTTCGGTGATTTAGCTATTCCGGGAAGTTTTTGTGTAGGTACTACACAACCATCCCCATAACGTACCGCACGAAGTAAGTACGAAGTACGAAGTACGAATAAGTACGAAGGTACTCCATGGGTACCTTATGTACCCATGGAGTACCTTCGTACTTATTTCGGTGGGTCGGAGCTAGCATACGACCCACCTGATAGAGGTAACCATCGCCTATAACAAAGCATTGTCTCGTAGGTCACACGCGTCAGGAACGTTCCCTACGAAGCAGTGCCCTGCGTCCATCAACTTGAGACACACAGATGTTCAGCCTCACGTGCCAGTAATTTCACCGGCCTCCACACCCTTCAATCGAAACACAGCAATGCTGCTTCAAATTGTATTCATTGGAATAGTTTTCGCTTTATTAGTACCTACCTCGGCTTACATTTTAATTATAAAGATAACGCAGCATCAAACGACCCAACAAAAGCTTAAGAAAATGAACTAGAATAAACAACCAGTTCCCGTCTCCGTTTATGCAGATAATTACCGTTTGAAGTCCACTTCCTCCAATAATAACTGAACATAAATAATTACAACATCAAACGGTTTAAATCATGACTCTTGCTACACCGGCACCGGTCCGGGTCCGGGCTTAAGCCGTGCCGTTAATCGAATTTGAACCCTATTTCTTCAACGAATTTCAATATAAATACGTCAGTGTCACTGCCTAAACCTGGGTCCGGCCGTCTTTGATTTACAAAGCTAATATTCAGCTGCGTCGCCTCGTACATATCAAGCTAAAACTCAATGGACGTTACGAGCCTTGTACCGCGACGCGTGAATGCACCTTATGAAAATAAACAGTAACTGAAGAAGGCAGCCGATCTCATCGCTTCATATCTAATGTTTCTAAAGGTCTGCGCAAATTTAGATCGCTGGCGATGGCAATCAATGAAACGCTGACAAATATCACTGTCAAAAACAGCGTTTCACTGATCGCGATTGCCAGCGACCTAGGTGTGCGCAGGCCTTTAAGCAACGTCATAATATGTATCATTCAATATGGCGCTCCGTGTTAAATGATACTTTAATTTAATTCAATAGATTCAATGATCGGGATATTATTACAGCTGTACAAGACTTTGTTTATCTCCCAGAAGAGGCAAAGATACAGCGTATATGTGGATATGTGCGCACTACGTATTGGTATGACGTGCAAACATGAAAACTGTAAATCATAGGTACCCATGTAAAACAAACAAATTTTTGTGTTCAATAAATACAATCATATAGAGCCTGAATTTGAGCAATATGTACATTGAATTAGCACCAAAATTTGTGCCGTTTTTAATCAGCAAGGCAACCAACAACAACTTCTTTTTTTATAAAATATATTTACTTATGCACGAATCAATCCAAGTAGAAAAATATCATTGTTTGAATTAAGCATTCATTTATTCAAGCAATGAAATTTTGGCTGTAGTTTATTTTTATTTTCTAGTTTGATGAATTTGCTCGAAACAGCTTCTCCAAAATCATTATTCATAATTTGAACTCAATACTATATGTATTTGAGAATATCTAATTGAATCACCGTAAATACCAAACAAACTACTAAGTAGGCAGTTACAACTGTGTTAGCTATTTATTATTATCTCTTCCACTTGAAAGTAATTCGATCCGGAGCTCTTGAGCTAATGTGTTGCGTAGTTGGAGCTTAATTCACTATAGGTACGTGACTACCATTCACATAGGTGGGGACTTTATTCGCAGCTACGAGTAGGTTACTTAATTCCTGAATCTACGAAAACGAGGCAAATTGGCGAGCGATTTGCTTTGGTTTTGTAGAGTTATTTGAAACATTACAAAACCGCGCACGGAAGTTATAAAGTTACTCAAACGGTTTATTAGATTGATACTTGACTTCAGAGAAACGACCGCTGAGGTTTGAAATTAGAGCTTGTGGCGCGGCTAGGAAGAGTATCACATGAAGTTGTATTTCACTCGTTTGTCTGTATTGCGAGTTTTATAATGGATAGGTACAGTAATAGTGTGTTCTGTGCCCAGTTTTGTATGTATTATCACCTTCTTAGGTAGCCTGCCTGCTTTCAGTCGCCGTTCTGTGTGTTTTGTTTGTTTTATTTGTCTTACTTAAGTCAAATAAATGTATTTTCTTTCTTTCTTTCTTTCTTTCTAATAAGTATAACGGGGCATGCTCTGAAGAACTGTTCGACATCATGCTAACAGCCTCGTTCTCAACGCACTGCTCGCCATAGGCAGAGCGATCATCCTCACAACTTGGAGCCTGGGTGGTCGCGCACCGTTCGGTTTCAGAGGAACTTCCTCCCGCGAACACTCTGGCTGGGAATGATCTCTCTGCTGAGGTTTTCCTATGGCATGGCATGGGGTTCTTCAAAATAGGAGATTTAAAAGTTTTAAAGGGTCGGTAACGCGCTTGTGATGCCTCTGGTATTGCAGGCGTTCATAGGCTACGATAACCGCTTCCCATCAACCGACCCATCGTTTGCTTATTTGTCTAATATTCTGTGTAAAAAAAATTAAAAATGGAACATTTTGTAATCCTTTGTTTATCCAATCAGATTCAAATGAGTCTCAACTCAGGTACGAGCATGGTAATTTTAGCAGATGGCCGCTGGTGGTCAGGCTTTTGTCATTGTGATTGTCCTGTAACACTGTAAGAGTAGTCAGACGAACACCAGCATTTAGTCCATTCGAAAAAAATTTGGTCGAGCCTTCAATTCGTCTCGCCTTCTGTCGGGATCGAATCGACGTTGTTCCTCTCGCTCGTTCACATGCACGTGGAAATTAATGATGATAGTGATGTTGTGATGTTCAAAGTGTATGCAAATACTATTGATAGAAGTAAACGTGTGAACTATATTATTGTTGGATAGCCCGCATGCATCCACGAACTGTTTGCACTGAAATGTGTATTTTGGCCATTATGCTGGTACTTATGCTAATAATGTTCTGTTTTCGCAGATGGATGGCTTCCTTTATTCAAATAGTGACCAAGTACTTCAGTGGGTTATTTCAATCTAACAAAATATCATAAGCTGCGAACATTTACACAGTCACTGTCAAAATGAAACTAATTAATTTGGCAAACTGAAACAATTTTGTTTATAAAGGTAATTTTTGTGGTACATTTCAACTCGATTAACCGTAAAAACAAAAATATGTATAGGTAAATTTAAAAAAACTTGAGAAACCAATTTCATAGCATTTTGATGAAACTTCTATGCAAACAATCTGGAAGGATTTAAGCTCTCAGATAAAAAAAAGTAAATCGGCTCCTATATAGATGAAAAAGTAATGCGATAACAACAATTTTAAAATAAATACAACCGAATTAAGAACGAATGTAGAAACTTCTAATAAAAAAAGAGGAGGTCATTTAATAATTTATTAACCAACTGGTTAATCAATTGGTAATTGGTATGGATAGTTAAACTGAAAGCCACTCAACATAATTATCGCGGCTTTGTCGCGGTTTGCAATTAACGAGAGAAAAAAGCCAATTATAGTTGGCAAATTGTTGGATTCATTCGTTCGAAATACATTATTAACAAAACCGGCACTCTTATTACTGTATACTCGCTAGTCTGTGCACAGAGTAACAGTACACATAGTTCTCTGAAATATCAGAGAAGATCAAATTAAGATCAAACGTCTCGTGGTTATAATAGTAGGCGATAAAATCGGTAATCTGAATAGTACTAAAACACTACCTAATGCACTCACCTAAAAAATATATACAGGGCGTCCCACGGGTATGCCACATGGAGGGAAAGTACTTACCTTGAATATTGTAGATGAAACATTTTACTAAAAGAAGACATTATTTAAATTTAAAAAACAATTTAAACTACATTCATTTCATTCATCCATGTTGCATTTTCGTGGGACGCGATTTAATTAGTTTTTTTTATAATTTTTGTGCAATTGCTTACATTGTTAATAACTAACAGCCACTAAAACCGCCCTTTTAGTAATAATAAGTGAACTCGGCTTAAATCTAATTCCCTTTACTTTCAAATTGAATCCACTCTAGAGCCATGGTCGCTAACTTCTTAGCTTTTGCGCCATTAAGCTCCAGACAGGCAACGTAATAACTTTTGAATTACTAACTTGTAAACATAGTTTGACATAGATATTAATATTTCGTGTTCTTATAGTATTTCACAGTGCTAATTTAAGGAGTAGACCGCCGCGCCGTCGATGGCCCCTCGCACACTTTGACCTTTTATAGCCATAAAATGGCTGAACTTATTCATAGAAAATGACGAGCAACTGTTTTGTGTGTAATGCGATTGCACATAGTTTATTAAAAATATAATTTTGACGCTAGCAAGTTGTCTTACACAAGGGATTTTATAATTATCTTTCAAAAGGCCAAAGTTTGCGAGTGATAAGTTGTTATCAAAGTCAAATAAGTATTTATTCAATGGTATCACAAAGATCACTTTGCAACGTCGCTAGGTGAGTCTAGGTGCCACGCGACCAAGCCTAGAAGAACAGGCAGCAAACTACGGCTTGGTATCACGGTGTTCATCATCATCATTATCACCTTGAATTAATTGAACGCCTTAATTGCCTTTGAAGAACGATTTTAGGACCTTACACTAACCCATTACATACTATTAGTAAATTTAACCTTCACGACACTAGACAACCGTATAGAATTATCAATGTATACTGCGACTAAGTAGTTGAAGCAATTCACAAAAGCTCCTGAGGCGTAAATCCTGCATCGGAGCCCGGATATGACACTGTCTGACTCCAACTTGAAAACTAGTAAAGTACGTTTCTGAAACTTTGTACGAAGCAAATAAGAGGAATGAAGTGTAAGAAGCACACATAATAACATTGTTTATAAGAAGATTGGTACTAAAACTACTATTTGCCAAGTATTATTGATTGCAAGTGCTGCTTCGAACTTGAAACAAAAGTGCTAGATTTTGAAATGTGTAAACTGTAGGCCTATCACAAGCTCTGTCTGGCTCTGTTTATGGCTCTAGTTTTGAGTCTGTGATGAGTGCTCACCAGTGTATTATACTGTGAGTGTGACGTTTCGACATAGGATTTATTTAAACAGCACTCACACAGACTAAAAACCAGAGCCATAGACAGAGCCTGACAGAGCTTGTGGTAGGCCAACTGGTGCCCATAAACGCTCATTCCAAATATTTGCCATGCTCCAAACATAATTGTTGACATCAGACAAGCATCAAACTGGCGGAATTTTCATCACAATTGCTACTACGAGTACATATTATAGGTATAGTTATTAGTTGAATATCGACTTGGCATTGTCTTGACTAACACGAAAAAGAAACAGACGGGGATCATTTTGTTTGAAACAATTCTCTGTCTTGAATGTTCGTATGTTTGTAAAAAAATATAAACAACAATTCTCGAAGCTTAACTGTTTGAACTTATCTTTGTAGTTAGGATAAACTCGCTATTTTTAGAATAAGTTTTCGCAATAAAACGTTTTGGAACATATTCGTACTTCGCTCCGAGTTTCTTATCTAATCTTGCATGTCTGCACAATTTCTCGTTGCAAGACTCTACTTTCAAACTTATCGCTTTTTGGCCAGCTTATATATTAAAAGTTGGATTTTAGTTTAGTCTAGTTCATTTTAGGTTTTATCTGTGAATTGACGTGGTCCTTTTTGACTAAATGGTTGTGTTTGGGCAATCGATTTTCACCTTGCATCGTATAAAAAAATATAGGTTTTTACGCTTATCATTTTCTCTCAGCAGGAATACCATTATCCCTAAGTACTTATTAGTATACCTCGGTGAGGATCGAAGCTAAAATATAGAAAACAGGGTTATAACGCTGTCAGGCTTGCCTGACGTGAGGGAATATCCATATACATTTTCCGCCAAAGCCACAGGGGCCTTCCCATTACACATAACTATGCCTTAGTCATTTGAGCAACGCATACCTATCGTAATTATATTCTAGTCGAGAACGTAGAATGCCAATAACATTCTCGTGGTAAATCAATAAATATTACCACATTATTTGATAATAACAGATTAGGGTCAGACCAAAAGCCTCAGAACAACGTACACATGAGTGGGCAGTTTTTCATAATTACGAAGTTATGCCGTATAACTAAAAACAGTCAGAACCAAACCATAACTTTCTCGTGTAGGCTGCGTATGGTCGAGTGTTGATTCACCTATAGTTTTATAATTCGCCTAGTTTAAAAATAATTCCTACTCAAACCTATTCTTGTGTATATGAATGAATAGATTTTCTTTTGATTTTGTTATAATAATATTCTTTATAACGTACCAACAACTATGCCCTTAAGGAGAAACATCCACATGGTTGATGTGGTCGGCGCTACCTTTAGATTGAGCCTAAACAAGCACATGAGCGTGGACACTGGACAGCATCGACAATAGCTTGTAGGCAAAATTTTAAAAATATGCATTATCTAGTTGTTTCAAATATCGGTTAAAATATTCACGCAATATGTGGGCAGCAAAGAAAACAAGATGATAAATTAGGGTAAAACTGTAATATTTACAATTTTCAATTTTATGAAACCCTCATATGAAAATGTAACTAAAATAGAGTTACTCGTATCCAAGAGTAAGTAGTTTTATTGGATAGTAAAACTTACTGAAAACATTTGAAATACATAAACATTAACCTAATCACTATGAGAGCGTTATCCCTTTTAAGATTTAGCCTTATTTAATCCTGGCTTTTGATACGAATGGGACGACGCAAATGTCAGTTGGACTGTATCAGGTACCTACTGTAAGGACTTATCTTCACTTTATTTGCCCTATGTTTTTTTGCTTGTTGTCTTCTGGTATCAATCATAAAGCAGCCGTAAAACCAAACATTGTCTCCAATTGATTCGCAATCACCATTTAGAGTTGGAACGAGCTTGGTCGAAGACGTCGTAAACTTGTTTATTCCATTTCAATTGATTGCCTGTAAATCATACGGGTGCTTCGACTGCTTCCGACAAAGTTCATCACTTTTATTGAACTAGAGCCGAATCTACAGTAAAGCACCTATGCATTTATAGCCACGCTGCTATACAGGGTATTACAAAACTACCTGTAAAGCTGAAAGGAAGTTAAATGGGGCCTTATAACGAGTCCATTCACAATATTTGTGAACCGTAGTAACGCTTAACATACCTCATAAAACAAATAAAAAAATATAACATTTTAACGTTTATGAATGAAAAATAGATAAACAATTATCAGGTAAAATAGGAACGGTAGGCCTTTCTGTTAAATAATCTTGTTCCCTGATAAAAATAAATAAAAAAATAAATATCATAATAATATATATGTATATGAAAGCTTACTAGGGTTTTGGCTTTGATAATCATATTTTTTACTGGGTATTTTAATGTAACACGTTGTATATCAGGCAGCGCGTTCGTTTTCAGCACCATTATTAAACATCTTATGAAAAAACAGGGATAAAAGATAAATAAACGATTGTATTGCTAGTGATGGTAATGCAAAATTTACATAACAGTTAACACATCGGTAGGTAATAATAAACAGGCCTCTTCTATGTATGACTCATAAAGGGCCACTTTTCAGCAGTGCTCCTATTTATAGCGCCTGAGAACAGAATTCAGGCACAGCTGGTTTCCCAGAACCAACCCTGCCTTATGTCCAGGGTAGTATGTACAAGGAGTAGCCAAATAAAGTATTGTACAAATGAGTTTTCTGTCCAAAAATATATGTGCATTAATGCTAGTTCTCTCAATTTGTGAAGAAAAACATGTCATAGGTTTTAAAAATGTCAACAACTATATATGTCTTTTTTTAAAGTTAAAATCCTTTTATCACACTAGGTCAAAAAAAATAGTGCCACGATAACAAGTCAAAAAGAAGGTGATGGTTCCCATTTATCATTGGGCAGGCCATTTGCTTACTCTACAAAGCATCTGTATAAGTGTAAATAAATCTATGGGTCTCTCAACCTATTAGTCGCTCTGATCCACAATAAAGATAATCTATGATGTGGACCTGACAAGATCAACAGGCTTTCTAAAGACAGTACCTACATACCTACTTACTAAGATTGTGCACATAAATTTTGATAGCACCACTACGTGCAAAGTATAAAAATACAGAATACAGGTTTAAGAGTTCTGTGATAAAAATACTCCCCCTTTTTATCTGTCTGAGCTTGATTTTGCAGACGGGGTTGGTGCTTTTTTAACTTATGTGAAACCGAGTTGGGTCTGCTTGTAAAATATGTTTGTTTACTGTCTCCTATAGTGTAACGTGTGTATTGTTATTTGACAGTGGTTTAATTAAACCAACCTTGTTGTTTTATCCTTGTGGTTTTCTCCAACACATTTTCTTAGGAGTTGGTACAATAAACGAATATAAAATGCAGGGTTTAGACCCAATACCATAAGTTACTATACTTCAGACAAATGAAATCCGTTTTGTTATACTCAGTTAGGTAATTTAGATGCTAGATAGCAGTGTAATTTAGACAAGGGTCAGTCAAACCGTAGGCGTGGAACTAATTCTGTAGTGCGCTAAGCTGACGCTTGGCTAGATCGCTATTTATGGGTAGCGAGGCTACTGGTATACGAAGTAAGCTGTATGGCAGACGCAAATAACCCTGACCTGCCCTTAACAGTGAAAGTCAAGCTCACTAGATTTAATGGTGATGACATTTGATTGGATTAATACCCATGCGTTTGAATTTTATTGATTCGGTCACGGTGACTTTTTACGGCGTTATAGAAGAGATACAGCCCTAAAACGGACACGAAGATACCATGACGTGAAACTGTTATTGGTCGTAAACCAAATCACCGGTAATTTTCGTGTCGTAAATATTCAGAAAAAGACTTTGACTTTGACTTTGACTTTGTATACCTGCATGTATTCTACGATATAAACAACATAGCAATACAATAGGCGGCCTTATCGCTGAAAAAGATCACTAAAAGAGAGGGAAGTTTTTGTGGGTTATGCACTATGATCAATACAACTGCATGAGGTGTAAACTGTATCCAGCAATCATATAAATAAAAGGTTCTCTATAGCCAGTAAGTCATAGCAGTAACTTAGATACAAATAACAACATGATATGCGGCAGGTCACACTATTCTGCCTTTTCCGCAATCGCTTCGGTCAAGCAAGACTGATCTGCTCACTGGCCGCAAAGTAGCCTTGGACGTGGCAATCAAAGCATAACCTCAGAATATCTAAGGGTTTTGTATTGCGTGATAAGTCAGGACAGACATAAAAACCTTCAATTTCGAATTTCTACTTTTAAAAGAAAGAGATTTAGACTTTTTAACCACATGTTTTCCCCCTTTCTCGGCAAAGGTCTCAACCTTTCTCTATTTATTTCTATTTATGAAGGTAAAATTAAACATTTTAATACTTACGGCACAAAGGGTCAAATGTAAACTAGACGATAGACCACCATTGTACAAATGACCTAAATCAAACCAGTACCTAATAGTCAGGGAGGCGAGGTAGCTAAATGGCGTAATTCAACGGCGCCGTCGAGACCTATCAAAATCGAAAGATAAAATAATTTCGAAAAGAAAAGCTCGTATGGCAAAAACCATTTTAGCGGTGGGTTTGGCGTGTACGGTTTTTCAAAAATGTTAAAAAAAACAGTTACTTGGGCATTCTCGAGCGCGTCAGATATTCATTCTACGTATGCCCCGAGTGCCTCTGATAACAACGGTATACTAATCTGCCGGTTTGCGTGGTGGGGGTAGGCATATAAAGTAGTCAAAAATTCAAAAAAAAAAATTACTCGAGCGCGTCAGATTTTCGGAAGGGGTGTTAAGTAGGCCCCAAGGAAGCTCCCTTTAAAAAAACTGACGATTTCGGCGTGACGATAAGTTACGATGAATTTTTGAATATGCAAAAAAAAAAAGTTTTTTTGAAATACTCGAGCGCGTCAGATTTTCATAGGGGAGGTTTATCTCGGTATCCTGAAAGCATATTTTTTTAATCTGACAAAAATGTTGGTGGGTTCTCTTAATCTGACCGAAAAAGGTTTTTTGGTTTCTTTTTTTTCCTTTCTTTCTCCTTGATAAAATGGGGAATTTAAGAATGACCATAAAGCGATAGATACAACCAACGTAAATGTAGATGAAATGTAGTACGAAGTGTATTATTTATTATATAAAAAAATGAAATGATATAAAAATTGGATTATAATTGTATTGTTATGTATGATCTTTACATTTTTGCTCAATACAATTCATCTTCTTCTTCTTCTTCACTGGAACTTTCATATTGTGGCTCCTCATCCACAATTCTTTCCTGCTGAGTGCCTGCAACATCCGTAACAATTATTTCTATTCAGTAATTTTGTTGAAAGAATATTATAGAAGTACAAAAATTTACCTGAATCAAGCGTCTCGTCATTGCTTTCCTCAGTGTCATTCTCGTTGCCCAGAATATCCAGTGATACAACAACATTTTCATACGCATCGGGCAATTGATTCCCGATAAACCACGTGAACTCGAATTTATTATTATTTTCATTCCACCCATGATCGGTTGGTGCAAGGTCAGTGATGTCGGATTTGTAAGCATTCCTCCACAAATTGGCGATGTACCGAGTTCTGAGGCAATGTTGGTATATTTTTTGTTTATTTAAACTTTTTTTTTGTAAAATGTATCGTTCGCGACTTATATGCCGTAACGCGTTCTTAGGAAGACGAAATGGCTCCTCCACACTTCCGGTCATGCGGAAACCGGCAGATTTTGTATTTTTAGTAAGTTTTAGATTATATTCTTCAAAATAAAATTAAAAAAATCGCGCTCGAGAATGCCGGATTAACGTTTTTTTTTTACAAGTTCGCGATCCTATAACTCGGCGGCGTCAAGGACTTATCGTCAGATTAGTTAAATTTAGTCTTTAAACACTAAAATCGACCCCCAATATCTAAATCTGACGCGCTCGAGTATTTCAGACTATCCATTTTTTTTTACTAATCTGATCGTCTATCCTAGGCGCGCGTCACTACATATAGAGCTAAATACTTTACAAGGTTTTTCTATTAGGTCTAAGGTATCTCTCATATCTTAAACTGCCACGCTCGAGTATTTCCGAAAATTCCCCTATTCGCCTCCCTAACGATATAATAAGCGAATTCAAAACGCACTGCAGCTAAATCAAATAAAAAATGGCCTCAACATTCTTGCTAATCAAGATAAAACGTGAATCCAGCTGTGAAAACAAAATCCTGTTGAAATTTATTTTATTTTTATCATTGTTACAGATTCGAAGTACCTATACTAGTAAAAAATAACCCGAGCGATGGTGGACCGGGCTCTCAGCTATCTCTCCCTAGAATACAACACAAGTAGTAAGTTCTACTTTACAATTTTCTACTGATACTGATGATTCAAAGATTGCACGGTGACCAATTAGCTTAGTGTTGTAGTCATAGGTAAGCATTAAGATATATGATAAGTACAGTCGCAGTATGAAAATGTTCGTCACCTTAGAGTCGGTTTTCGCTTGCACCAGTGCCTTGATCATGAACGCATTGTGACATAATTTGTGACGTTAACATAACGGTGAATTCTGTCTATTCAGTTTCAAAAGGTAGTATGTGATCGTGATACGTAGAACAAATCAAGTTGAAAATCGACGAACATTTTCATACCGCCACTATACATACAGTACTAGGCAACAAATATTGCACATCGGCTAATTTCGGCTTCATTAAGCGTAGTGTGCGTCAGAAAGAGATAACGCTCTACTAAAACAGAAAACCGATGCACATTATTTATTGTCTACGACCGTACCTTATCAAGTAGAAACAGAAATAGAAAGTTATTTATTGCACACCTTACAATTATTTTAAAACATAACAACGTTCACAATGGGCGATCTTGTCGTTGAAGAGCGATCTCTTCCAGACAAACTTTAGATGGAGAGTAAATAAGTAAGAAAACTCGGGAATATTACTGAAGATACTAATCTTTATACATCCTGTCTGTATTTCGTATGTAGGTTTTCCTATACATATAAATTATACCTGCTTGCTTTAACACTTCGCTTGCTTCAACATGTAAATGAGCTCATAAGACAAGTTAGCAAGTGGCAGCTCGGCAGCTCATTTGTTGGTTGTCTGTCATAGTAACTTAATTGCATAACTTTGCATTGTCTGCAAGAATGATGTTCCAAAATGTTCTTCAAAATGACAAATGTACCTTGGCATATATAGTAATAACGCCTAGCTAGTCATATCCTAGAGAGAATACTTGGGTCAGGATAGGTGACAAAAGCAATAACACTAATAGATAAAGATAAATATGATCCCCTCTATTTGTTCCGTGCTATTCATCCATGATAAACAAAACGTGATTGATATTCGATCTGTTTGTCCAGTAAGTGGCGTGGAGTCCCGGTGAGAGGGAATGGCGGGCGCGGACGATGACGACTCGGTCGACTGGGAGGCGCTGTACCTGCGTCTGCCGGTACAGAACCTCACATGGACCAGTAACGCCTCCGAGCTGGACTCGTGGAATTTGACCGTGCTTGCCAACGCTACGTGGTGGGACTCGACCGCGCCCTTCGACTCGCCGGCCGCGCTTGTCCGCGCCGCCGTCAAGGCCATCTTCCTCGGCCTGCTTATTCTCGCTACTGTAGTCGGTGAGTAGATGCATCCTACTATACAGGGTTATTCATTATTAGCTGCAAATACCTGAGTATTTGCAAATTGTAAAAATTGTAAATTTTTTTTGATCAAATTTAAAAAAAATAATTTCATAAATATTTTTTATTTTATTTGTTGAACCTAATTCCTGAGTATTTGCAGTTAATAATGAATAACCCTGTATACATACTTGCATACTAATAGATACATGCGTGGGGCGTGAAGTAGGAGTTGAACGTTTATTGTTATGTGCCTCTATAAACCCTCAAGTTAGGGACCTGAAAATGTATATTTGGACTTTTAATAAGAAATAATGTATTATCATCATCAGCCTGAAGAAGTCCACTGCTGGACATATGCCTCCCCTACACATTTCCAGGAAGAACAATTCTGAGCTCTTTCCATCCACCGACTTCCCGCGATCTTAACAATGTCGTCAATGATATGATGAAATACTTAGTTTCATAAAAATGCATATGAAGTCACGGGTAACAGCTAGTCTACTATAATATATTGTATACTTTAGTTGCAACCTAGATACCCTAGATAGTACGCGAGCTAATTTGAGCCGAGATCAAAATCAGTTGTGAAGCGGCAGGGACAAGACGCTCAGAAGCGATTCCCTTGGCACATGTAAAGGTTCACAAAATTCAGTCGAGCGATGCATTGCATGATTTATGCAACTTTGTTCCAAGAATAACTTATTCTTAAAAACCCCATTCCGAGAAGCGAGTCGATATTGCAAGTTTGGCTGTCCATCCATTACATAAAAGTCTCGTAATAGCGTAACATTTTATCCGGGCGATCGTTCGACTACTTACGTGCTAACGTTCGTCTGGAACGGACCATATTTCAAGTTACTCACAGTGCAGAAATTTCTTCGCATTTTCTTTTCCAGCTATGAGATTTTATAGATGGACACGCTACGGTCAACATCAGTCAAAGTAATGGAGCGATAACGCCAGCAACATCGGATATGACACGAAGTTACAAACAAGACCACCAATAGAATAGATTTTTTCATCCCACCAGCTCGGAAAGTGTGGTTTTCCTGTTCAATATCTGACTGGAAAAGCCGTTTTTATCCGCTAGAGGATAAAGTAAATTTGAATTTAGAATATCGTGTTTAATAAGTTTGTGAATGAAACACAACCTACACAATAGTACATTATTGCAAAGGCAGCGAAATAGGCAATTGCAGGTCGAGTATGAGTTTGAAGGCCGAGCCGCAGGCGAGGACTTCAATGATACGAGACAGGCAATTGCCATTTCGGCCGAGGCATATATAGTGCTTTTCTTAAAAAAATGCAAGGAAATAAAAAAAAATAGTACACAATAAATTTATTTTTTATTAACCAATTATCAACGAACTCCGCTTTACCGCCAATTTTTTTTTTTTTTTTTTACAGTTTGTGCCGAAAGGTAAACGCATCTGTGGCTATACAGCCACGAGAACGCAATGTGTACGATAGATGAAAGAGTTCTAAATTCAAACAGCACACCGTTTCATACAACATTGCCGGAGCGAGAACGCGCCGGGAAGTGATTTTGGTTTTTCAGTCTACGTAAATATGATACTTCGCGTGTTCTATATTCAAAAGAAATGACAATATTTCCGCGCATGTTTAAGAAAAACCTATTTACTTCTACCTCCATGGTGCCGAACTTATCATACAACCTTTTTTATTTTGTTAAAAACTCGCACTCGTAACCTTCTTGGTGTATTTGTGAATTCAAAACACCATTAAACCTATTTACTTCTACCTGCATGGTGCCGAATTTATAATACAACCTTTTTAAATATGTTATTATCTCATACTCGGAACCTTCTTGGTGTGTTACTTTTAGTCGCGCCATGTTCTTTTTTGCATTTAGCCATTTCCTCGCTGAGGTGGGATGAAAAGTTACGTGTTGCACTCGAGTGCAAAGATTTTTCACCTTGTGCTCTTTTGATTCCTTCGCCAACACTTAGGATTCTAACTTTTAAACCACTCGCTACGCTCGTGGTTAAACTTTAGAATCCTGCGCTTGCTCAGTCATCAAAATTGAGCACGCGGTTAAAAAGCATCTTTGCACTCTTGTATAACAAATAACTATTATTCAACTTTGTTTTTTTTTGCAGGTAATGTATTCGTGATAGCCGCAATATTATTAGAGAGGCACTTGCGCAGCGCCGCGAACCACCTGATCCTATCGCTGGCGGTAGCGGACCTGCTGGTAGCGTGCCTGGTGATGCCGCTGGGTGCCGTGTACGAGGTGGCCCAGCGCTGGACGCTGGGCCCGCAGCTCTGCGACATGTGGACCTCGGGCGACGTGCTCTGCTGCACCGCTTCCATCCTGCATCTAGTCGCTATTGCACTTGATAGGTAAACATACTTACATTTACTCTTCTTAAACCTTGTACAATAGAAATTAACGAAACTATTTCTTTGCTCAAGGTATCGGGCTGTGACAAACATTGATTACATCCACTCGCGAACCCCGAAGAGGTCAGCGTTGATGATAGTGTGTGTGTGGACAGTGAGCATCGGTGTGTGCATAGCACCGCAGTTGGGCTGGAAAGACCCCGACTGGAATCGCCGTGTATCCGAAGACTTGCGATGTGTTGTGAGTCAAGATATAGGCTATCAAATATTCGCGACAGCATCGTCGTTTTACGTGCCAGTATTAATTATATTAATTCTCTACTGGCGAATCTACCAGACTGCCAGAAAAAGAATACGTCGACGACGAGGAGCAACAGCACGCGGTGGACCCCCACCGGTCCCAGCGGGCGGCGCGCTGGTGGCGGCCGGAGGCAGTGGCAGCATCGCAGCTGCCGTCGTCGCCGTCATTGGCCGCCCGCTACCGACCATCTCCGAGACCACGACCACGGGATTCACGAACGTGTCCTCAAACAACACTAGCCCAGAAAAGCAATCCTGTGTAAATGGGCTCGAGGCTGATCCCCCAACAACGGGTTACGGAGCGGTCGCCGCAGCATACTACCCGACTCTAGTGAGGCGGAAACCTAAAGAGGCGGCCGACTCGAAACGTGAGAGAAAAGCTGCAAAAACGTTGGCAATAATAACTGGCGCGTTTGTCGCGTGCTGGCTTCCCTTCTTCGTGCTGGCTATTCTAGTGCCAACGAGTGACTGTGAGGTGAGCCCGGTGCTGATGTCACTGTCTCTGTGGCTGGGCTACTTCAACTCGACGCTGAACCCAATCATCTACACGGTGTTCAGCCCTGAGTTCCGGCACGCGTTTCAGCGCCTGCTGTGCGGGCGCCGCCGCCACCGCCGCGCCCCGCCCCCGTAGTGCCCTCTCCCATACCTTGTCATCCTCCCCGACTGACCTCTAGTTCATCATTAATTACCTTATGTTACCTTGTTACATTTTCAGAGATATATTTACACCCTATTATTTTTTGTACGTGATTAATGTTAATAACGGAACCTATCTAGTTAATAAATCACAAATTCTCTTTATTAGATTTTACTTTTCGTATTTTATATTCGAAAACCCTATTATTTTAACAAACATCTACTCAGTAGGTAGGCACTTTCTTATCTTCAGCAACTCTACAGATACCACGAAGAAAAACCCCGACACGTGTTTCATCTCTCTACGAAGCTTCCTCAGAACCTATTGCCTCACTAAGTGCACTGCAGATACAACACGAAACACATCGTCTTTTGTCATTGTTCTTGATGGTGCCTCATGGAAAAATTGAACATCTATCGAACTCTTACTAGATTTTTTCTTGTGTAGGATACCTACTATACCTTTTCATCTATTTATCATTTAGGACACGTTTGCGAAGGATTAGCCCAAAGTCTCACTAGACTGTGAAAAATGGAAGGGGGATAAAGAGGTTACTCTACCCTGTGTGGGATGACGTCAGCTTAAAATAATAGGCATATTCTTACAACGGCCTTCCGCAAAGTCACGCCTGAACCAATTACCCTTATCAATGTTCGCATATAGAAATACAATATTGTTCCACCCCGTGATATTAATATGAGATATTGCACAGTGCCTGGGTTCTTTGGAGATTTATATGAAATCTAAAAATAAAAATAAAATCTAAATGTATTTCATTGAACTACAACTGTTCTACTGCGAGGTAAAAGAAAATGGGCTTCGCTGCCAAGTCCTTGTCAGCATAAAATATGACTTACCTACTAAGAGTACAAGCAACCTCTGAATAACAAAGTTTATAAAAATTTTACAAATCAAAAAGTCTTCTTGAATTCCCGAGAGCACGAGACTTCAAACTATAGTGACATAAAAATGGTAAGTGGATTTGCGTATTTTCATCAAAATTCGTTTAAGTTGTAAATATAAGGTATACCTGTAGGTATACCTGCATATATATACATAAAAACATGAAATACCCATAGGGATTTAACGAGTCATTATCAAATTATTTAATCAAATATCCACTACAAAAGGGGCGTTTTATTGAACGTAAACCACAAGTATCGTTTAATGATGGAAATGCCCATATTTTTAATGTGCTATTATATTCCCTCCTTGTCTTTTTATGTTGTGGTCTTACAATAACTTTTTTATTATTATTGCTAAGAAGATAAGTCAAGTCGTTTAAACTTATCTTTGCGCAATAAACGGTACATTTAATTATGACTCTATTAAGGTCTTTATTTTGACATATTGTGAGTGTAGGTCTGAAGCGATAGGCTAATAACTTTGTAGGCCAGGCGTTTTCTCAAGTTTATTATAAGACTAGCGGCCGCCCGCACCGCTTCGCTCGCCCCGTTACCGTTCCCGTTGAAAAAAAACATATTTATTCACCTTTGAAACCTTCTCTGGACCTCCACAAATCATTCAAGACCAAAATCAGCCATATCGGTCCAGCCGTTCTCGAGTTTTAGTGAGACTAACGAACAGCAATTTATTTTAAGATTTTCTTACATTCCTAAACGAAACTGTCTGACTAAACTAACGACCAGTCAGGCAATTTCGATACTCCACAAAATTAAGAGCGCATCGTGCGAAAATTTGAGATTTAAAAAAAAAAAAATCCTAACTAAATAACTAAGTGTCATTTTAAAAATCGCAAAAGGACTAATTGTAGACTATACATTTGAGATTAATTCGAATTTAAGTGTGGTAAAAAAATATACTATTTAACATGACATTTTATTTAACGCTGACAATTAGCGTTAAATAGAATGTCATGTTAAATAGTATATTTTTACTATTTAACAGTTACGTTACATTTTTACTAGTTACGAATTTTTTTTTTTTAATCTTAAATTTTCGCACGATGCGCTCTTAATATGTTTGGCTACCACTATCGAGAACAAAGAAGAAGGTGGTTTGACTAGTCAGAACGAAGCTACTCATGAAGATACACACTGATAATAATCAATGAAAAATTCAGGTGGAGGGTTCTGAACGATAACATCAGAGCATCAAAAGTGGAGTAAACCACTTCGATAATAAATAAATATTCGGGACAATCCCCACAGCACTACCCGGCCCCAAACTAAGCAGAGCTTGTGCGATGGGAACCAGATAGCTGAATACTAATAAACATTTATTTTGTAAATACATACTTCTTCTTCTTCTTCTTATCGTGTCACTGATTCTTTCGAACCAAGTGTGGTGAAAGGATTTTAAATACATACTTAGAATACATAACACCCAGACAGAGAACAAACACCTGTGTTCACCACACACATATTTGTTCTCGGTGGGGATCGAACCCACGACCTACGACGCAGAAGGCAAAGCTTCTACCAACTGAGCTAAGAGGCCAGCAAAGATAGCCGATCAAAACAGCCATCCAGATGGCAAGGTGTGGAGCGTGCGGTTAGTGATCCCGAACCATTCAGCACTGATTTGTCGATAACAATTTACTTGTTGAAGAAATACCTACAAGACAGGTGGACTAACTAAAATTTGGAAAGCCGCATTTATTCTGATAGAAGATATTCCTTAGATAAGGTACCATGTAAGGTGTATGACAGAACTTTTTTATTACTTCATAACCCGGTTATGAAATAAGAACTGAATGACAAAACTTTTTTATTAGTTCGTAACCCGGTAACGAATTATGGAAATAAACTCCTGAGTATTTGGTTACGGAACTTGTATTACTAGCACTAAAGGACAGATACCTACACATGGTGATTAATGTAATTTCTCCTGTTTTCCCGCAACTTTCGAATGCACAACGAATGACGATCCATCCCAATAAATGAACGACTCAAAACTATGCAATTGCTTTTATTGCAGTACGAATAAATCAATCCGTTTCAAATTTTTCATATAAAACGATGTATGTTCCATCTATCAAAGGTTTTCGTAAAACTGTTGTCTAGTGCTCTACTATCTATCATTGAAATGAAATAAGTTCTGACTGCAGTAAAAATGACTTCATCGCTTATATACCTACAAAACACGACGTAAGTACACTACACACGAACCCGTACCGTAAGTACACTATGATGGAGCTATCTAAAGTACCTATAGTTACTAATGTGACGTAGTTATCGTACAAGGTTTCCGTTTCACTGAATCCTACCTCCATTCCATTTTATAAACTTACACAAAAAAGTGTTAGACATTATAGGTACCTTACCTACTACATTATACATTTTGTGTTCACATCAATATAAATTTAAACCATTTATATCATTGTAAATGTACCAACTTTGGATATGAAGAAACGCCGATGTGAAAATCCGGTACGAAAACACAAATTACAGTGTTTCTATTATCTTGAATTTACGCTCAGTTGATTTACGTTCAGTTGATTATCACTCGGCAAATGTAACAGAATTAGGAGTCATTAATTCATTAAGCCGGGTTCACAATAAAAGCTTCTATTGGTCCGTACCTACGTAAGCCGCTTCGGCGGTACAATCTCACGTAAGGCTAAGACAAGCTTTGTAAAGCTAGGTTACACATGCCACTCCTTAAGCACCGTACACATTTGTGGAATAAAGTTATTTTCAATAGCGGTAGTCTCTTTTTCGGATAACGTATCTTTTTGATACACTGTTCGGCGTTTCAAATCGTTTCCCGCTCTATTCTTTGAAAAAGGATAAAAAATAAAGCTTGTGAGTGCCACAACGATTCCACACACACTTCGCCACACTTCCATTACAATTCGCCAAATCAAAAGGGATATTTTAGGATACGGAACCACATCACACTAAGGTAAAAGATAACTGAAGAATCCTTGAATACATTTTCTCCAAAAATAATACTTTGGAGTCTTCGGCCAAGCCAGCCAAAGCCTTTGCATCTATTATATTAAGGTGGGGATCGAACTTACGGCCTACAGAAGGTACTACTACCAACTGAGCTTTATAGGCTGATGTTGAGAATATTTCCCATCCCTTAACTCAATACAGTCACAATTTATCGAAAGCGTATCTGAACAACATAAGTAAATCTTGAGAGACTTCGACCGAACTTTGCCGATAAACAAGCGCCGCTGACTCCACTCGGCTTAACCCTTTATCAGGCATAGTAAGTAGGTACTACGTTCCATCGACCACATAGTTAAGCAGTTTCAAATTGCTAGAGAACCCTTAACCATAGAACTCTTCCTTCCTAATAACTTTTGGGACATTATAAAATCTTATATAATAATAGCTTCGAGCGGTAAGTTCACTCGCATCCTGGAAGTTCTTTCAGGACGTGCCTAGTTGTACTTTTTTCAGGTCGTTAATTAAATGATTTCAAAATTTCATTCAAATTGACCATAGTTGAGCCAATTTGAATTAAATTTTGAATTCATTTGATTGACACGTGATTGAGTCAATTTCCTATTATCCAAAATCTTTAGCTTTTATAATTTTTTAGGATGGTTTACTTTTTTACTTAATTTTGAATTAAGTCCATAATTTATAATACTTTTGTAGGTTTTGAGTACTAAGTATTGTTTCTTTCGTGATTTTGTTGATTTTTCCTTCACAAAGCTTATAATCGCAGAAGCAATAAAATATACATGTAGGGCACAGCCAGTCACGAATTTTATGACAACCACAAACCGAGCAAAGCATTTGAGGTGTAAAAATAAGGTCTGTAATATTTTTCGTGCCCCAATATTTTATGTGCGATTCGACATAAAGAATGATTCAAGTTGAAAATTTGGCTTTAGACTTTTTAGTGTCCTCGGCGTTTTGTAGGCAGGATTTTTTTTTGTTTTTTATTATCATCATTCAGATTGATGATAATAAATTTTGTCGGAAATAAAGACCAATATGAAATATCCACCAATAAAAACTCAAAAATTCAAAATTGCATCTAAAACTGCTACCGTCCGTTATTTGATCATTTCTTAGTATACAAATGTTCAATGTATAAAAGTTTAGGTACGATGATTCATATTACTATTCAAGCTTATTTGCTCTGAAATAAATGGTAAAATTCAGTTTGTATGGAAAACCTACAACCTTGAATGAATGATGTAAGTACCTTAATACCTTATGTAGTGTGAGTGAAAGCATAAGACTTCTCACATTTCAAGCCTCTAGATCTAATTTTCTTAGCTCTGAAATTATTGTTCATTATTTGAGCTCTCTCATTATTTGTGCTATGTGGTTACTTCTACTTTTTATTTAGGTAATCACAAACCTACATTTCAGTAAATATAGTCTGAAAATTTCTAGAAGTTTCCACCCTTTTCAGGGTTATGAAATAGCTGCTTTCTATGCCATGTATGTACTCTTGCTGTACAAAGAAATAACACACCCACAGCCAATAACAACTTATACCTACGTATAGTCGTTGGTGTAGTTAAGTACTCGTTATAAATGTATTTTCTATTCTTTCTTTATACATCTCCATTGTATTCCATCTCCAGTGCCTTGCGCTGTTTTGAGGCAGAAAGCACAAACGAAAATCCCCGTTGGTACATCAAAGGTCGATAAAGATGGTTTTACTCTGGTGGAGAAAAGACCAAAACCGTCACGTAATAAACGTGGTACCGCCAGTGTCATAGCATCAGAAGTCACCCTGCGTGCTGTGGACCCGACCATCCTCCTTTACCTCTCGAGATTGGACCCGAATACTTCAGGCGATGAGGTCTTTCGATATGTAAAGGAGAGGATCCGTTTCTGGATTAAGGACCCGCCACCAATACAGTTACATCTGCAGCGGCTAGAGCCATCGGGAATGAGAGACACGGCCTTTAAATCGTACGTGCTCCAGGTGCCTGCGAAGCATGGGGACATGTTTCTCAATTCGGATTTCTGGCCGTCAGGAGTCGTCTATCGTCGCTTTAGGGGTGCGCTAACGAAAAAAGCCCCTAAGATTTAAGATTTAATAAGTAGTTTTATTTTATTTTATGTATGTTAGTCTCTAAGGTATTTATTAACTATGGACCTAAGGTGTTTCATTTTTGTAATGTACATTTTATAGTTGTCTGAAATAAAATATATTATTATTATTATTATTATTATACAACGAAAACACAGGAATTACTAACTCGAACGATCCATCACCTGCCAGCCTTGGTTTTTTAATACACTTTTTTAAGTTCAGGCCGTTGCCCAGCATTGGGACACACCAGGCAGAATTAAAAAAATCAATAATCTTTTCTGCCAATCATCAACATCATCATCATCAACCTATCCACTATACATATAATATGTCCACTGCTGGATGTAGGTATTGTAGGTCTCTCCCAAGACGCGCCACTGAGCGCGATGGAAGGCCATTACGAGTATAAGCTAAATAATGTTAGTAATGTCATGTTAGGTTTACTTTGAAACGATTTAAGCATTTCTGTGCCAGTTTCAATTCAAATGCGTGTTTCATTAGGGGGCGTCCATAAATTACGTGAGGTGTTTTTTTTAATTTTCTGTCCCTCCCTCCCCCCCTGGTTAGATATCGTGAGATTTTATTCAACCCCCTCCCCCATCCCCCAATCTCACTTGAGATTTTCAAAATGTGGGTTTCTTACGTAAACGCGTTGGATTGTTATTGTAAAACGAAAAAAAATGGTTTGTGCTTTTATTTACGACTAGTAATCAATATAGCTGAGATTTATAAGTGTTATAAAAATTAAAAAATAGAAATCATAAAACGGGACCATTTATAGTGTTTTGTTTCAATCAGAAAAAAATGCGTGATATTTGCAGAGACTCCCCCTCTCTCCAACGTAAGATTAGATGAGATTTGCCTCGACCCCCTCCCCCCCTTAAACATCTCACGTAATTTGTGGACGCCCCCTTATCTGTCATATAAAATATTCCATCTAAACAAAAATTAAAATATTTGATCTAAGGGTTGACTTAGCGGATGGGTGATGGATTAGTAATCAATCAGTCAAATATTTGACAGTAGTTTACCTCAAATCTACAAGCAACAATTAGAGATAAACAACTGTTAAATTTTTGATGGGTTGTTATTCATCCGAGTAATCGGCCCTAAAGGCCTGCGCACATTTAGGCAATGGCGATAGCACTCAGCTGATATGCTATCAAACACCCTAGATGTGCGCAGACCTTAAAAGATCGTGAAAAGGCCCTAGTCTTAGAAGTAGGTATTGCAGTGATAGGTTAGTAGATATTATGTAGCTATAAGAGGATGATGACAATTTCGATAACTAACCATTTTTCTTATCAAGGTAATGCGAAGGGTCCGTTTCATTACAAACTTGTTCGTAGCGTAAGTGGGCCAACCGAAGTTTCCGCGCCATTTGTGAGCGAGGAAAACGGTGACACGGTTTTTCTTGCTTGTTTCGTAAAAATGAGAAATTGCCAGCGTACATCAAACTATGACGTGATGTTATCATTATTTATCAACGAGAATTGAGAGAGGAGTGTTTTTCGGGAAGATTGGGAAAATATGTGACGGTGATGTGATACACTGATACTGTTTCTTGTTTACTCAAAGTCACTTTATTTCGATGGTGGCAGGGGTTGGTACAACGTAGTAGATAGATTTGGTATTAAAGATTGTAACAAACGCTAAGAATCTATTTTGTAACTGAATTAAACTAGATTGGTTTTGCACGCTGCAAAAGCTTATAAGGGTGATTGAATATATTAACATGATAAAAAATAAATATACAAAATATATTTGTTGAAATAACCTCAACATCATTTTTAAAGACCTATTCATAAATACCCCACAGGTATGGGTTCGGTGAAAAAAAAAATTTGAGTTTCAGTTTTAAGTATGGGGTAAGTTACCCCCAAAATTTATAGTATTTTTTCTATTTTTGTGTAAAAATCTTAATGCGGTTCACAGAATACATCTACTCGCCAAGTTTCATCAGTCTAGCTCTTACGGTTTCGGAGAAAAATGGCTGTGACATACGGACGGACAGACAGACAGACAGACAGACATGACGAATCTATAAGGGTTCCGTTTTTGCCACTTGGCTACGGAACCCTAAAAATGAGCCCTAAGCCATAAACAAAATATATAGAATTATAGAATTACGAATACCAGTGTATGTAGTAGACATTTTGTCTAAAAGTACATACAGCACAAATAAAATTTTATATCCAAGACAAAAGCTATCAAAGCGGACCTGCACTAAATTCTGGCAAACTGCCAATTGTTTGAAACTATTTTACAACATTTGTGAGATAAAACTTCTAGTTCACCCAGTTATGTGATAACAAGTGATCTAGAGTACTTTTACTCGTAACGTCTTAAATATTTTAAGTTTAATAATTTAAATTATTATTTTCTTAAATTCATACAAAAGGCTTGTTTGAGTTTTAGAAAGTAGAGGTCTCTCAATTGCTCTTGTATTTAGAAGTACATCTCTTATTTTTAAGTGAAGAGACAAATCCCGATCCAAAAATGTGAGTGAAAACCTCTCAGGATTACTGTGATGTTTTATTTTAACAAATACGATGTCGGCTTGTTCACAGAACAACTGAGTGGTTTGATGATAATTTTATGACCCAGCGGGTTATATTTTTGAGTGGTTTGATAAACGAAAAGTAATCTTATCTCATATTGACGAACATTTCATCCAACGAAGCAAAGCTTGTACTTGGGGAACTAGATAGCTGGTATACCTAATACTTTGTTTTTGTATAATATGTATTAGCACCCAGCCAGACAGTAAACAAACATTTACGTTCATCAAATAGTGTTTGTTCTCGAACTCATATGGCTTACAGCTCGATAGCAGAGTTACTATCGACAGAGCTAAGTATGAGACAGGTTGTACATTCTGTAAGTAGCATATTTCTCTCTATCTAGCTTAATTTTCAAAGTAAATTAAGCCATATTCAACGACAATCCCATTTTATGTCTCACTAAGAAGATGCTGCAGTTAAACACGGAACCGTTTTTCACATTACAAGGATTAAAAAACCCATTCTGGACCCCGTACATATAAGATAAGCTTTAATGGCTTAATTTATCACGAACAAGCATTACCTGCACGTTATTCGGGTAATTAAATTCTCACAATACACGAAATGGACCTTTTGAAGCCAGAAAATAGTTAGCCTATGTAAACGGCAGCATTCATGGGTCATTATAAAGCGGTAAATTGTAGGTTACGCAAAGTTTAAGAAAAAGGTTGTTTGCGAACTCCTTGGTTGCGATTGTTCGTGTATTAATATGTAAATAGACTCCACAGCTACGAGTCTACGAATGAAAAGCCGTAGCGGCGTAGCTTAATAACATAAAACGCTCGTAGCAACAACGGAGGAGACAATACGTACTCGTAGCTCTTTGAAGGTCTACGAATAATAGAGTTCGCAGAAACTCGGTTCTGGTCATTAAGGATCTATGGATGAAATGGTGACTTAAAATATAAGGAAAATGTAAGAAATAAAGGTTCTTGAATGGCGAATGACAGTAGTTGGTAGTAGCTCTGCCTTCTGAGCCGTAGGTCGTGGGTTCGATCCCCACCGAGAACAAATATTTGTGTAGTGAACACAGATGTTTGTTCTCGGTCTGGGTGTTATATTGTATTCTAAGTACCTATTTACGAAAAAAAAGTATGTAAATATTATATCAGCTATCTGGTTCCCATAGTACAAGCTCTGCTTAGTTTGGGGCTAGATAGTGTTGCTTGTATAATATTTATCTCGAGGTGGCCGAGACCTAAAAACATAGCTTTAGGTGGACCCTCACCCATTGGATCGACGACTTTCATTGAGTCGCTTGATGTCGGTGGATGTATCGCTAGATCAAAATCGATCGCTCTGGAAATCTTCGGTTTAGCAGTCACTTCTGATGATCACGATGAACTCCAAAACGGATGTAGGATAGAAAAACTTATGCCTAAGTTTTTGTCCTTACAAACCGATGAAAGGTAATGTAAAATATTTTTAAACTCAGTATGTAACGTAAGCGCAACCAATTTAATTTTATTGTTACCGTTCTATTCTAACCTCTACTTAATATGGATGAAAGCTTATCTCGTAATTATTCAAGCAATCAAGCTATTTGTAGTCGTTCGTTAGGACTACCTATTGTGATGCGATTTCAAATTCTGTGTGAACGATGTTTACGTAAATGTGTTGCGTAGAGAGACGCGAATTTATACTCAATTTCACTTGTGAAATTAATTATATCTATGAAAATGCGACTAAAGGCTCAAAATCAAAGTGCCTGGCAAACTGGGGGAGGCCTATGCCACGATGAAAAATTATGGGCTAGAAGAAATAGTACTTAATAATATTCTATGAAAACCTAGGAGACTACCAAGGATGACTGTAAGATTTTGGGAGAGGCAGCTTTGTCTTCTACGACATTCATGAAACCAAAACGAGTAGTTTATAATTCTTCCACTCACTGACTCATCACCGTATGTGCATACGAGGATATCTATATCTCGAAATACAACTGAGAGATGAATATAATTTAGTATTTTAGTTGAATGGAAGTTTGTATAGAATTAATTTTACGTGAAAGGGGTCGCTCGAGAATTTCCCAGTGTTTTTATTAGTGGCACTATTAGTTCTATTATACCAGCAACAGGTAAGCAAGGGTTTGATCACCGCAGTGTAAATAATGTTCATTAATCACGGCTGGACGCCCGTCGGCGGTGACCGAAACACTCCACTGTTCCTGCACAAGGTCAATGCAACACCTCGCTGATATCATATTTACACAGAATACATAATAATCTACCGTGATATTTATCTATTACGAGCCGATGCAAAATAGTTCGTCTAGTGTGAAATTTTCGATGTGAGATTTTTTCTAACTTCATTATTTTTGTATATCTTTAAAAAATATTAAGCTGTTCTACTATCACATGTCGCGTTACTTATGCAATTTATTAATTATGAACCAATAAACTATTTTAGCTTTTTAAATTTATACATATCCTGTTTTATATTCGAAGAAGTTATAAGCAAAATAGTTCGTCTAATTGTTAATCGATGCAAAAGAGTTCGTCTATCGGTGAGTTAAATAAGATTATACTTCGGCTTCGTCCTCGGTATTAGCAAAACATAAACACTTGTAGTAACGCTCCAGAGATCGCAAATATCGCACTATATTGAGGGTATTTCTTTGTTTACACTCAACTTTCCAGTGGAATACGTCTTTTCTTTTTATTTTTTTTTTTTTTTGACGGTATTTACACTTTTCTTGGTTGCTGTGACCGAGCCCGGCCTTCATTCGCGATTCAGTGCTCCGCCAGTTCGCACGTACAAAATTATTTATTTCGGTTTCTTGTTTTTTATAAAATTAAAAAGTGTTTGAAGAATGCCGAAACGAAGAAATGACGACCATCAGTATGATGATTTGTACAAAAAGCTGAGGAAGATTGAGAAGGAGATTCAACGAGACAAAAAATGTCGTCGCCGCCGTCGCCGAGTTCGTGTTTTATCGAGTTCGTCTTCATCGACATCATCGTCGCAGGACTCTTCTGCCAGACAGTCAGAACCTAAAGGTTAGTACCTACCTGAACGTTTCAATGTTATAAAAGTGGATAAACAGATATTGCATTGGTATCGCGGGCAGCTTATGGGGCTGTCTCGTACCACGTAGCAAGGTGTCGCGGGTAGCTTTTTGGGGCTACCTCTTCACTGTCAAAGCTCACTTCGTGGGCAAGCAATATCATGATAATAGTTTTCATAACGTTGCGGATAGCTTAAGGGGCTATCTCTTCGTTAATTGAACTTTATAAAAGTACCTACCGTAAAACTTATAAAATAAATTATAATAATAATAAAAACTACTTGTGTTACGGATAGCTTTTGGGGCTATTCTTCACAATATTATACAACAAGTGTTGCGGATAGCTTAAGGGGCTATCTCTTCACAAATTATGTTCAGCGTTGAAGGTGGATAAATGACTTATCACCTTTCAAAATACAGTCTGTAACGTTATAAAACGTTATTTTCAGACAGCGCCTCACCGAGTACCTCCCAAGTTGATGAATTGCCGCAAGACATGGCTCCACCATCCTCGTCAAGCCAGAGAAATGGTGATCTGCAAGAGGTTGCACTCTCCACGCCGGCCAATGAACCGGACTCTAATCGTGCTCCTGAGCTTTTAGAGGATGCCTCACAACCTGAATTAGATGCAGAAATACTTGAAATTCTTGGCGTAGATCCGACTAAGCCCAGTGTTTTTGGAAAACCTGTACAGAACGATGTGGCGGTTCGATTTGAACACATTGCCACTACAGGCCTAACAAAAGAAGACCGTAAGGAGCTAACAGATAAATATCTGATACCTGAAAATTGTAAACTTGTTGGACCTCCAGCCCTTAACCCTGAGATTAAGGCTGCTTTGTCAGAAATGGTGGTAAAACGCGACCAAGTAATCGAAACAAAGCAGTCAATAATGGCTGCTGCCATTTCCAGCCTAGGGCAGGCGATCACTGTTCTGCTTTCGTCTGACGAGAAAAATACAGATCTCTTACGTCTGCTTATGGACACAGGGCGCACCCTTAGTGATTGTCAGCATAACGATACAGTGACTAGACGTAACTTCGTTTTGTACGCAGTTAAGAAGGATATGAAGGAGTCGCTTCAAAACGCTAAGGTGGATAACTTCCTTTTTGGAGAGCAATTATCGGATACTTTAAAAGCTGCTAAAGCTATAAACAAGTCCAGCGCAGACTTGAAAGCCCCCCCACCACCTAAATCTACCACGTTTGCACGGAACTTGCCGGCAAAAAACTGGAGGGGATTCCAGCCGGCTCGCAAGAATGCAGCGCCGAAGAAAGAGACAGCGACATCGTCTCCAGCGACAACATCGACGATGACGACGAGGAGTTCGCGCCACAACTCTTACAAGCAGTCGCAGAATCAGCGGCCCGCTTACAAGCGCCGCTATTAGGACCTGCAGCCGATGGACACACTGCTTCAACATCATCGGTAAATTATGCTGGTAGACTAGAGCTATTTTACGACCAATGGTGTCTGATTACACATGATCCACTTATCCTCTCATATATTAAAGGCTATGAGATTCCATTTACCAGGCCTGTTTTCCAAAAAGAAATCCCTGTTTCTAGACCATGTTCTAGTGAAGAAGAATATTATTATAAAACGGCAATAAATGAACTTTTATTGATTGGCGCCATCTCTAAATGCCATCCTTGTGAAGGGCAATTTGTATCTAAAACTTTTTTAGTGCCAAAACCGAATGGTAAAATGAGATTTATTCTTAACCTGAAAAGTTTAAATAAGTTCATTGATACTAAACATTTCAAGATTGAAGATTTGCGTACTGCACTCAAGTTGATTTCCAAGGATTACTTTATGGCAAAACTCGACCTTAAAGATGCATATTTTTTTGTTAAAATTCATGCCGATAGTAGAAAATATCTACGTTTTATATGGAATGATCAAATTTTTCAGTTTAATTGTCTACCTTTCGGTCTTAGTACGTCACCGTTTGTGTTTACAAAGATTTTGAAACCTGTAGCTAAACTTCTCCGCTCTGCAGGCTACCTGTCGACCGTGTACTTAGACGATTGGTTTTTAACAGCATCAACTTACGAACAATGCTTAGAAAATGTTTCACAGACTAGGATGTTGCTAACATCACTAGGCTTTCTCATAAATAATATTAAAAGTAACCCAATACCAAGCAAGTGTTGCTTGTTTCTTGGTTATAACATAGACTCAGAAAACTTTCATGTCAATCTACCTACCGAAAAAGTAGATCGTATCAAAAAACAAATCTCTAAGTTTTTCTCTATAAAAAGATGCAAAATAAGAGAATTTGCAAGTTTTGTTGGGTTACTGGTTTCTGCATGTCCAGCTATTGAATATGGATGGCTTTATACAAAACTATTTGAACGAATTAAGTATCTTAACTTGCAACAGGATGATAACTACGATAGATTCATGGACATTCCAAAGTCAATACTACCAGACCTTAGCTGGTGGAAACAAGCCGTATCGAAGTCTGTTAACAAGATAAAACTTGACAGCTACGACTTAGAAATTTTTTCAGATGCCTCAAACACGGGTTGGGGGGTAGCCTGTGGAGAACAAAGAGCTAGCGGTCTGTGGAATGACCAGGAACGTGCTATGCACATCAATTATTTAGAAATTTTGGCAGCTTATTTTGGTTTAAAATTATTCTCTAAGGACTTGTCTAACCGACAAATTTTATTGAGAATCGATAACACGACCGCTATCTCATACGTAAACCGCATGGGTGGTATCCAGTACCCACACCTCACGGAGGTTACAAAAGCATTGTGGCAATGGTGTGAAGAACGTCACTTGTACGTTTATGCTTCATATATTCGGTCTGTGGATAACACAGAAGCTGATGCGGAATCCAGGCGGATTCACCCAGACATTGAATGGGAGCTGTCTAGTGACGCTTTTGCGAAAATTTTAGAAAAATTCGGCTCCCCTAACATTGATCTCTTTGCAAGTAGAATAAACAAGAAGTGTGATATTTATATCTCTTGGCATCGTGATCCAGAGGCTCATGCTGTTAATGCCTTTACTATGAACTGGAATCAGTTCTACTTTTATGCGTTTCCCCCGTTTTCAGTAATTCTTAAAGTGTTACGAAAAATAATAACGGATAAAGCGAAGGGTATCGTAGTTGTACCACTGTGGCCTACTCAGCCGTGGTATCCCATATTTAGAAGTTTAATCACATCGGAGACTCTAACTTTTAGACCTAACGGAAATCTAATTTATACTACTCATTCCAGCAATCGCAAGATGCACACCCGGATTACCCTGGTTGCCGCAGTGTTATCAGGTCAGCATTCCTGAGAAAGCAAACGCCTGCATCAGCGATAGATTTAATGGTTGCGTCGCTCTCATCTAATTCTTTAAAACAATACAATGTTTATTTAAAAAAATGGTACACCTATTGCTATCAAAATAATATTGATTTATATGATGCATCAATTACTGAAGTCATAAGTTTTTTAACGTGTTTGTACAACACAGGAGCTCAATACGGAACTCTTAATACTTGTCGCTCTGCTCTTGCTCTGATCATAGGAGATCATATTGGATCAGATCAAAACATAAAACGTTTTTTCAAAGGCATATTTAGGTCTCGTCCTCCTATGCCTAAGTATGATACAACATGGGACCCGTCCATAGTACTAACATTTTTAAATCGATGGTTCCCACATGATAACTTAACTCTTGAAAGTTTATCCAAGAAACTTGTTACCTTGCTGGCTTTAATAACCGCTCACAGGGTGCAAACATTTTCAAAAATTTATATTGACAATATAACAATTTCAACAACTAGTATTTCTATTAAAATAACAGAATTAATCAAAACCTCGCGTGTTGGTTGTCCACAACCCATTTTAGTATTACCTTTTTTCGATGAAAGACCGGAAATATGCCCTGCAAAAACGTTGCAATATTATTTAAGTCGAACAGAACCCCTGCGTGGGAACGTTAAAAATCTGTTCATAGGACTCAAAAGACCGCATCGTGGCGTATCCAGCCAGACGTTAAGCCGCTGGATCCGCAGCACGCTGTGTGATAGCGGCGTGCCAGCGGCGTCGTTCTCGGCGCACAGCACGCGACACGCCGCTACCTCACTAGCACACCGCCTTGGTGTTAATCTTGACCTTATCAGAAAGACTGCTGGCTGGAGTGCCGGTTCTGATACGTTCTTTAAGTTTTATAATAGACCCTTGCAAACTGTTGAATCTAAGAACAGTTCGTTTGCATGTGCAATCATTAACAATAATAATGAAGGGGTTTCATAATTTGATTATTTTTACTGTGTGTTTCTAAATAAAAATCTGATTAAAAATTGGTAATGGATTTTTTTTGCATTTTTAGCCACAGCTTTATTAATCAATATTTCACGATAGGTACCGAAGATCTCTAAAGGTCTACAAGTGTTTATGTTTTGCTAATACCGAGGACGAAGCCGAAGTATAATTAGTGATTAAACGAACTTACCTGTAAGTGAAGTTCTATCATAATTATACGAAGGCTTCGTCCGAAGGTATTAGCAACCCACCCGCTCATTTTTATGCTCAGCTAATCTTAGCTCCCACCCGCTACGTGAAATATTACATTCAACTCTAAACTAAATGAAGGCCGGGCTCGGTCACAGCAACCAAGAAAAGTGTAAATACCGTCAAAAAAAAAAAAAAAAAAAAAGAAAAGACGTATTCCACTGGAAAGTTGAGTGTAAACAAAGAAATACCCTCAATATAGTGCGATATTTGCGATCTCTGGAGCGTTACTACAAGTGTTTATGTTTTGCTAATACCTTCGGACGAAGCCTTCGTATAATTATGATAGAACTTCACTTACAGGTAAGTTCGTTTAATCACTAATTATGCCTCCTTTGTACAATTATGTTGCATAATTTAAATTTGTAAACTTAAGTTTGGAGTAGTTCTGTGTCATTTGTTAAAAGAGACAGTATAAATTCTAAAAATTTCAGTTTTTTTCATTAGTTTTCAAATAACAATGGGTCGTGGCAAACCCGTGTGTGAAGACCTTCGAAATGGAATAGTTTGTGGGGTCGATGCTGGCAAATCAAGTTACCAAATATCTAAAGACTTGATACTTCCCAGGTCTACAGTCCAATCTATCATTCAACACTATAAAAAAATAGAACGTCTTCTTGTTTGAAGAACACTGGTCGACCACGCATCACAAGCGCAGCTGAAAACAGAGTCCAAGAAAATTATCAAAAATAATCGTCGTGCTCGAGCAGGAGAACTCACGGTGCAATGGAAGGACATGATTCACAAAGACGTCTCAGTTGATACTTGCAAGAGAGTCCTAAAAAGGATGGGTTACGGATTTTACACCGCTAAGGAGAAACCACTGTTGACTGCTGTACAAAAGAAAAAGAGGTTGAAGTTTGCTCGTGATCATTTAAATTGGGCTTCCGATCAGTGGCGCAGTATCATTTGGAGTGACGAGTCCAAATTTGAAGTGACAGTTGGCGATGAAATGACAAAAGTGATTCGGAACAAAAATAAGGCATTTCATACTGCTTGTCTCAAACGCAAAATGAAGTTTCCGGCGTCTCTTATGATATGTGGCTGCATGTCTGCACAAAGTGTTGGTAACATGCAGTTTGTGGATGGTTCTATCAATGCTGCAAGGTATCAAAACCTTTTGGAAGAGAACTTACTGCCCTCTATTCCGTCACTTAAGCATCATGACTCCTTCATCTTTCAACAGGATGGTGCTTCCTGCCATACTGCAAGGACAACAAAGACGTGGCTACTGGCGAAAAGCATCCCTACAATGGAATGGCCATCTAACAGCCCGGATTTGTCGCCGATTGAAACCCTATGGTGGAAAATGAAAAAAGTTATTTTTCCACCATACGTAAAAGTCCATCAAGATCGAAGAGCGACTTACATGCTAAACTCTTGGCTGTCTGGGAGTCAATTACGCCTGAGGAGTGTGCAGCGTTGGTTGCAATCATGCCTCTTCGCATTAAAGCTGTCATTGAGAGCAAAGGCGATACAACTAAGTGGTAGACGAACTATTTTGCGCGAGTGACAAGGCTAGACGAATACTTTTGCGTAATTTTTTTTAAGGATATTTTTTATTTTTTTCATGTTAGGTTAAGTCATGAAAGAATTTCAGTTATGTTAAAATAAACTTTAAAATGTTCCTCAAATTGTGGTTTACTTTTTATTAAACGTTCTTAATTATTTTACCAATATTTACTTTTTATATTTTAAGCTTTGCACTACTTTCCATACTAGACGAACTATTTTGCATTGGGGCTACCAGATTCATCATATTCATACAATACTAATTAACTGCTGTGATCTCAAAAACTTTTATAATGTCCCAAAAGTAAGTAGTTGAATGTTACGTCAAACCTGTAGATAGAGCCACGGTCGCGTTCATAGCAATCATATTGAACACTATACTATAGTATGAAATGAAATGATAAGAAATTTATTAGATATTAACAAACATTACAGTAACATTATTATACAGTTAGGTTACAGCTTATTATGTAAATTTCCTGGTGGGATAACATTGGTACCCAAACTAGGATTACCCTGTGATATGGCATACCAATGCCCTCCGCCGGACGAACTGTGGACAGCTTGGATAAATAATAATTAATGGATGTAAATTAAGTGTACAAGTATTATTTACTTCAATTAAGAAGCGAGATACTAAAGAATCACAATTATTACAAATTATTTTAAGGACGAGATCTATTTGTAGGTATTTAATTGTTTGAATACATTATAACATTTCACTATTTCAATGAATTATATAATATTAGATAGAAACATGCAATTAATAATTAGGTTAGATTTCCTAATATAAACTAAGAAACAATATAGAAAACTAAATTAAAATTTTGAAGGACTTATACTACAGCAGCTAATATACTCTCAGTTGAGGTATAGTCCTGTTCCAAAAGCCAAACTTTAACTATAGACTTACATTTAAAGAGAGAAAGAGGATCAAAGTTTATTAGTTTATTCAGATTTTTATAAATGTAAACGCGTTAGTGACGAACACTCCCCTACGTCGAGTGTGATTAGGATCCGATGGCTCAGCGGTCAGCGCAGCCCCGTACCAAGGGGTAGGTCGTGGGTTCAAATCCCGCTCGGCTCTTAACTTTTGGGACATTATCAAAATCTTTGATATATCCTTTTTTTTAATATTTTTTTTCAGCCTGCATTGACCCACTGCCTGGCAAATTATATTGATATTTCCTTAACACTATAAAATCAATAAATAACCAGCTTCCGCTTTTTACCAAATCAAATCAAAAATTCATTCAGTTGTATCACAAGGACTTTGAAACGTCTTAAAGCTAGGTGAGTAGGTGGTAGGTTCCAGTTCTCAGTTAGGTATACTTACGAAATAACAAACTTATCGAATATTTTAGTCGTGAGATTGACGTCATAGATTTATTAAATAAAAAAGGTTGAAACAAAACCGAAGCACACAAATGATCTCATTTACAAATATCGTGGGTATCTAGGTATTTAGAATTCATGCGTAGACTTGGCTTTCCAATCTAAATAGAATAAATAAATTTGATCTCGCAGGTACGCGCCACACGTGCCAAACGCCGACTCTACGAAACCCCTGGCTTGTTTCAATTTAATTTTTCTGGGAAGTTATGAAAATTGTTACCCATTTGTATGAATATTGAACATGAAACAAGACATTCTTTTGAAAATCTTTAGTAGAGGTTCTAAAATAGTCTGCCTACATAGCATTATCGGTGAACGAAGTTTTGTTGATATTTATTTGGTAAGCTATTCGGCGGCTCGGTGCGGCATGCGTGGCAACTACCACTGACATGAACTGACAACTGACTGACACTGACATTGACAGACCAGTGACTGTCAAAGAAAATTCATTTATCGTTTCAGCAGAGGAAACCTGGTTCTTTTAAATTATTTATAACGCATTCACATTACCCTGCTCGCTTAGAAGTAGACCTACACAAAGAATGTACACTACATTAGGCTGCTAATTCTGTACAAAAGTAAGACTCTTTTTACCTCGGAACTGGGGCATTTCAAGAGTCCTTGGCTTAGAGGGAACAAAGCCAAAGTGCGAATTTAAGAAAGAGGCTCCATACGTATGCGGTAGTATTGGACCAAAAGCGTTTTTGCTTTTCTGTGTATTGGACAGTCAGTTTTTTTAGACTTTAAAAAGCTCGCACATTTTGTTCCTTGATAAGTCAGTTACCTCACGATGTTCGCCCATTTTTGGGCGTCTTTGGTGGTCGACCAGGAGTAAACCCACGGCGTTAGGTAGGATAGGTTGGATCCGCTAGACTACCATGGTCTTTCTTATAAAAATATGTCAAAAGTCAAGTGCTTAAACTATCGCCATCTCTTACCTCTGGATAATGACAAACAGTGACAAAGCTAACTTTACGCGATGATTAAATTTAAATTGCGTTTATACCTAAGTATGGCTGCCAGTGTCTTAAAATAAAACTTAACTAAAAATATACCGCCATACTTATAAACGCAATTTAAATTTAATCAATGCTTAAAATTAGCCCTGTCACTGTTTGTCATCATTACCCAGTGGTAGGAGATGGTAATAGTTTACGCACTGCTTATCTTTTGACATATTTTTATAAGTAAGGCCAAAAGTAAATTGTATACGCACATTAAGAACATCTAAATGTTCATCACAAAAATGTTTACCTAAATGGGAATATTGTCAGCTCGATTTCCATTTACCCACAGCATACATTAAATATAAGACCAAGTTAGCTGTAAGTAAACGGATGGACCTAAGAATGGTTCAAACACGTATTTAAGTCGCCAGTGACGTCATCGCTACTGCTACGCTATATCTGCGAAGTCTCGCGTCCGCCGTCGAGGTATCACCGGCGCTCGAAGGAACTCAACAATTCATACCCAGCACAGCACTCTCTGAAAAGATTTAATTGCGAAATAGCTTGAGTTCGCCTCTTGCTTATATTACAACTGTACTTTTGTTCGAAATCTCAGGAACATTGCATTCAGCCAATTTGAATGCAAGCTAAAGGTATGAATTATTAAAACGGATTGCATAAGGTTTTGCTTTCCTTAGTTTGTTGTACAGCTAAATAAGCTATTGTAACTGAGGGGCATTTGTTTAAACTTCAACAAAACTTGTTTATTGCATAATACTTTCTTTTAAGTTCGCATGATTTGGTGAAACTGTTCAATGATGGCAGTAATACTATAACGGTATTTACTCATCTGTAAAGGCTCTAACACACCTAGTTCGCTGGCGGTAGCGATCAGTGAAACGCTGTCAAATATCGCTGTCAGATTTGAGATTTGACAGCGATATTTGACAGCGTTTCACTGTTCGCTACCGCCAGCGAACTAGGTGTGCGCAGGCCATAAGTCTCATCATCATCATCATCATCATCAACCCATATGAGTCCACTGCTGGACGTAGGTCTCTCCCAAGACGCGCCACTGAGCCGGGTCTTCGTCTCTTCTATCACCCTACCTTGCCGGAGGGCGTCTTACACTACGCTTACCTAAACGCGGTCTCCACTCTATATGTATAGTATTCGTTCGCTCCAATGATTGTCTGCTCTACGGCAAACATGACCGGCCCACTGCCACTTCAGCTTACTAATCCTTTGAGCTAAGTCGACTACCTTGGTTCTCTGTCGGATAACCTCGTTCCGGATTTTATCCTTCAGAGAGAATCCGAGCATAGCCCTCTCCATAGCTCGCTGAGCGACTTTCAGTCTATTGGACCAATCCTACAGTTAGTGTCCACGTTTCGGCAACATAGGTCATAGCAAAGGTCAATAGGTCATTACAGATAGGACGCACTGATTGAAGACTTTCGTATCACGTAAGTCTAGTAGATTTTTAAACGGTTAATAAACCGTGTAAAACGAATACTCCCGAAAATTGCAGCTTATGGGTCTACCATAAGTTTCTTATATCTAAGCTGTATCTAGATTATGTATAAAAAACGTATCCTACAGGAGATGACACTGACATAATATAATTAGGTATATCTCTGATAAACAAAGTTCAACTGGTAACTCCAGAATTTTTTGTTAATTGTTTTTTTTATCTGAAACGTTATACTTCCAGATTGGTCCCATAGAAATGTCTTCAAAATTGGTTTAGCAGTGGTGGAGCCTCGTGGTCCGCTAGGCGCATCAGTGTCAAGAGATGGCGTAGATGTTCTAATTTCATCATTTTATTTATTTTTGAAATGAAAACGTGTATTTTATTTTGTAGTAGTATGTGGCCCGTTTATAGCTAATTATTTATTATGTCCCTAGCTATAATTCGTGTTTATTTTGGTCTGAAAAGTACTTATATTTGGAAAAATCAAAATCGCAGGGATTGAAGCAGACTAATTACGCACACAGACAAGCATTTTGTTGTTTTCAAACTATAAGCTAATTTCAACATATCGCTCAAATTGGACCAGTGGCTAGGCCCCTTGGCTGCAGAGCTACGGTACCGAGTTCAATTCTTGTCTACCAATGACTTTTTTGGCTCAAATTTTTCATTTTGAAAAATGATTTATTCTAGTTGTTATATTCTTTCTGCAGAATATCCAGCTTTGATCGGGTTTCGAAATTAGGTTACCTATATTTTTTATGTTTTCAATAAAAGACCTTATATACCTATTGGTCGTCATAATTTCACGTAAAAATGATGTACATACTCTGTAAGTCAATATTTTATTTTTTAGATACCTACCTATTATTATTATGTACACATGTAACTTATTTATTTCTCAACCACAAAACTTTTATTGACATACACTTGCATCCACTGGGCTAAACAAGACTACACAATAAAAAAACAAAATATGTATCGAAATATATAGAACTAGCGGCCTGTCCGGCTTCGCACGGGTGGACATTTATTTTCAAAACACATAAATATAGCCTATGTTACTCAGGGTGAATGAAGCTTTTCAATGGTGAAAGAATTTTTGAAATCGGCACCACTGGGTTTTGTGTTTATTCATTACAAACTTATTTTTTTTTACTTATAGATGAAAAGCAAGTGTGTGTACAGGGTTTTCTCTATCACCGCCGATTAGGATCTACTCCCCGTTGTGGGTGGTGGATTGGAATCGTCTGTTTTCATCTTTTTGCACCACACTTCTGTTCGCCTGCAACAAGTCATAGAGAGTTTTTGATAGTTAGCCGTAAGTTCAATAATCTGCGATAAGTTTGTGTAAAATACGACAGCAATAATTACTTGCGTACGTAGGAAAGCACATACTTACGTAAAAACGTATCTTCATGACATCGTTTTATTTGTCCCAGACTTCGCTAGCGACTTTTCCTGGGACCAGAGTATAGATGATTTTTGTAATCTTTTATCGAAGTTCGTGGAGCCACGAATGAAAAAAAATATCCGATTTAGATAGAAGATAGCACTCTTTTTTTCACAGCAAACCAATGAAATAATAAAGTAGGTACCAATGACAACACAATGACAACATTGTGTTTTGCAAGGGAGGGCACAAGGAGCTTGGAAACTGACAGCAAGGAGATTAAAAAGTATTGTTTCTATGACGTGCTGCTGGCATAGACTTTCAAACTCCTTGCTGTCTCAGGAATATAATATACTTAGGGGATAGGTGGCAAAGTGGGCTAGCGGGTAAGACACAGTTCAAATTATATTATTTATCAATCACGCTCGTTCATTCATCGTTTATCGCTTATACTACCCAATAATTAGGTAAAAATTGTGTTTCTGATTATTGGCTTGTTTTTTTTTACTTTTTTTTGTAAAATGGCTTTGCAGGCGAGATAGGGTAACCGTTGGGGATCCTAGGCAACCTGTTTTTTCTGTGTCTAAAGAGAATGAGCTTTGTGTTTATTTATTAGAAATGGAAGAAAGGTTATTATGGACTTGCGGTTAAAGATCTAAATGCATTGGTATAGGTATAGGTTCATCTGAAGATGAGCATCACTCCATGAATGTATTGTGAGGAAGTATATTCCATTTCCATTGTAGAGTGGATATCATGCTTATTATGTGGAAGATGGGCTCGTAATAGCTGCGCAGGAATATATTATGATGATGATGACGAAGTCTGCGAGTTCTGCCAGATCAAATAATCATCTCATCACCCCTTAACCCCATCATCTTACTTCAGGGGGGTATCTCATCTTACCAGCACCATTGGACAAGACGGAGAAACTGACCTGTTTTATTTTTTATTTTTTTTATCTTAAATGTGTTGCCAAAAGTTTCTAATGACACCAAATATTAGAATAATAATAATTAGTTGTTAATTAAAAAATAAATATGATTGTTTCATTATGTTATTTTTTATATTATTGACCTTTAAAGCTGACCCTATCTTTGCACCTTTTCCTCTACTTGTAATGGTCCTTGGATGATTGTCATTATACGGTACGAATATAGGCCTGCATACATCAAGGCGATGGCGATGGTGATCAGTGAAATGCTGCCAAATATCGCTGTCATATTTCTCAGCGTCAGCTGATCGCCATCGCAGATCACTAAGATGTGTGCAGGGCTTAAACTTAGCAAAATAAAAAATAATTGAGCCGAGTGAATTGGACTGGCCTCTCAGCTCAGTTGGTAGTAGCTCTGCCTTCTGCGCCGTAGGTCGTGGGTTCGATCCCCACTGAGAACAAATATTTGTGTGGTTAACATAAATGTTTGTTCTCTGTCTGGGTGTTATATTGTATACTAAGTATGTATTTACAAAAAAAAATGTATTCATGTATTATATCAGCTATCTGGTTCCCATATTACAAGCTCTGCTTAGTTTGGGGCTGGGTAGTGTTGTGTGAATTGTCCACAATATTTATTTATTTATATTTTATTTAATTATGAAAAGACTGAGAAGTATGGCAACAGTGCGGATGCGTATGTCGCGAGCTGGCAACATCTCGCTCCAACATAATTGCAATGACGTCAGAGCCGTCAGCCACTATCCGTGTTTACTCACAGCCGCTTCGGCGGTACAATCTCACGTAAGGCTAAGACAAGCTTTGTAAAGCTAGGTTACACATGCCACTCCTTAAGCACCGTACACATTTGTGGAATAAAGTTATTTTCAATAGCGGTAGTCTCTTTTTCGGATAACGTATCTTTTTGATACACTGTTCGGCGTTTCAAATCGTTTCCCGCTCTATTCTTTGAAAAAGGATAAAAAATAAAGCTTGCGAGTGCCACAACGATTCCACACACACTTCGCCACACTTCCATTACAATTCGCCAAATCAAAAGGGATATTTTAGGATACGGAACCACATCACACTAAGGTAAAAGATAACTGAAGAATCCTTGAATAAATTTTCTCCAAAAATAATACTTTGGAGTCTTCGGCCAAGCCAGCCAAAGCCTTTGCATCTATTATATTAAGGTGGGGATCGAACTTACGGCCTACAGAAGTAACTACTACCAACTGAGCTTTATAGGCTGATGTTGAGAATATTTCCCATCCCTTAACTCAATACAGTCACAATTTATCGAAAGCGTATCTGAACAACATAAGTAAATCTTGAGAGACTTCGACCGAAGTTTGACGATAAACAAGCGCCGCTGACTCCACTCGGCTTAACCCTTTATCAGGCATAATAGGTAGGTACCTACTACGTTCTATCGACCACATAGTTAAGCAGTTTCAAATTGCTAGAGAGCCCTTAACCATAGAACTCTTCCACTCTAATAACTTTTGGGACATTATAAAATCTTATATAATACTAGCTTCGAGCGGAAAGTTCACTCGCATCCTGGAAGTTCTTTCAGGACGTGCCTAGTTGTATTTTTTTCAGGTCGTTAATTAAATGATTTCAAAATTTCATTCAAAATTGACCATAGCTGAGCCCACAGAGCACCAAACACGCTTTTGCTTACGCAAAGTAGAGAGAGTATGATGACGTATTACTAAGAGAACCAGTGTCGCCAAACTCATACACGTAAAAACAAACACACATAGAAATAAAAGTTATGATTGGTCGAAAAAAAACGTTAAAAAGGACCTAAAACCAAAAAAATAAATTAAATGATAATAAACCTTAAAGCTATCGTGACATGGTTTTAAACTTAATAAAATAAACAGTGCTAAGATAAAATTCTATTTGCCAAGAGATGGCACTTCTCATTCAGTATTTTTTTCTTTTAGTCTCTATTTTGTTATAATAAGATTGATAATACAATGGCTGTTACTTTATTGACAACAAAACAAAGCTACTTGACGCTAGATGGCGTTATAGAAAACAATTCTGTTAGTCTTTATCCACAAGGTATAAGATTCATAATACAATGGCTATTACTTGACATAGCCACTCACTTAGTGATGTGCCAAGGTGGATACAAGACAAATGTATCGACATCGATGATTACCTACCTACTTCTTATCGTGTCACTGGTTTTTTCGAACCAAGTGAGGTGAAAGGATTTTAAGTGCGCCCCAAAGAGGCTCCTTTCGTGCACTTATTTAACACATATTTTCGATCTTTTTAAGTTCTATGGCATGCCCGGTTTCCTCACGATGTTTTTCTTCACCGTTTAAGAGCACTGGCATAAAATAAATTAATTTTTGGGCAGTAAACCTCATTGGTACACGACTGGATTTAAGCCCACGACCTAAGGATCAGAAGGCGAAGCCGCTACCACTAGCCCACCAGCGCTCTCACCTACCTACTGATGTATAACGATCGGTAGCACGTCAGGTTATATAATATATGGTGGTCGAAATAAAAAGCTTTTCTTATCTATCTTTCTTTATTTACCCAATGCCACGTGACGTAGTGGTCACGTGTCAGGCAGATAGTTGGCAGGCCTACCTAAATTAGGGAGGTAGGAGTCCTGCCTAGAGAGAAGCTAAGTAGAAAAACGGGTTACATTACAGGCATTTATTTTCTTACGACAGCTAACAATATAGAAATATAGGTATAGAAATATAGATATAGGGTAGAAATATAGGGGCAGCAGACGGCTATGGGCGTGGGGTTGAAGGTGAAAAGGGGACACTCTCATGTACTCAATTAAGACACCAAACAGATGCTGAGGGCGTAGACCGCGAGGTAAGCGTGGGTGGAATAGTGAACCGGCCGAAGACGGTACTGTCCTGGTATGGCTTCTGTAGCGGCAGGGCACCACGTGGCTCGACCGGCAAGGCGGCGGGCAGCGTAGGGCACGTGGTGGCGCAGCTCTGCTCAGCCAGGCTCAGGCGGCGCGCAGCAGCAGCAGCAAGGGTCTGCTTCGGTTCGAAGTTGCAAAGGTGGTGGTGGAACCCTGAAAGTTTCAGTACATTATAGTACCAGCCAAACAGCGGGTCTGCGGTGCCATGTGATGAGTGTCCTCGTGGTCGAGCGGTCTCTTAGTAGGCCACGTGGTGGAGGAAAACCAGACCGAGGCAGATCGTCTCAACCCTGAGCATCACACGACACCGTAGAGGTTTACATAGATTTCCTGACTAGGGCATTTACTAGGTACACGCTAGGATAGTATCACGATACAGCCTGCTTGCTCAGTAGCACAGATATACAGATAATAAATACTAGGTCTAGAATAATAACTGACAGGAGCAGAATATGGCTATGCAACATACAACCTCTGGTAGCTAAATACCTAACACGAGGCTTGCTAAGGAAACAAGGTGAGATATTTTACACAGATTAAATACAGGTGGATTCTAGCAGCTAGTGATCACAGCAACTTACCGAAGTCGGGATTAAGCCTAAGTAACAGCCTATATGGAGGCACAGAAATATTTGGGAAGTAGTATGTAGACGACGGCGAGGTGGAGCGGAAGATGCTTCCAGCTAGCGCGTCGAACCCCAGAGAAATTAGGCCGCACTCAAGGGGACGCCTGCTTATAAAGAAAAAGGCGGAAGGCAGGGGGGAGGCAGGGTAAGTTGTTTACGCCGATCGCTAATGAGATATGTGTTGCAACTCCAATCCATAGAATACGGACAAGGCTAGAAGGGCTACAATGAAATATTTTACCTACTGTGTTCTTTAACTTACTGAGGAATCACGTTACGTGACAGTACCCCCTCTTCCAAAGAAGGGTTTTGCTTATCAGAACCCTCTAGAACTGCAACCTACTCTTGATGGCTCTACATTCAAAATCTCTCTCATTCATCATTCTTTCATTCATCCCTCACTAGTCTCCGAATCATGAGTCGATCGGAAGCTACATACAGGGTACACCTACTTTAGATGTATGTGTACTCATAACGTCTCAAGAGTTATGGTTGATTGTGTTGAGGAAGCAAAACTGTAAGAAGATAGGAATCGGTAGAGTCAGTTGAGGAAAGTGTAACCAAGTCCTTGAAGTCAATAATTGAAGAAAAAAAATAATTATGTAAGTACTCTATGTCTCTATAGTGGTAGGGTTATGTAGAGTCCTAACCGCTAAGTTTAAATTATGATGATGCATAAGCTTAATAAGCAAGGATTGATTAAGTTTAAAAAATATCAGAGAAATATTTCCAGTCCACTAGTCCAATTTAGCCCACTCGCCTAACTCTATCTAAAAGTATGTAGTATGTAAGTGAACGGGGTAGAAGTGTAGTCTAAGTATTTTTTTTTTTTTTTTTTTTTTAGTTGAATATAAATTTTAAATTATGTTTATGCTAAGTGTATGTTTAACTAGTGCCTATATTCTATGTTTATGTACATTTGAAGTTTATGTGTAACTAAAGTTTAAGTTATGTACATTAAAAATAATAGTGTATTTACAATCTAGTGACAGTAGCTAAGTTACTAGTCTTGGAATAAGGCTTTGTTTATAGGGTTTCCAGAACCGCCCTGTTGTAGATGAGGACAGATCCTAAGTATAAGATGACGTCATTGGAATAGGCTTTTTTTTTTTTTTTTAGGTGGGGTTTCCAGAACCGCCCCGTTTAGACGGATAGCAATCTTAATTTTATACCAATAGCTTTAGGACTGTGGTATACAAGCTATAAGAAATAGGTATGCTATGTTAGCAATGCCTACCTTAGGATACGGTAGTAGACCGTATAAGATTACATTACATTACACCAACAGTTTAGGCTGCGGCATAAAAGTTACTAGAAGTACGATGGGTGACCGTTTAGATAGGTACCTACGTAAGCTAGATAAAACAACTGAGTTATGACAAATAAATCAGTAGATAGTAACTCCAACTAACTGTCGCTAGTAGACAGACAGAATGTCTAGCAATCACGCATTTAGTGCATGATTGGTAGGTATAGATGTCGCTGTGAGTCATTAAGATTGACTTATTTCAACAATGTCTATAAGGCAATTATTAGATTAAACAAGGTAAGTGTAGATTAAACAAGGTTATTTATTATTTTTATTATTCTTATTATTTTTTATGTACAGAAGTTGCTATTTTACAAAAGTAATTATTTAATGTATTGGTTTGAGAACCATTTCGAAGGTTGTTTCATTAACTGTTAGAATATATAGTTAGGTCGTAGGTAGTAAGCTTAGCTTCGATGTAGTACCGTAAGCGTCACAAAGGTGGCGCTGTAGTAAAATCGAATTTATTAAATGCTTAACATCGTTGTAGTACCGTGATCCTTACACAGGTGTCGCTGTACTAAAATCGAATTTATAAAAAGCTTAACTTTGGTGTAATAGCGTGAACTTCACATAGGTGGCGCTCATCGCTACTTAGTAACAGAACCCAAAAAAAAAATAAGTTAAAAGACACAATTTATGCAATAGTAAGTAGTTGATCCTGTGTATAATAGTAAGTATTGTAGTAGTATTAGTAGTAGTAGTATGGTGTGCCAGGATCTAGGTAGATGAGACAACTAAGGGAGTCCTATGGGGTCTACGATGTCCACGTGGGCGCAACAAGCTTATAACTTCGTGTCAAAGTATACTTACGTGCCGTTCTGTGCCGTTCCTATACCCAGCGGTGGGTGAATTTGGGCTCTGGATGATGATGATGATAGTAAGTATTTAAAAGTATTTATGTTAAAGTAGATGTTAAAATATATATATTATTTGATTATATTGTTTAGTCTAGATTAAGAATATTTATTTAACAAAACGTTAAGTTTTAGCTTTGATTTTAGTGAGACAAGATGTTATGTAACCTAAACCATTTTTGTGTTGGTATTTAATGTTACTCGTAAACAACACGATTGGTAGGCATGTCGTAGTATTGGAAGCGGACAAAATGCAATCTTGCCGATTGATAACAATAGGTGCATTATGTAGATAGGTACATACATTTATCCATTTGTAGCTAGGTAGGTATAATAATGTTACTCTTTATAGTTTGTTAGTTTAATGTCTTTTATATGCCACGCTCCTAATGGATTGTGATTCATATCTTCTAGTTCATAGACTACTGGTGACAGTTTTACTGCGACCCGACATTTTAAGTATTTAGGTGCAAGTTTTTTACTAAAGTATTTATCTTTATCGCTTTGATAATAGGTTTTTCTCCAAACTATGTCTCCAACATTAAATTCTGCGGACTTCCTACGCAAGTTATAGTATTTAGCATTTCTAGAATGTGCTTGTAGTAATAAGACCTGTACTTTATCAAAAATAGGGGACAAAATTCCCAGGTTTTCAGCGTAATAGTCTCTAGGCTGGAAAATAATTTCCTCACTGTCAGAGCTAAGGTAATGAGATCCACAAGATATGAGCTCCCTACCAAACACTAAAAATGCTGGAGTGTAGCCAGTTACCTCACTAACAGAACTATTTAAAGCAAATTGTACTTTAGGTAAAAGTAAGTCCCATGTTCTCTGATCATTCTCAATGTACGTTGATAAGGCGGTAACGATGTTCTTGTTTTGGCGTTCTACACTGTTTACCTGTGGTGCATACTTAGGTGTATAGTGGATGTTAGGTATTTTATACTTGGAGAAAAGGTTACGCATTGTGTGGCTTATAAATTGTGTGCCATTATCGAGAACAATACATTGTGGAATGCCATGAACCAAGAATACGTTATCTTCTAGAAGTTTTATGATAACGTCAGCAGCAGCACGACGCATAGGGAATATCATTGTGTATTTAGAAAAACAACATGATACTACGAATATGTAAGAGTTTTGTTTTCTAGTGGTAGGAAGTGGACCTACTATATCTATACTTAGCATTTGAAATGGGCGGGAACAGTTTTTAGGGCGACCCATTTCTCCTAAAGTAGTATGGTTAGCGTGTTTATGAGCTATACATGTGTCACATGACGTCACGATTCTAACTACGTCTTTATGCATACCTGGCCAATAGTATTTCAAACTTAGTCTTTTATAAGTTTTGAAAATTCCCAGGTGACCTGCTAGGGTATCAGAGTGATTCTCTAGTATAATGGCGTCTCTCGATTCTAGTGGAATTACTTGTTTCCATTCAAACTCTGCTAGAAGTGTGCATCTACTTTTCATGAACCTAAACAATAGATTATTTTTTATTTGATAGTTAGGTAGTGAAGCTGGATTTTGTTGACAACCTACGTAGATTTTACGATACCAGGTGTCCTCTGTAATATTAGATATACATGTAACTGGTAAAATCCTAGATAAAGCATCGGGGATCACATTGTCCACGCCTTTACGATGCATGATGATGAAATTAAATGAGGATAGACGTATACTCCAGCGAGCTAGACGACCAGTTGGGTTTTGTAATTTAATAAACCATTGTAGGGCAGCATGGTCAGTATAGACTTTAAATGTTTGACCATTTTCTAGGTAACAACGCCAGTGTTCTAAGGCGACGAGGACAGCTAATGTTTCACGTTCTGTTATACTATAGTTACGTTCCTGGCTAGAAAGTGACTTACTCATATAGGCTACAGGATGTTCAATGCCGTCTATGGTTTGTGATAACAAAGCACCTATGCCGTAGTTAGACGCGTCAGTATGTACCTCAAATGGTAGATTATAATTAGGACAAGATAGCACGGGAGCAGATATTAGTATTTCTTTTAGTTTATTAAATGAGTCCTCACATTCCTTAGTCCAAACAAAAGACGGAGCTTTTTTACTCGTACTAGTTAGTTTATTTAGTGGACCTGCCAGTGAGCTAAAATTAGGTACAAATCGCCTATACCATGAAGCGGTTCCTAGAAACCTTTTTACTTCTTTAGGGTTAGTTGGGACAGGGTAATTCAAGATGGCCTCCACCTTTGTTGGGTCAACTTGCAAGCCTTTAGAGTTTACTACATAGCCTAGGTATTTTAGCTCACAACGAAAAAAATTGCATTTTTCTAAATTTATAGTTAAGTTAGCGTTTTTTAATTTTTCTAGAACGAGTAGTAGAAGTGATATGTGAGATGCAAAAGTAGTGCTATTTATGATTATATCGTCGAGAAAAGCAAATACCTTTCCTTCGAATTCTGGGCCACAAAATAATGAATCTACTAATCTCTGTTGTGTGGCTGGGCCATTAGAAAGCCCGAAGGGTGTGGTAATGAACCTATAGGTCCCTTTTGTAGGTATATAGAAGGAGGTTTTGTTCTTATCGCATTCCTTCAAAGGTAACTGCCAGAAGGATTTATATAAGTCAATGCTACTCAAGTATTTAGCGTTTTTTAAGCTATCTAAGATCTCAGAAACATACGGTAGGTTATAAGCATCTTTTTTTGTTATAGAGTTTAGTTTCCTACTGTCTAAACAGAATCTATAAGTTCCATCTTTTTTAGGGGTCAAAAGTACGGGTGAGGACCATGGGCTTTCACAAGGTTCTACTACTCCAAGCTTAAGCATTTTATCTAGTTCACTACATAAGATACGCTGTTTTTCCGGCGACATACGGTAGTAGCGCTGCCGTAGGGGCTGTACGTCGCCAGTATCTATAGCATGCGTGATTAGTGTAGTTCTACCTAGACCACATTTTATAGAAGATATTTTTTCAAACTGTTTTATGATGTTGTCAGCTGTAATACGTTCGGATTCCGACAACTCAATATAAGATTGTAGGCTTTTAGGACTTTCCAAGCTTAGATTATTATTGGCGTAGTCCACTGAGCTTATAAGTGAAATTGAATTTAAGTGCTTAGGAAAAATTTCAAACTTTTGCCAAAAATCGATGCCAAATAGAACTGAATTTTGAACGCTAGGTACAATATAAGCTTTTATTAAGTGAAACTTATTTTCAAAAGATATCGGTAGTTCAATGTAACCTTGTGAAGTAAGTACCTGCCCACCAGCAGCCACAAATGATTTAGGGTCATTTGATTGGTGGTTTAGACCAAGTACGTCCGTAAAGTAGGTATGTGAGTTGTTACCTAGCACACTAACAGCAGACCCAGTGTCTAATAACCCACAAATAGTTTTATTACAAATAGTTACAGTGGCATACGGCCTAAAGTCATTAGAAGGTTTTGATTGTTGGACTGCTGTAATTGAATAACAAGAAAAAAAATTCTTTAAAGTAGATAGCCAGCTAGACCATTCTAGTTTATTCGTTTTAGTACAGCAATCCAAATTAGCTAGTTTTTTTGAACATTACACTTGGGACAGTCTGGGGTTTTAAAATCTTTAGTCCCACACCGAAAACAAATTGGGAACCGTGGTTCCGTGCATTCCCTCAGTGAGTGGGTAGTGCACCTACAACGAGGGCAAAACTTAGGCCTTATTTGCGCGGTAGGCTCAGGCGTTGTAGTAGGTATAGATTGGCCTATCTGTGCAATGGGTTGTGGTGTGAGTGACTCAGTGGGCTGAGCGGTGCTTACAGTCTTTTTGTAGTAGGTAGGTTTGTTTTGAGAATACGTATTATTGTAGGTATATCTCGAGCTATAGTTATTACCCTGCCTGTAGTTTGAATAAGGGACGTTAGGTTTTTTAGCAGTATACGCATAATCTGTGGCTAGTGTGCTAGAATTAACACGTGGGGGTTCATGGTACAGTTTAGAGCGAGTTTTATATTTTTCATAGTTTCTACAAACTGAGACCAAGTCATCTAGTGTTTTAGTGTTAGACACAGCTAAAACCTCAGCGTAGCACGGCTTTATGTTATGTGATATGATTTCAAGTTTCTCCTCGGCAGTAGGCTGTTTTGATAGCTGGCCAAACATGCCACTCATAATTGAATAATAGATTGTAATAGACTCCAGTTCCCCCTGAGTTCGCTCTCGGATTTCTGTCATTAGTCTGTAGTCGAAATCGTCTGAGTCAAAGTCTTCTTTTAATTTTATTGCTAGCTCATCCCACGTGTTAATTGTTTGCCTAATATGCCTAAGCCAATGAAGAGCGTTGCCTGTGAAAATCTCGTAAGCGGAGTTAAGTAATTTAGTTTTTGACAAACCACGTGATAACCGGAATTCTTCCAGTTTTAGTAAGAAAGAACGCACGCACGTGCTTCCATCATAGCGGTGTTTGTGCAAGTCATTAGTAATTCTATTCTCAGAGCAATTAAGGGTTAATTTAGTGTCAGAATGAGTTTGTGTTTCTTCATCAAGTGTGTTTGTTAAATTTATTCTTGAATTGACTTCTAATGAATCTAATGGATTACTTCTTTCAATAGAGGGTGTAGGTACTTTTAATCTAGTTTTTACTGAATTAATTTTCTCTGTTATTTTTTGCAAGTCTAGTAAGTCTTTTTGTAGTTTTTCTTTAAGGACTTGGCTAGAAGGTTTCATGCGACAGTACCTAAACTCGAGGTGATTCCTAAGAGTTATTGCCCTATCTACATCTACATCAGTTAGCAATGGCAAGTTAGATAAAACGGATAAAGTTAACCTAGCAGCAGTTATATCTGTAGTTTCGTCAATGCTCGATTCATCTATGCTTTCATTTGGATAAGTTTTATACAGTCTATTTATTTGCTTACGCTGCTCAGAGACAGTGGACAAAGGATCTTCCCCCCGGATAGTTATTTCGTATTCTAGCTCGGCTTTCCTCAAATAACCGAATTTTATGGTACTCATTGTGATCACTAGTTACAATAATTATTAAAGTTGGATAAATTATACCTACAGTCAGAATAACACAGCGAGAATATGCAGCAATTACACACAGAAATACACGAAAATACACAGAAATACACAGAAAATCACACAAGAAATACACAAAATTGCGAAGTAAATAACAGATAATGCGCTTTGGTATAATAATAATTAGGTATATAATATTATACCGCCACGGTGTAGTATAATGCAATGCTCAGCGTAGGTTACTATTCCACATAAATTTTACAGATAACAGCTTAAACTATTTAGTATGCATAACAGAGTAATGAGAGTGCGAAGAAAATGAATGAGATTGATGAGATAAAAAGAGATAAGAGGAGTTGGGCGCCACTGCCACGTGACGTAGTGGTCACGTGTCAGGCAGATAGTTGGCAGGCCTACCTAAATTAGGGAGGTAGGAGTCCTGCCTAGAGAGAAGCTAAGTAGAAAAACGGGTTACATTACAGGCATTTATTTTCTTACGACAGCTAACAATATAGAAATATAGGTATAGAAATATAGATATAGGGTAGAAATATAGGGGCAGCAGACGGCTATGGGCGTGGGGTTGAAGTTGAAAAGGGGACACTCTCATGTACTCAATTAAGACACCAAACAGATGCTGAGGGCGTAGACCGCGAGGTAAGCGTGGGTGGAATAGTGAACCGGCCGAAGACGGTACTGTCCTGGTATGGCTTCTGTAGCGGCAGGGCACCACGTGGCTCGACCGGCAAGGCGGCGGGCAGCGTAGGGCACGTGGTGGCGCAGCTCTGCTCAGCCAGGCTCAGGCGGCGCGCAGCAGCAGCAGCAAGGGTCTGCTTCGGTTCGAAGTTGCAAAGGTGGTGGTGGAACCCTGAAAGTTTCAGTACATTATAGTACCAGCCAAACAGCGGGTCTGCGGTGCCATGTGATGAGTGTCCTCGTGGTCGAGCGGTCTCTTAGTAGGCCACGTGGTGGAGGAAAACCAGACCGAGGCAGATCGTCTCAACCCTGAGCATCACACGACACCGTAGAGGTTTACATAGATTTCCTGACTAGGGCATTTACTAGGTACACGCTAGGATAGTATCACGATACAGCCTGCTTGCTCAGTAGCACAGATATACAGATAATAAATACTAGGTCTAGAATAATAACTGACAGGAGCAGAATATGGCTATGCAACATACAACCTCTGGTAGCTAAATACCTAACACGAGGCTTGCTAAGGAAACAAGGTGAGATATTTTACACAGATTAAATACAGGTGGATTCTAGCAGCTAGTGATCACAGCAACTTACCGAAGTCGGGATTAAGCCTAAGTAACAGCCTATATGGAGGCACAGAAATATTTGGGAAGTAGTATGTAGACGACGGCGAGGTGGAGCGGAAGATGCTTCCAGCTAGCGCGTCGAACCCCAGAGAAATTAGGCCGCACTCAAGGGGACGCCTGCTTATAAAGAAAAAGGCGGAAGGCAGGGGGGAGGCAGGGTAAGTTGTTTACGCCGATCGCTAATGAGATATGTGTTGCAACTCCAATCCATAGAATACGGACAAGGCTAGAAGGGCTACAATGAAATATTTTACCTACTGTGTTCTTTAACTTACTGAGGAATCACGTTACGTGACACCAATCAAATGTTTACAACTCGTAAAATTGTATACTTAACTGTTTCAAATATTGTTTCTTTTTCTTCTTGTGTTTTCTTTTTCCTGTTGCATCGATACATTTATTTTGAATATCGGAAAACTGAAACCAGAATTATTATGTTATTTCTTCAAAATATTTCTGTAATTTTCATCTTACCCAGCCACTGTGGGCTATAAGAATAAGAAAAGAATCAGAATAATAACAGAATAATACATAAGGAATAAAATCATCGATAAAGCAAAAAAAAAGTCAGCTCCCTAAACCTAACTATTTATATGATCAGAACTAATAAAGTATTCGATAGCACATTCATCACTTTATTGGGGTAGGTACAGCCCTAATTGAGTAGCGAAAGTTGAGATTTATAGAAACGCGACCTTAACTAATATCATTCACAGTCTATTTTTGTTTGATGGTTTTGCATTCTAAACAAAACCAATTTAAGCAATAAAATAATACTAACCTGTGATACGATATGCCCCCTTTTGTTAAATTATTGGTTCGGCTATCGTTTTAGCACTGCAAAACAGCACAATACGGCATTTTTATATTTTTTCGTGTTTTTCTCAGTTACGTTTCTTCTGACAGACTTCAAACACGACTAAACAAAGGAGGGCTTGAAGTCTGCTGTACTGCGCGTACTTGGAGCGTGAGAAGGTCGTCTACATACTAGTTCCATTACTTCTTTATTTCGTGTGTTTACTCATACATTGACAAAAATTAACTAAATTTTGATGTTATTTTCACTGTAAATCGACAGTTTTCTTCAACCAAATATGTTTCCACGTTTATAAAGACCTATAATAAAAACCAACCACTGTTCTTTCAGTCTACAACTGTACTTTCACGCCCATAGTTGTGTATTTCAATTTGTATGGGAATCGAGCGACCATCGGTTTCTCAAAAATTTTAAACTTATATTACTTCAAATAAAATATAATTTATTTCCACTGTTCTCGTATTGTGCCGTGGTAATCTACGAACACAGCAATCTCTATAAGCTCTGTATTTATAGTACCATTCCCGTATTTCAGCCGTGTATTAGGCACCTTCGTAATATAACATACTTACCAACCTGGGACGCATAAGTAAGAAAATATGACTTTCCCCAACGAGAGGATCCATTATCTGCCAAGCCCTGTAAATACCTTAGTGATCAATAATGTAAGTAAACACCTTTTTCTTAGTACCGACGCGACGCGAATGTCTCGTAAAGGTTTTTACGCAGAAACTGAAAACAATACTCTTTAGTAAGAAGTTTGTTCGTTTGTGGCATAGTTTTACTTGTTTTTGACAAGGTCAAGATCACAAGGCCGCTACGGTAATCACTTTCAAGAGGCTTGCCCAAAAAATAACAAGTAATATGAGCATGGTTTGGAGAGTGCATTACTTCATAATTTATTACAATAATTTATTTCTTACTAGTGGCCGCCCGCGGCTTCGCTCGCCCGTTCCCGTAACACCCCGTTCCCGTTGCTTTTTCGGGATAAAAAGTATCCTATGTCCTTCTCCCGGTTCTAAGCTACCTCCCCACTAATTTTCTGCCAAATCGGTTCCGCCGTTCTTGAGTTATAAATAGTGTAACTAACACGACTTTCTTTTATAAATACACTAGTGGCCGCCCGCGGCTTCGCTCGCCCGTTCCCGTAACACCCCGTTCCCGTTACTTTTTCGGGATAAAAATGGTATCCTATGTCCTTCTCCTGATTCTAAGCTACCTCCCAACCAATTTTCAGCCAAATCGGTTCAGCCGTTATTGAGTTATAAGTGGAGTAACTAACACGACTTTCTTATATATCTTGTCTTATACCTTTAAACGAGAAAATCTTGTGTATATACAGGGTTATTCATTATTAGCTGCAAATACTCAGGAATTAGGTTCAACAAATAAAATAAAAAATATTTATTAAGTGATTATTTTTAAGTTTTGTTATGAAAATCCCGAGAAAATCGATAAAGGAATCATTGGCGCCTGACCTATTTTGACCTTTGATCCGCGCCCGCGCGCCGTGAGTGACACTCTGCGTTCAGTCACCGCCTGGGTGGGTCATCGTCCTGTTCTCCATGGCAATCATTATGCAATAGCCGTAAATAAATTGATAAAAATAAAATTTTGATACAAAAACTTGCAAAAAAATTTGACCAAATTTAAAAAAAATAATTTCATAAATATTTTTTATTCTATTTGTTGAACCTAATTCCTGAGTATTTGCAGCTAATAATGAATAACCCTGTATATATATATATATTTAGGATCGCAGAAACTGAGCCAACAATTTTCACGAAATTTTGTTTATAGGGGTTTTCGGGGGCGATCAATCGATCTAGCTAGGATTCATTTTTAGAAAATGACGAGAATTTGGTGTTTTGCAATAATCAAACATAAACTTAATATACGACTGTTCCTGCCATCTATTGGCGATTGTGAGCAACTAACTGCAAGCTATTCCAACAGATGGCGTTGTTAATTAAAAATAAGCCAATAAAGATACGACTCTTCCTGACATCTATTGGCGAATAATAATACTATTTTTTTTTTACCCCGAGCGAAGCTCGGTCATACCAGCTCGTATATAATAATATATCGATATATATATATATATAGATTAAGTAGGCGAGGACCTACGAGTTAAAAGGCATGCTAAGTTAAGCTAAGCCAAGGTGTTTGCTCAGTGCTATTAAGAGGCTACCGTCAGCGCCATTAGTTAATGGACGAGGGTTAATGGTAGCAGTGGGCACTTTGTATGGAGGTTCACACTTCGCAAACGAGATACCTACCTTGAAAACATTAAAAAGGGTGTAGACTAAGCAGTACCTACGTGAGATCGATAAGCGGTTAGGTTGATACGGCAATTAGGTAGACATATACAAAACACATACATTGACAAAAAGTTCCTCATATTATGTAGTTAATATTAAAAAGGGCTAATAAGCATTGCTATTCAGCGTGCCAATGCCGCCAGCCTCTTGGGGACGCTTCCGTCTGGTACTGATTTGGATCAGTTGAGCTATCTCTAGATCATTTTTAACGGTCTGCAGATAGCTCAACTGTTTCTTGTGTACATAGTTTTATTTTAAGTTTCTTGTTCTCAAATTATAGGTCTTAAAGGGCTAATAACTTCATACTTCTTTTCTCTGGTTTCAACATGTATATTTCTGAAGTAAAAAAGGAAATTAAGGTACACTTATTTTGTCACGTTAGCAAATAGAAAGTAGTTCTACCCCAAAGGGAAACCAATGATGATTATTATATTACCTGACTGAATTTATTCTTATGAACGTTGCAAAACAAATTTTTTTTATAACTCTAGTAGAGGAACCATTGGGGTGATTGCTTTTTTTTTTGCTATCAGAACTTAGTCGTATCTGTCAATTTTTACATTATTTTAAATAACTTAAAAAATAAAATAATTTAAAAATTTCATTTTTAATCTTCGATTGCAATAAAAAACGGACTGAAACAAAACTTATATTTGACAAGGAAGGATTGCAACAAGACTGACGTAATAAACATGAGATAGCGAATAGGAACTTGGCTTTGTATATCTAGTATAACAATAGATAGATAGTGGTCAAATATGTTTTTTTTGTTAGTATGATTTTTTGATTGTAACAGAATTACACAATTGCCTGACTTGTACCAACTTTGAAAAGCATCACTAAACAGACAATCCTATGGGTAATTTAAATTCAAAGCTCGCAACACATGAAGCACTTTGAAACTATATTCAAATGAACCCCTAAGTGATTCCGTCCGTTTAAATATTCATAATGTATGAGGTGGCAAAATTTCTAATACATATTATTATATACTAATCCTACTTATACATATAATAAATGCTAAAATTCAGATAGACAGTATTAATGTACCATCCTCACAGCTTAGTCGGCTAAATCCATAGAAAGGACATGGTCAATGCGTGTGGAGCTGACTCAGCCGCAGCCTCACGATGTTTTCCTCCACCGTTTGAGAGCATACATTGTGTACATAATTTTTTCGAATAGAAAAATCCATAGCTACACGACTGGATTCGAATCCGCGACAAAGAAATAATACTATAATATTGGTATACCTAACGGTGTAACCTTTGCAACCTTCGATGCCGTGATTCCGAACCGAATTTCAGTAACCCTTTATCTCAAAACTCTTATTAGAAGATTAAAAGGCCACTTCTTTTAGATTTTTCTTATTTTTAGTAGGAAAGGGTATTTTTAGAATATAGATAAAATGGACAAACGATGGCTTTGTATCCTTTTTACTGAACATTCATGAATGAAACACTGGTTCCTTTCACACACTTCAAAAGTACTTAGGGATTCATAATCATAATCATAATCTTTATTTATCTTTAGACATTTTACATGTGCTTAGATACGTCACACAAATAGGTATACATTATTATGATTAACATAAAAATTAAAATAAATTCTAATCAACACATACATTAAATTATGAAATAAAAGTAAAACAATTGTATATTAAATTAGGTTATTTCCTATTTTAAAATAGGAATATAAAATTAATAAATAAGTTACACAGGTTGATCACAAAAAATAAATTTATCAGCCAGAGCTTCGTCAATTTTATAATAACTTTTATATAATAATCTATTTTTAATAAACCTAAAAAAATCAATGTCACTCTTATTTCTGATGTCAATAGGAATGTTATTGTAAAATTGAATAGACACAAAAATAAAACTTTTCCTTGTTTTAACTAGTCTAACAGCTGGTGTCATTAAATTTTTCTTATGTCTTGTGTTAAAATTATGAGAATCCTGTTTCAATGTCATATTATTATTACCTAAATTTTCCCTAACATACACAATATTTTGATAAATAAATTCACAGGTCATGGTCATTATGCTTAGCTCTCTAAATTTATCTCTACAAGAGTCCATTTGTTTCATACCTAAAATATATCTTATGCAACGTTTTTGAAGTATGAATATTCTATTAGAGTCAGCGGCAGCACCCCAAAACATAATCCCATAAGTCATTATAGAGTGAAAATATGCAAAGTATACATCTCTTGCTGCTTTGATACCGCCTAATTATTTAATTTTTTTGATAGCATACGTTGCTGATCCCAATTTCTTCGTTAACTCGTCAATTTGAACCGTCCATGTCAATTTCGAGTCTAACCAGACTCCTAAGAACTTGATACGATCGGTACTAGGCAAAGACAAATCCCTTAATGTATCTTGTAGTGATGTATTTGGTGATACGCTGGTTCCTAACCAAAACTTTACAACATTTGTTTTACTTATATTCAATAACAAGTTATTTACAGAAAACCAATTTTCTAAGTTGGGCATAACATCCCTTAGTATAACACTAAGACCATCAATTGTTTTGTCCTTAATAATTAAACTCGTGTCGTCAGCAAATAATACCATGTCAATATCCTTACAAACTACAGATACATCATTAACGTACATTAAAAATAAGAGAGGCACTAATTGATCCCTGTGGTACTCCTAATTTTACAATATGTTTGTTTGACCTTACACCATTCAACTCGGTCACTTGTTCTCTCTCACATAGATACGATTTGAATATTTGCAATTCGTTGTTGCGGACACCGTAGTGATCTAGCTTTTCAAGTAAGATTTCATGCGAGACACAGTCAAAAGCCTTTGAAAGATCACAAAAAACTCCATAAGTTTTCTGTGACTTCTCAAGGCCCGATAAGATGTCTTGCATGAGTCTTATTATGGCATGCATAGTTGATTTCTTCTTTTGAAATCCAAATTGTCTTGTGTTTAAGAGCTTGTTGTCCAAAATAAAAGTTGTTAATTCTTCAGCTACATATTTTTCAAAAATCTTGCTTAGACTGGGAAGCACAGACACTGGTCTATAATTATTGCAAGAAGTTGTCGTACCGTTTTTATGTAATGGAACCACTTTAGCTATTTTCATTTTGTCGGGAAAAACCCCATTTTCGATACATTCATTTATTACGTGCATAAGTGGTTCCGCTACTACACATTCTAGCTTTTTTAACAAGTAAGGTGTGATATACCAATAGTCGTTGGATTTCTTCATTTTAATGTTACGAATTATATTTACAATTTTTTGGACGCTTATTGGTTTAAGTACAAAATTATTATTGACGTAAGGAATATATTTCCTTCAAAATTCAATAGAATTGTCAATGCAACAGTTTAAATTAGATGTCAGGTTATTTGCTATATTTACAAAATAATTATTAAAATAATTGGAAATGTCAGATTTATGAAATACATTTCGATTATCATTATCATCACGTATTTTATCACATATATTATCACAGTTACTGCTACTTTTTCCAGTCTCTTGTTTTATTATTTGCCACACACATTTTATTTTATTTACTGATTTTTCAATCTTGTTAGAAATATGAATTTTCTTAGCCACAAGACATGCGTTCTTAAAAATTTTACTATACCTACTTACATAAGATTTTAATACAGGATTTTCATTTAAGTTACTAAGTGCATATAAGTCAAACAATCTTTTCCTCGAGATGAGGATTCCTTTGGTGGCCCATTTATAAAAATTTTTAGAGTCATGTTGGCCTAATTCTACAATTGGCAATATTAAATAGGAATAGGGATTAAATAGGAATAGGGATAAAAAAATATCCTAAGTATTTTTACCGAATCTAGTCTTCCAGACTGGCTGCTTACTTTGGTTCTCATTATTTTAGTAAACAACTTAACCCTATATTTTGTGAAAAATACCAAAAATTGCATTGTTGCAAATTGTGGGAAATTAGCCAAGTATAACGATTGTAGTCAATTAAGTGACTACTGACTAGATTTGGTGATTATTGACTGAATACATTTTTATGGTCAAAACAATACGTGGTTTCTAGGCACTTTTGATGCGTGTATTATAAAAAAATATCTATAAATTTAAAAGTCTTGGCACCGAAATAAATGGAAACAAGTGGATCGATTTCGATGGGAACTTTTATTAATTTTTCACAGACAAAGAACGCACAAAGGGAAAGTTTCCAAAGTCAGTGAAGCTTAGTACCTATTTTCTACACCACGACAATGAGAACTAAAAACGACCGGGGAAACGAGACAATCTCTTTCTTCCATTAGGAACTATGTTTGAGTAGTTACACGAGAAAAAATGTGCTATGACTAGAAAAATAGCAAAATTTACTAACATCACTAGCTTGTAAAAAATATACTACTAGACAACAGGAACACCTGGCTGAGGTGTCTAGAATTTGAATAAGTCGGTCATGCTTGTCGTAGAACCAGACAACTGCTGGAACAAACGAATACTTGAGTGGCGACTACATCTAGGCAAACGTAGTGGATGCACTCCGACAAGCGAAGACGATCTACGAAATGTAGCTGGCAAGCACTGGAGTAGAGCCAAAGACCGGGCTCACTGGCTTGTTTTGGGAGAGACCTACAACGAGCTATATCAGTCAACCTAATATGAGTACTTGAATAATTATTAAAAAAAAAGTGAATTTTGAGCTTTCTTCATCCACCGTCGTCAGTCCATCGGGCGTCCTAAGCTTCGTCTTCCGATTCGTGGTTGCCATTCGAGAACCTTTGTTCCTCAACAGAAAAATTTACTAAACTACTTAAACCTTTATTATAACAGTTTCAATGTCTATGAATTTTAAACTTCTCGGACCAAAAACTTCTCTAAAGCTGGCTTTAAAGTGCTTTCATAAACAAAATTAAAACAACGGACTTGCATTTATTTATATTATTTTAGGTTGAGCCTTGTTTCAATCAAATTACCCACCCTACATCACCCACCCTGATTTAGACGGACGCACGAGTATTTGATTAAATGGCCGAGCTGTCCTAAGCACCACGAACGGTTTATGCAAATTTACGCAAAACACGTAATTTAAATAAAATTATACGAACATTATAAATGGTAAATATTTTGTTAGGTATGTTATGTAAAACATGAGAAAGCACATGGTGGTCTAGTGGTAGCAGCCCCGCCTTCTGATATAAAAACAGATATAAACATTTTATTGATAATTATTTACAATAATTATAGGTCACAAATTTATATTTTAAGTTCATACGTAATGTAACAAAGTTATAAAATTAATTATAATAAATTATATAATTGGACAACACATGATACATTGAATAAAAATGAATTGAAATGAAATAAATTGAAATCAAATAAATAAAGAAAGTAACTAATCACATGTACCCAGTTGATCAACTGAGGCACAGTTGCTTTCTTCTTTAAAAGATATAAATTCGTCATAGCTGTAGAACGCCTTTTCCACGAGCCAGTTTTTTAGTTTTAACCCTAGATAGCTAACGTTCCTGGACTTCTATGATAAGCTAACCATTCGACTTTTTGACGACCATTTTTCAAACGTGTTTTTTATTAAAAAAATATGTTATTTTAATTAGGTTTATTATATTTATAGGAAATATGGGATATAAATTAAAGATAATTATAACAAAAATGAATATTTATTAAATTTTCAAGTACTAAATCACAAATCTTAAATGGCACATGTTTCATTGAGATCAATAAGGCACAACTTCTTACAACGACTAAATTAGGAACTATTGTTTAGAAATTTCTACTTTTGCTTATAGTATAATGAAGAAAAAAGATTAAAATTATCGGTGAGTATCAAATTACTTAGATTTTTTTGGCACAAGTTGGGCAAAAGTCAACCGTATGTTCGCCACAAATGGGAACTCTGCAACTATTGCAGTGATTCTTGGTCATGCGCCTTTTCTTATAGGAACACAAACTGCAGCTTTTCCTTTTCCTTGTTGAGGCATTTTCAAGTATTGCACTACTTGCTGAACCAAATTGCTCAAGATTTTGACCTTGACCTTCAGCGGGATCCTCATGGTTCAAACCCAAGACGTCTCTTATCTTGTCTTTCATTCTACGAAGCATTGTTGGTATTTCCAGTCGACGTTTTAACCAAGGTTCAACGAGTTTTTCATGCAGTTGTTTCATATAGCTCCTTCGTGCCAGTGGTTTACCTCCAGACACCAATACATTATGGCAGTAGATGACGTAGGAGTTGTAAATTTCCTCACATATTTCATCAGTCATAAAGGAACCAAATAAAACGAGAGGATCTGTTATGTTTCTGACACACATGACGATTTTTGCCACGAATATTAGGTTGAGGCAAGTGGATAATGCTGTTGGAAGCAAATGGTGAATCCTCACGGAGAGGACGAGCATCGGAAGGTGACCTTTTTTGTTCGTGTTCAATATCTAAAGGTGGACTTACTTGCGCATCTTCAGTGTCCGAGGGTTCGTCGTGAAAGTCACTTTCAACGTCATCAGGCAACAAACCATCCTCATTTTCACTATCAGAAGAAACATCATTTGTGTTGACATAATCTTCATCATCTAACGCCCGAACTATGTCGTCATCTGTGATCAATCTTGCAGCCATTCTTCACTATCAACGAAATAACTAAAAAAAAACAAAGCAAAAATCAACTCAAAGCACGTAAGCTAAAAGTTACGCATAAGCTAACCATTCGTCAAAATGACGAGTATGCAGTAGGTATCTCAAAAACAAAAGTACTTACCGGCTAAACGCAACCACCACGCGACGCAGTCTAGCGGACACTAAGTTGGCACGAAACCGCGAGTGTGTAGGTAAAACGATGAGAAAGGGAGACGGAGATATTTATTAGATGCTCGTCATTTTGACGAACGTTAGCTGTCTAGGGTTAATTTAAAAGTAACGAGACTCGGTGCGTCTTTGACTTTGCCAGGTAGCTTGTTGTACACCGCTGTGCCCATGACGTGTGTCAACTTAGCAGACTTCACTAGTCTTCTGGTTGTCGTTGCAAGCCAGCCGCTCGCTGCTCTGCGTGTATTGTGGCCGTGCACTTCTGCTTGTCTAGGGAACAATTCCAGATTTTGGTGAACATGAACGGCCACTTGGAATATGGCAATGCATGGGAACGTCATTATATTTAATTGTTTAAAATATGGTTTCGCGGATGTTAATCGCGATACCAATAATATACCGGGAAACCAATCCGCAAAGCATACCCGGGGGGGCCAGGCGGAAGGTGTTGTCACCTTCTCGTACACTCCTTCCGGCATTCCAATATCAAAACAGGCGTGAGCTGTTGTTCGGATGTTACGTTTGTCCACAACATATTTTGAACCTAATATGCTGTTCAGAAAAACAAGTACTTGTTCAGGTGTAGTTTCTGGATGGAAGGACCAAGCTTGAATGTACTTCATTCGCTCTGCAGCTTTGACAGTATTAGTTTCGCTTCCTGTTCCAACCGTAACGGGACGCAGTAATTTCTTCCTAATCTTCCGGCCGGCTGTCTGCCATGATGTGGAGTCGTCAGAGTGTTCCGCGTCGAGATTGTTGGTTCCTACAGCAGGGGTGGGAGGGCTAGGTTTTTTATCATGATTGTAGATGGCCTCAGGCTGTGCCTTGGCCTTGGCTGAGGTGTTGGGGGTTTTTCACCCTTTGCTACCACCACTAAGTTGTCGAGTTGAGCGTCGCCTTTTGGTGATCCTGTAGAAGTGGCGCGTACATTACTGCGTTTGTGGGCTGGCTTGGACAACTCCGCTATAGCTAGCGATGCATTGGCGCGTGCAACGCGCACCGCACGTTGAGGCAATAGCGGAGCTCCCGCCGCAGGCACAGTACGCGGGACGGCAGCCGCCGCCGCCGCCGCCAACGGTGTTGTTGATTTGCGGGTACAACTTTTTTCACGCGTTGGACTGAGTTTTGCAATCATCACAGATAGCTCGTTAATTAACACTTCCAGAGATTCAACTTTGTTAATTAGGGTCACTATCGTTTTTTGAAGTTCGCGAACCACAGTATCAGTAGAACTATTCGACATTTTCGCGTCAAATTAATTTTCGAACGCGGAGCGATGTACGTATTTCGCGGTCAGTGTTGCCACAGCTATATTTGACAGCATTTCACTGATCGCTACCGCTAGCGGACTAGGTGTGTTCGAGCCTTTAGCGAGCTCGGTGAAAAAGTAAATGAAAAAATAAAAGCTATCTAGGTATAAATAAATTTTTGCTAAGGTTTAATTTTTGTTTACGAGTTTCAGTCCCGCCCTATTTATGTAAATACCATTCATCAAAGTGAATTAACAGAGGACTGCCCAAAATATTTAAATAATCTGCCAAGTTGTTATTATTACAGAGAATGCTGTTATTATTTACCTACACACATTTTTTCAAGAATTTATACAAGTACGTAGTTTGTAGTTACTAACCGCACATCAATCAATTTCATATAGTACACTGAGGACTTATTTTAATGCTTTATTTATCTGATTGAATCTATAGTTTTGTCATCAAGTTGACGGGATATCAGTTGTCTATATTATGATATAAGAAAAATTCAAAAACACGCAGGACAAACAGGGGGACAAACATTTTTACGGCCAAGCTCGAAACTTAGACGCTTCGCTCGGTCAATTATCATGATCATCATCATCAGCCTGAAGAAGTCCATTGCTGGACATAGGCCTCCCCTACACATTTTGGAAGAGCGATTCTGAGCTCTTTCCATCCACCGACTTCCCGCGTTGGTCCATCTGGTGGGTGATGGGCGCCCTACATTTCGTCTTCCGGATCGTGGTCGCCATTCGAGATCCTTTCCCCAACGGCTGTCGATTCTTCGACCTATATGACCTGCCCATTGCCACTTCAACTTAATAATTCTAAGATGATTATTTAATTTCATTACTCTATAACACAATCATTATTAACAGATGAAATATATGACATCGCTTTCGACAACAACGGTAGGTACCTACTAAAGTGCTAATACCATTATGTTAGATAGAAAACCACTTGAACTTGACCGTAACGCCATGGATACACGAGGATAGTTTTTCAAGCCAGGATAGCAAGATAGTGATAGTAAGCTAGCAAGCTAGCTTCTTGTAAATAGAACCAGCTTCATTTTTCACATATCAGTTCTGTTTACAAGAAGCTTGAACTGCTAGCTTGCTAGCTTATTAACACTATCTTGCTATCCTGGCTTGAAAAACTAATAGCCTCGTGTATCCCGGGCATTACTGACATTGATTTTCCTGGGTAACAGCAGTTGCGGCTGAATTATTGATTTACTAAACATGGCACAAAGTACTGTGAGTATTTAATTCTTTGGTTCACTTTGTTGTCCGTCCCTTTTTCTCAGTATCAACTTGAAAAGGCGTTGTAACTTTACATTACCGTGGAATATAACTCAGTAGATTGACTAAAACTAAGTTTGGTAGAAAAACCTTTTTGAATCAAAATGCATGATCAATCAGTTGATCAAGCTTTTGCTGAACTTTGTGCAATGTTGCACACATTCTTCAGAAATGTTGAAATGAGCTTGTTTTTAGGCAGGTTTGAGCGCCTCGACATGCAACGAAGGGACCGCCTATAAAACTTTCTAGGTTCCTATTCACGAATTAATTATTTTGCAGTGGTTCAAGTATCGTAATGCTACGTTGCTGCGGTGCATTTCCACCATTGCAACAAAAAATGCAACATGGAATATCAAAATATATTTGTGTAAGGATAGCGTTTCCACTATAAATGTTTCGCAAAATTTGTCATAAGCTCCATACGATGTGCTTAATTTTTTTTTGACAATAAGTACGCGGAGTTTTTTTTTACAATACGTGTCAAAAACATGTTTTGCCAACATGACATGTTTTAAGTGACTTTCTAAACTGTGTTTTGCAACATTGTCTTATTATGCCAACATAATAAATTAAGACAATGATGCAAACACAATGTTTTCATAGTCGAAACAGCGAAACGCAGCGTTTTTATTAAAACAGTTACATAGCTTTTTGTGGAAGCAAATAACAATATATTATTATACCCATTGAATATATTATTATACAGTTAAAGTCCCTTGTTTACGCCAGACTATGTAATATTATATTTGCACGTTATTTCATATAAATTGTGTTGTACGGCAAACAAAACTTCAACATATTATTTGTAGAGTTGTGTTATTTCTATGCTATCATTTTCTTGTTTTCGTGGATTTAACAGTTTTAGGTAATTGTAATACCTAGTAGGATAGTAACGTAACGAATAGTAAAATATTTGCAAATTACTAAGTACGTTGTTACAATAAAATATCGATCATATCGCGTTTTAACCCCACACTAGTTTCTAAAGTTATCTAACCGATAATGACTCTTTATCAATTTATTACCGATAGGGAGACAATCGGTTAATCTTGATATATTACACAGCTTGCATTCAACGCTCCATCGGCAAAGGATTATCATGCGAAATTTATTTCGGTGTCATAAATTACAAGTAGCAGAGAAAACGAAAAACCTACGGCTATCTATTGTTATGGAGGGATTTATGAATAGCTATAGAATAGCTAGTCTATAGAATATGTATGTAACATCTCTTAAAAAGGCTTCTGTTTCAGCTTTGATTTCAAACAAGATTCAATAGCGAACTGTAACTACAAACTCAGCACTAAAGGCACTAGTCTTAAAAGAATCGCTGTTTCATTTGAGTGTTTAGCTTCAAGAGCGTCTAGCGTTTCTCCCAGGTTTCAACAGAGTTGGATGGAATTACAGATCTGCTAATTAAGATGTAGGTACCAAGCTCGTCTAAGCACATACTTGGCGCTGGTTCAGCAACACTGAGTACAGACTATTTGAATAGATGTACCTACCTCAGGGGCTTGTTTCACTTGTAACCGATGAGTTACTTAAACATTTCTGTGCTTTTAGGTGATTCAGGAGTAGGCACCTAATAAAATGTTTTAATATTTATGTAAAACTGTAAAATTTATATGCAAATATATTAAATATATTATACATAAATATATCACACAGATATATTTATACATACTATCCTTGCGTTAGGATAGGGATTAGGGGGTTAGTATATAGATATCCTATCCTATTCTATATTTATATAAATTAGTAAGTCGTTTGAGGTTAGATATGGCTCTGTGTTCCCTGACCATCCACCCTAAGAGAGGCCCTGCTACCGCTTAAAACGATCACGAATATTTATTTTAAGTATATTGACGGGAATTTACTCGATACAAAATATTTAGAAAACGGAGAAAAATATCAAAAATATAGAAGAAATTTTAATAAATCATCTGACGTTTTTGATGGTCATTATACCATCAAAAAATACGTCCCAAAGCATCGATAAATCTTTGTACCTACACATCTGAAGGAGTTTGGAAATAACAAAGATTATAATAAATGGGCAAAATATTATTGAGAGTTATCGAGGTTTGCAATCAAAAGATGACTGGTGGATGTGAAATGTCAGCTTTTATTCAATACACGTCCGCAATCTTTTGCGATGGAGGACCGCGGAGAATGAATCCGAATACCGTATTGAATGTGTAATAGATTCCTAAAAATAGATGTGAAGAGATATTGAATATGAAAGAGCTTAAAGCGGGTTGCATAGCTGTAGCGATACAGGAATAACATCACTGAAGGTAATTGGATCCAGCTGATACTCGTGCTGCCTCGCAGTTTTCAAACGATTTGAGATGTTTTAAAGAAATCATTTATGTGAATAATATTCCAAGCTACAGCTTTTCTACGTGAAAAATGTATTCAGCGGATAAAAACGTGCGATCAAATGAAAATGTCAAGTTGAAATCGATGCCGGATGCTAAGGTTTGTACTCTGGTACCCAAGTCGTGTAACCGAACCTCTCCTGAACCTCGTTAGGGGTGATGGATGGGTTTCAGAAAAATGGCCAAAGAACCGATGTCATGAAACAAATTGGACAATATCTCTAACTGGATCTCGTATCGTATAACCTTATATTAAGTTTCAGGCCTCATTAACCGCTGATCAGAATTTATTTTCGTGAAGTGTAAATAAAGTCAGTCACAATTCTCGATAAAATATAACAAACAAAAAATTTTCATCTTAAACAAGAAGAAAAATGAATAAAATGGATAAGGAAGTTTGAATTTTTATTCAAAATAAAATCCGTTCTCTGAAATCGATACTCGTAAACCAACCCTACATGAAAGGATACATAATACTTCCGTAGGGAGCAAAGCCTAGTGTAAACGACAAAGAGAAGGGAATTAGCGATTATTAGCTTAAGAAGTGCCTACTGTGCGTGCTTCATCCCATGCCATTCTTATTAGGTAGGATTATTTTATATGTTGATGCGTAGGACTGAGTCACGTTGAAAACATAGAAATAATTTCCGTTAATTAATTAAAATGAAGATTTTATGGTACATGTTTGTGCAATAAAACAACCTAGGAAGTGAAAAAAACAACGAACGCAATTATTACAACAAAAACTTTTCTCTTTAGGTGGAAAGCCAGAATTATAACGGTGGCACATATAAGCACACAATTGGGCTACGGTTCTAGTCTATAAAGACTAGATTCAAACACGAAAATATTCAATAAGGATCCGAATTATTCAGTAAGTATTAATTTTGTTCAGTGGCGTAGCTATCGGAGGGTTAGACGGAGCAGTGCCGCGGGGCCCTCCAGCTCAGCGGCGCTCAGATTCTGACTTACAAATCTGGAGTACGTAGAATACAGAAGAAACAATTATAAACAGTTCAGTTGGGGCCCTAGTTTATTTATTACCCCAGACCTTAGGCTACCTAGCTACGCCACTGTATATGTCACTAGACTTTTTCAGAACAGCAACGTTATTTTATCAAAGCACTCAAATATACAACTACATTAAATCCCATCTACTATAACATAACTTCCATTTGGGAATTAAAAGCGTTTTACCGCTCTATCTCATTTAATATCGAGTGCATTGAACATAGGATTAAGCGCTCTATTTTGTAGAGATCTCATCAAGGGGATTATGTTACTAAAGTGGGTATGATTGCATTCATACGGGTATAATATGTGGCTTAGCAGCTCTGCATTCTGCATTGTAATTAAACAACCTAATTTAACACTATCTTTATGAAACAACGGGATATTTACCATGATTACATTTTTTTTTTGTGAATTTTGACTTCCGTTATTTCGGCACATTTGCATGCACCATGATAACCGTTGTTTCATAAAAAATGTGTTAGTTTCAAAAGTTAAACTTAATTTTGTTCGTAAAGGTCGTGTAAGGGCTCGTGCGGGGAAGTACATCCCATGCTTCTTTCTGCCGCTAAGCAGCGTTGCATGTGTTTTGGTGAGAAGGGTGCCGGTGAAATTACTGGCACGTGAGGCATAACTGTATGCCTCAAGTTGATGGATGCAGTCAGATGTGCTGTGCATGCATTGTAAGGCACGTTCCTACGTGCGTGAGCTTTTTTTTATAAAATACCCCGTAGGCAAACAAGCCTGCAAGGCAATGCTTTGTTATTAGGCGATGGTATCCACTTTATCCGGGGAGTCTTATACTTGTTCCATCAGCTAGTTGCAAAAAAACCTACATGGTTTCGTAATGGTAAATAATAGTAGGTAGATAATAGTGCATATTAGGGAGCAGCTAAGAACGTCGCGCGTCGGCCGCTAATGGCCGTTAATTGGCGGCAAATGAACTGCCGCTGAGCACAATGAGCGCCTGCTGACGCGCCCATGGCTATTTACAATTCGCCTCATTTAAGACCGAGTAACTGGGACCTGGGAATACTGGTCTGTCCTTGCGTACATCTAAACGATCTGCGATGGCAATCAGTGAAACGTTGTCATACGAGTATATTTAGCAGCATTTCACTTAGTTTCACTGATCGCCATCGCCATCACCTAGATGTGTTAAAAACAACTAAGTTCCCTTAATTCTCGAAACTCACGGTACAATATAAAATAAAACTACTTTTGCATATTAGTCATAAGTTCAGTTTTCAAGCGAACTTATTGTTTGTACTTGTGGTACACCTTGTATAGTAAAACGAGTTTGCAAGAGCGAGCTGCAATTTCATATCAATAAAGCAGACAGAGTTACTGAGTACTGAGTGTGTAAAGCCTATGCCTAAAAGAGAAAATGCGTATATAATTCTAATTTGAGTTGGGGGAATAAGATCTGCACTGACGTCCCGCGATGGGGTGTATTATTTACCTGTTTACCTCACCCTTATGCGTAATTATAATCTATCTAATGTTATCTATTTGTGGCATAATTTTATCGATTTTAAGCGGAATTTATGTTGTTCTGTAATCACTCTTGAAGCCTGGTGATTTTCCTTACAAATGTTTTATTAAAACTTGGTTCGGGTCATCTAAAATATAAGCAGAAGAAAGATCTAAGTCGACTTTCCTAGCACAATTTAAATTTACAAATCACGAAGTTCTATTTCTAATGTTTTCGTCCAATATTGTCTCAATTCAAAACTCGATTATAACATCATCAGGTCCAGAGTATTGGTTGTTGTCAAGTCCGTGATGGATGGCTATGCTTCCGCTACGAGCGCGGTCTTCCGGTACAATGGGGAGGCTCAGGATGGGAGGAACTTCATAAGTTATGAGAATTCAACGATGGATATGGCCAATGATACATCTTTCTTTCTTTCTACGTGCCAGTTCCACGCGACCAAGCCTAGATGAACAGGCAACAAACTACGGCTTGGTTCCTACCGTTTTTTTGTATGATCCCTATACAAAATAAAAATAACAACCACCACACGCCACCACGTCTCACTAAGAGAAGAACACCAATATTGGAACCAATATTCTCGTAGTCGTCATGAATATCTTATGATTTCACTTTATCAGGAGCTGTGGCATGCCTTACGATATCTTGCCACTTCTCTCTACTTGCAGTTATCCGGGAGCATGCTTGTAAGTTTCCATCCATTGCCGACTTGATCTGATCAGTCCAGCGCATAGGTGACCTTTCATTTGTCCCTGAATCACAAGGCACTTAATCGAATTAGTGTCTCGAAGTATTTCAGAATGCGACATTGTATAAGGCTTGATAGACGCTGTTTGATGGAAAATCTAATAATGAGAATTAATCTAAGCAGGTACTTAGTATATATCGAGAATTTACGTACGAAAGTAACTATAAAATCATGATCATGTCGTGTGTGAAGAAGAATATCCAAAATGTACATAAAAATAATACAGTAAGTACAGGTTTCTCTCAACAGTATTATTTTGATTGACAAATTTAATAAACTTGAGATAAACAACTGTCAAATATTTAATTAGTCAATTAGCAATCCTTGAAACCAGCCCTAAGCCTATTTATGATCATTTCCTTTAAATTACGAGTAGCTCTATCAAGCCTTGTATTTGATTATGCAGTTTCCGACGGCATAGCCACTGAGTACATTAGACAACACCCTAAATATGCAGAAACACAATCATGCTAAGCCTCCGCTGTTAGTACAGTTAGCTGCAATAGAACTTACAAAAGTAAGTTCAGTATCATTCGCAAATGGGCCGTATAAATAATACTCAAAAAAATGTGAACATAACAACAGTACCCGAAGTCGGAGTTTTGCTATGAGAGGATGAGACAACTCTAACTACGTAACGCATTTTTGCCGTCTCATATTTTCTCCATACAATAGAGAGAGACAAATAGGTGAAACAAAAACCACATTTGGTAACGAAATGTGGTAGCAAAACTCCGACTTCGGGTACTGATTGCAGAATTTTTACCAGTATATATTCATTGGGTGATACTTGTATTCTAAGTATATAATTTAAAAAAAATACTAGTAAAATTACCAGCTATCTGGCTCTCATCGTACAAGCTTTGCTTAGTTTAGGGCTAGGCTACGAATCAAATGCATGCTAGTGCAGCCGACTGTACCTGCATTATGAATTTCTCCCTAGCTGCTCTACTTTACATACCTAATGTGTATCAATTTTATATTTCAGGTATGAAGCACGTACCGCCACTAAGCTGGCATATCGAGCTCAAATCGATGCATTACGCCCCTCATTAAATTCAGATGGTGAGATACTCGCGAATACATGGCATGGCTACCAATAGCCTACCAACCAGAGGGTAAAGTTCATGGCTGGTGACGACGTAACTTGGAAAAAAATAAGGGTTCGTTGGAACATAAAATGATTGATTTTGATATAATGAAAAATTTAAAACCTTTAGATGATAGATTTAGATTTAGATGGTATTTCTGGTCAGCTGCACTGTAGCCGGATTGAAACGGTACTCTCACATTCAGAAGCGGATTTAGTTTGCAATATTTATTTGCCTTATGTTAGATATGTGGGTGGCAATGTGGGTGGCAATGTGGGTGCCGATACGTACTATGCGTGATTTTTATTCGTATACTGCCCCGTTCCCGTTACGTCCCGTAAATAAAAAGTATCCTATGTCCGTCTCCTGGTTTTAAGCCGTTCTTGAGTTGTATATACTAACACGACGTTATTTTATATAGATAGATAAGTGTACTTCAGAGTCCTTTGCAGCGCCGAAACAACTATAGAACCATGCAGTTGTACCTCTATCATAATCAGAAAGCGTTTTTAAAGTAAACCAGGTTTTAAAGCATCTGCACTTTCTTATTGTTTTTTACTTTATCCAAGAAAGTCTCGCTCTTCATTTTGGCATCGTCAAATAACGCTTACATAGTCTCTTGATTAAAACTATCCTTGATACGTTCATGGCCTTAAAATTATTCCCAGCTTTGTTTCGACCTCCGTTCCGAGCAAGGTGAAGCAGCCTCGAAACTCGGAAGTAATAGCAAAACACACGCAACCTCTACATTTGGGGGTATTGCAATATCTTTAACAAATTACGAGGAAACCGTTACCTCAGGATCGATCAATAATATTCACGCAATGTATTTCGGAAGTAATTAGGCAATCTATAACTTTGTAGTTATGTGTTATTATACCGTCAGATGGAACGATAAAATCCGCTGTTACGACATTTAGGTAGTATGTGAAACAAACGAACGGAATCTCGAAGCTTTTTAAATTTTCTAATCGTTATTCTTATACAATATTCATTTTAAGCTTTTAAATTGGGTTTGCAGCATAGCACATTACTGTTAAGATATAAGTGAAATGCAAAACATTTATATCACTTTTTAAATTAACGCGATCGTTAAGTATAACTATATAGATAAAACGGGTATTAAAAACGAGGTAATCGCGATAAATACCCGTTTAATCTTTAGAGATAGCAGAAATTATAATCTGGTAACCTTCTTTTGCTGGAGTTTTGCATTATCAAGTTGAAAAACAAGGTTGCAAGGACACACAGCATTATTGCAGTGGAAGACCATTCAAACATCGCCTTATCGAAAGTTACGATAGTGAAATAATATTTTAAGCCTGTCACACGTAGCTATAATATATTATATTCATGTAAATTATAGCAAAACATATTACGATGCTTTTTATATACAAATATTCAAGTGACTGCACATGCAGTTATAATACTATACTTCTATGGCGTCACCAACCGTAATTACCGTAATTAACCGTAATATAGTACATATCAAAGCGCGGCATATTAATTATATATTATAGCTAAGTGTGTGCCGGGCTTTATTGTTATACCTATATCTAAGTATAATTGTGCCGACGTGTTATCAGGCTCTTTTAATTAGGGATTTCAGCCCCAAAGCTCTTAAATAGGACCTGCGTCACATTTAACTGGAGTAGGCTGGTTTTTAATCTACTTTTCCCGTAATAAGTTACTTTCAGTGTTGGGTAGACCGGATGTAGGATGTTCTAATAATGTTATGTAATTCTAGTAAAGTATCATACATTACTTGAACAAAACAAAACTAAGTCGCAAAATAATATTTTCATAACCACGGCTATTGAAAAATATCTAATAGCAAAAAAAAAAGTTTTTTGATGTGCAGTAACGAGCACCAAGTATGAAATAATTAGGTATTATTTGAAATTTAAGTTGGTAATTTGTACTTACTATCACCAGGGTAGGTATTTCAGAATACCCGTCAGACTGAGTTTGTTTGAGTCTTTGATATCTTTCTTAATTCATTTTTTTACCGAATATCTGGGTACAAGTTTTATTATGGCGGCATTGTGACGACGACTTTGTCTAAATTCCTCGTGTAATTATCTCTCATTATTCCTTCGGCAAACAATGTGGCTTATGGTAATATTCTCATCCTGAAAACGCTGACTTTAATCGTAAATTTATGAGTCTTCTTTGTCGTAACCGCTGAGTCTAATAACACATGTAATGTACACGGTCGTCATTTTAGTCGATATAAATACGCCGTATTTACTTCAAATGCTTTTCTCTATACATAAAATAAATAAATATTGTTGACAATCTACATAACACTATCTAGCCCCAAACCAAGCAGAGCTTGTACTATGGGAATCAGATAGCTGATATAATACTACTTTTTTTTGTAAATACATACGTAGAATACAATATAACAACCAGACAGAGAACAAACATCTGCGTTCATCACACAAATATTTGTTGTAATACATGGTACAACACTCACTTGACCATTTTTTTTTAAATAAGTTTCTTGATGCCTATTATCTTAAAATGACTGCCCTTGTTAACTGTACTAAAATAATTAGGCTGTTAAGAAACTTAACAGCCTAATTATATTGGTACACTCAATTTTCTGGTACGTTTTTATCTATTGAAAGTCACTGCCTCCGTATAATTTGCGTCATTAGCCAGCTTGAATGCGAGCACAATGGGAACCACACACTACGTACTTACGTATTGTAGTGTGGTGTAGAGCCTTTGTTGAAACTTTCTATTCCTTGAAACGAAAATTGTTTGAATATACGTACACATTTTTTTTTATGTTCTAAGGCAGGTGTAATCTTTGTAATTCGTTATAACTAGAGAACTAACCAGATGCTTACCTTACCTTACTAAGATTAGTAGGTACATAATATTGCACCTTCGTTTAAACACATTTTTAACTATATGAAACTGGAAACTTCTGGGAAAGTATTCAACGCCGCTACGGCGTAGCGCTACGACGTAACTTTGCGTAGCGCAAGCCATCAGACGGGGCTGAACTTCGGCTCGACTGTCAGTCATTACACCAACTTTCCTCAGTTCAAGTTGGTTGGAATCACTCCAGACAGCTGACAGCTAGGTAATGAGTTTGCGGGATAAAACAAAAACTTCTACTTGCTAAATATTTGTCGATAAAACCACGAGTAAAAAACAATATTCAATTTTCAAAAGCTTTGATACACATTAAAATAAAACGAAAGTTGGTTTCGATAGAAGCACTCACACAGACTTTGGCTTAAATTTTTGTTTTACTTGCTTGCTGATACTTTTGGGAAAACAAATTGGTTTACTCAACCTTCATGTTTATATCCAGCAAAAAAATAAATTGATGCGATGAACGAAATGTGTGTTGCGAATTCAAACTCACTGAACCCCGATAACCAATAAAACCAATCATGATACAGGAACCTTTATAGTATTCCTAAATATGTATCTTTTTGAGTATGCATATACAGTGAGCCAATTTGATTCCTTATCATAAAACTCAGTACACATAAATAAACGTGGTTATTAACTTCAAAGGTGAAGTTAATAACCACGGTAGGTTATCGACGGTATCGTCTATACTTTTACTCGAAAAATTCCTTGACATTCTAATAATAAACTGAATTTAGCCCACTGAGCCCCCTGAATCGCATTCGCACTCGATCACATTCGCACCACGCAAACAGAGGTCTAATATTCGTTTTGCTTTATAACTTTTAATCATTTTGATCTACTTAGTAAATAAGTTATATTAGATTCTATATTAAAATGAGTCTTTATCGTATACATATACCCACCTGACCTTATAGCAAATTTTTTTGTCACGGTCAGGTACTATGTATGTTATATACCAGAAACCAGGGTCGTTGGAAATAGAAAAGAAGTCAAAAAGACGTAATGTTATATTCTCAAAGCAAATTAGAAGCGTCTGTTTATACTATCTGTGCAATAAAGATACTATAGTCATAAACCATTGCAAGATTCTTGCGGCGAATCAATAGTTATGAGTTTTATCTGTAAGTAATAAAGCAATTTATTAATGTGATTGACTGTTTTAAGTACCATCATGAATACCCATTAATTTAGAGACTCTTATCCTTTCATGAAAGTATACGAGCCAATTCAAACATCAATTTAAATTTCATCAAAGTGAACATCTTACACCCAGGCATTTCGAGGAGCACACAAAGTCACAGCAACAATCTCATTAGATTGCGTGCCGCGGAATAAAGAGAAGCTGTTTTAATTAACTACTTCACTTAAACTCAAATATTCAAGAAATCTAAGCTTCACCCGCTTCACTCTCATGTTTTTGTAAAATCATATAATACATAAAACTTTTCAGAAGTACAATCCTAAGTTATATATATTAAGCTACCAAACACAGCTCTAAAAAAGCATGTTTTTGTATTCAATTCATATAATGTAGACCTAAATATAATGTAGAGTTATAAAATATGGTGATATGAAAATCAAGAACACTACATAAAATAATAGAAATGTCATTTTATCCGAAATGCAAATCTACCTCTACCTAGTCTAGCGAAGTTATGAATAAGTTTTCGCTATTGCCGACGTGCGGCAATAGCGAAAACTTCGCTTCTAAAATAATGATATCGAAAAATGTTCTACGAACCCATTAAAACTTGATCATTTTATTTTATTTCAGAGAATGTTGATTATAGTAGGCAATTCAATATTTATGTTAGTATAGTATCTCAAGTATTGTTATTTAAAATACCTACTTGAGATACTATACTATTTTTCATAAGAAAAGCAAACCCACACGACCCACGCTCTGACCACCAAGCTGGTTTTTGGTGAGCTGGTAACGCTCATTTTGGAAAAGTACCCTTCAACTCAGAACGTTTGATATAATTCTATAGTAAATGTTATAAAGTCGGTATCAACCAGGGGGCTAATTCTCGGGCCGATCTCGATCATCTGGGGGCTAATTCTCGGGCCAATCTCGATCATTTTGAAATTTTATTTTATTGCTTCTTTTCGAAAGGGGAATGGATAAGTTCCTTGAGTAATTCATAAACAACCTCTTCGTAAAAGCCTCGACAGCTACGATATACGGAAAACGTACAAAAATTGCGGGGTTGTGAAAAGAAGCAATAAAATAAAATTTCAAAATGATCGAGATCGGCCCGAGAATTAGCCCCCTGTTCTATTTGATGTCTTCCGATGAAAAAGTGCACTTTTTTGTATTCAAATTAGGTAGGTACTTAAATTAGGTAGGTAATATAAACTTTTATACTTGGGTATACGAAAGATTTTTAATTTTAGATTCATACTCCTTTATCGCATTTAATTATAAGGTCCTCTCTGTTTACTTTTATAGGTGTGTCAGAGATAATGTCCCTTTCAAAGCTATCGCAAAAGGTTTCCTGAATGAAAAATGCTAATAAAGAAATGGGTATGAAAGTAGACCACAAACATTTGAATTTGCTGAAGTTTAATGGCAGATACAAGAAAAACGTTTTACAATAAGCTTCAAAATAAAAGGGGATGAATTCTCTTATCTCTAGGGTAAAGCTTTCGGCGATAGTGAAAAAGCTCGTAACTCGTAGTGATATAAAATGTTATGCTGTATCTGTGAGCACATTTTATCGGAATGACATTTGAATAGTTTTGCTTTATTTAAGCCCAAGTACTTTAAAAATTATATTATAGTACTGAAATTAGCTGTAATAGTGTACGTGCTGTGGTATTGCGTATAAAATGGCCATTATTTTTTTATGCTTTATCATTGCGTCGTAGATTACGCACGTCAGGAAAGTGCCCTACGATGCACTCCCCTGTATCATCTGCCGAAACAGTAAATGATTACTGTTGAATGAATGAATTGAATGTTTTAAGTAAGTGTGAGCATTTGCGAGTGCTGAGTAATGTGCATTCGTCCTTGTCTGGCAGCTGGTTCGGTACGCGCTCGCATTTTGCAGCGCAGGAGTTGAAGGGTGTTCTCCCATAGACGAGTCTGCTCCTCCACCACGCCTTGGTGCGAGCTGATGGCTCTTTGTTCCTGAAATTATAAGGATATTATTACAACGGGTAAGTAAATCAAAATAAATATTACGATATGATTACAATACAAAACAAGTTTTTTTTTAATATTTAACTCACCTCTTCTAAATTTTTAACAATTTGTTCAACGTCCCCAACTTTCTTTTTCAGAGCCTCCATTTTGGAAGGCTTTCTGGGAGATTGCATAGAATTTTTCATTTCAAACATGACAACTTCTTGCAAACTTTCAGCTTTTGTTATTTTTTGGCGCAAGTTTTTCCATTCATCCTCTTTACTATTCAACTGGTCAGTCAACTCTTTCACTTGGTTCTTGAGCGGTTCCATTTGTGAGGTTATATTTATAGAGGTTGCTTCGTAAACCCTCTTCTTTTGTTCGTAGTGTTGTTGAACCGTTTGGAATTCCTCTTTCACGGGTTTGATTTTGTCGGCAAGAGGTTGAATCTCTTGACGAACTTGGGACAGCTTTTGGGCAGTCTGCGCGACTAACTGTAAACAATCAATACCAAGATTAAAAGCCTTCATTTATTTGAATCTTCAAAATTTCAAATAGACATTGTCGCGAGCATGTAAATTTTTAGTCTATGAAACCAGTTTAAGTAGGTATACAGTTTTACAACAAACTGATGGAACACCCAAGCGAAAAAATAGTTTAAAATAAGAAAATCTAGAAATATTTAAGGTACTAAACGCTTTAGGTCAGTCCTAATAGTTTTCCAATATTGGAAAGCAGTTAAGCTGTTTCCTGTGGTAAAAAGATACCTGAGATAAATCATGCAATGATTTCTTGGCCAAATCCGCTGTTTTATCGGCTTCTTTTTCCAAAGCGTCTTCGTCTTCGATTTTCATTTTCTTGTGATTGACGAGAGCCATTTCCACCGTGGGGTCCGAAGTGCTAATAATTTGAATTGTTCTTGCTAGTATTCCAGCTTCAACCTAAAAAATTATATACAAGTATAAATTAAGCAGTGCCAAGATGTTTGTACCAATATTTTTATGTCCCTGATTATAGAGTGACGTAAGGCCAAGTCCTCTGTAGATAAACATATACCTTTGAAAAAAAAATCTTAGAACGTCATTATTATTCTAAAAGAAAATCGTCTGAATTCTCAAGAATCGTTATGAATGGGACGTGTTGTTTTCATATTTTTTGTAAATTCAAGTCATTATGAAAATGAAAGCTCACCTTGAATGTTGAGAGATTAGCTCTTTGCCTTTTGTACACGGTACTCTTTGTCCGTAAAGAATTCACGTACTTCTTCAGTTCTTCACCCCTCAGAACCGTGTCTCCTAGAAGCTGTCTAACCTGATAAGTAAACAAAACACTCGTGTAAATGTCAACGAATATTGCTTAAAACATTAGCTCCAGTATAAAATTACCTAAGCAAAACTTTCAGGCGCCGTAGACTTAGCTCACCTGGGGTAATTCTCCTCGCTATCTGACAGTTGATTTGATTCATTATTCTACGATAGATGATCAAACTACTAAACTACATTCATTAATCTCGAAGCCCCTAAGGGACGACGAGATATAATGAAATAGTACCAAAATATTCGTTACAATAAATCAGATAAAGCATTCCCCTGGACATAAATCTCGCGCAGGGAATGGCAATGGCGCATTATCCGAGTTCAATCTGAAGCTCTCCGGCATAATGACCGATTTATTTGAAACGAGAAAAATGTTTTATCTGATCCTCTTGACGTGCTGACAACATCGGCAAGGGACATCGATTTCATTTCCGCAAACGCTGACCGTTACCATCAGCGGCGTTTTCTGAGCGAGGGAGTAACGGCACTGGAACCATAAAACTAAAACGTTTTTATAACTAAGATTCCTTGAGCACGTTTCATTTTTGAAACGGAGAAATAATTCTCAACTGCGTAGAGACGCAGAGATATTTCTAGTGACCCGTGCTCACTTGTAATTACTTTAGTTAGCTCAATCGTCAGGATCGAATTTAAATGGTTTTATGAGCATATAGATTACGCTAAATGGCTTGTAATTATTAGAAATGCGTTTTGTTTTAAATCTATCTATGATCCTATCAGTACCTAGTGTCTCTTAAATACAGTTTCAGTTAGACGTTATACCTTATTCCTTTTATCTTATCGTTTTTTTAGATTAGCTTGCTGGCTTAGCGAAACGCGCGGGGTACGCGCCTAATGTGTTTCTAGTACAGTTTTAAATGGTGAGCACCGTAATAAAGCCTTTGTCAAGTCAATTTCCCCTTTATCCTTTTAAGTTCTATCTATTTAAGCTTTTACTAAGTTAGATACGGTTACCATTGTGTCATAAAATTAACTATTATAAGACATACCTGTGACTGCAAATCTGCCAACGAAGCTTCATGCTCCTTCAACGTAGCAGCTAGCTCATGAACCCTGGCTGCACTGGATTCCTTGTTCCGCCTGATGACGGTTGCTTGCTGACGGAACGGAGCTAGCTTGTCCTCTTGAGGACCAGCCGTGGCCAGCCTCCGTTGGACTAGCTGCTCCATTTCTCCATTTACCACTGCTATCTAGAAGCCAATTGAGTGAAGTTGGTCAACGACACCGCATTCCGAGCCTTCAACCTAAGATGAGACCCATGTGCCGTGATAAGACAGGATGGATGGTGATGGTCAGGAAGCTTGAAGGATGTCTTATCAACACCTGCTTAGGCACATTGATTTATCAACAAACGGTGGCAACCAAATAATAAATCCGGGAACTCGCTAACTGATAGAATACTCATTTTTTTTGTATAAACATACCTACTTGTGTATAAAGCTATATTATACACAATAACATCATTTTACGCTAAACATAATTTACGAAAACGTTTGTTGCGCGTGCCAAATACACACAGTGCCACTTCTGACTGACCTGTGTGGCCAGTTAAATGCGAAACGATGATTTGCGCAAAAACATCAAATAACTTACATTTTGAAACCGTGAACTTTCATTCAGTGTTCGATTTTTCGACAAGGCCGAAAAATTAAATGAACCTACTGTACCTAAACTCAAATAAATATACTGCAGATCACATAACAAGCAAATGTTAATTATATGCTCTGTTTTCAGCGTACTAAAGACCCATTCTGAGAGGAAGTGACTAAGAATATTTTGGTGGATCCAGCTACCTCTACGTAAAGGCATATTCAGTTATTTTAATTTCAAATCGACTTGGTTGACTAAAAACCAACTAAACTTATACAGCCTTACTTATAAACGCTATTTAAATTTTAAATAGTGCTTAAACCATTACTTAAAGATTTTCTTACTCATAAACGCTATTTAGGCCTAAACAGCCTCTAAAACCAATGCTTAAATAGCTGTCAGATTAAACTAATAAATTCAATCGATACTCTTTTAAAAGCAATTTTAAAAAATAAAAGAAAGTCGACTGCGTTGCTTGCTTATGAGTCAGTTTAGACAGCGGAGGCTCAAATTACTTTGTCTTGAAGCTCGTACCTTATCTTGCACGGAAAGTAGGTCGGCTCGAGTAGGATGCTGTTCCGTGGCTATCATCTGCATAATATTCAATTCTTTTTGCAGATGGGAACTTTCTTGTGGCAGTTTCTCCTTGACAAGGTAACTGTTCAACTAAAAGGAAATGTACCGTAAGTGGGTGCTTTAAAAGTCAATGTAACAAGCTCACTTCGAAGTTAAATTGTTTCTAACCTGAATTTCATCTTGCAAGTGTTTTATGACGTCGGTTGCGTTTTTAGGAGCTGCACTTTGGCCGTGTATAACGTTCAGATATCTTTTCAACTGATCCGATGCTAGTTTTAACTGCGATTGCTGAGTTTCATACTAATAGAAGGAAAAACAATACAGGTTCAAATACAATCTAGAGAAGAGAATAAGATAGTTACTAAGATAATTTTAGTTCGAGAACTCATTTACCTGATTTTCTAGCTCCTTGGCTTTTTCCTGTTGAAGCCTCAAAGATTTACTGATACTTAAAAGTTCTTCTTTGTTACTAACGTCTACTAGATTAACTTGAACATTTTCTAATCGTTTGATCACTGAAACAAAAGTCACGTCGAGTCAAGTCACGGACGAATAATTACCCTTATCGAGGAAGAGCGCATTCAAAGTTATTTCAAGGTTGAAAATTTTATGTGAATGCTTAAACTCAGATGTCAAAACTCCGTAATAATTACTGAAGTTGGGAAGAATTTGCCATAGACAAACGCTTTGTTGATGATTGTTGTTTGGAGAGTCGTTATGCCTAAATACTTACCGATGTCTCTCTCGACCGCCATCTCCTTGATGTCATTTATAATTTCAGAAGCATTTTCCTTCTGGAGCAATCTCGTCCTTTTATGTACGTCCTTGAACTCGTCTATCAAGTTTTGATATGAATCGAGGAGGTCTTGGATCGTGTTATTTCGAGCTACGTCAGTTGGTATATCTGGTAGCTTTAAATACCTACAAAAACAAACAGAATTTATTATTCTTTGCTAGGCGAACCTTAAGAAAGCGGAAACATGTGTTGCAAAACCAAATAAAAATGACGGGGCAAGTCTTGAGCGCAAGTCGTAAAAGTTTGGTCGCAGCCAGTTGTTGTTAATAATAAATTTCATTTTTCTACACTTCTTATTGTATTTTAGTTTCTTTTCATAACTGGCAAACAGCATTCAGCGTAGTAAAAGAAAACATAGAACGGCATACTATTGCCGTATTGAAAGCTCAATAAAAGCACAATTGTTTTAAATATGATTTAATTAGGCACGACACAACTCACAAATTCGGGCCACGAGCACAGACGGACTAGACCACCTCTTGATGTCCCCAATACACACAATGAATAACGAAACCACCAGCTCATCATGTTTAATTTTTTAAGTGTGTTACTTATAATACTACTATACTTAATACAACTTACTACCACTACTTACTATTAGGTAACTTACCTAAAGGTCCTATATTTATTGCAATAAATGAGCAAAGAGTGTGATATTGTATGTCTAAGAACAAGCGCAGTAAAGAATTTTGGTATTTAAATTGGAGCAATCGGACTCGAACTACGAGCTGCTACGGTTTCGTAGTAGCCCTCTACGATTATACGAACGCCTATAAAATGCCCACGTTACCAAATAAATTACCTTGTTTACGTTACCAATACGGACCTTTGGTTACATTACAAGCCTTTAATCTTCTGATAACAAAAACCGGCCATGGAATAAAGACATGTGATTCTCTTACCCCTTGTCAAAAGGATTAAGTGTATCTTCGAACCCCTATAATGTATTATCGTCCCGTTATCAGTAGCTAACTAAGTAAAATACCTTCGGTAATGGCCTTTTGATTTGAGCCAGAGAATAAAAAAGTGGTGTTTGTATAATGCGGAATAAACTTTTGACGGTGCTACGTCAGGCGTAGCGCGTAGCCCGTGCTACGCTGTAGGCTTAGCCATTTGTTGCAGACTTAATTATATTTTTTTAAACAAATGATGCTCACAAATCCTTACTTATGTTAGTACCTACTTGCTGGACTCAGACATCTGTAGTCTGATCTTCAGGGTGTCCCGGAACTATAGTATGGTATACCGAGGGGTGTGATTCTCGACACTTACGGGAACTACAATGTTCTACGCTACGACTTTTGTAAATTCCGTCTAAATAGGTCTGAAATCGGAGTGCAGTATTCATCGAGGAAACTCAGACGAAATTTAAGGCACAGTATAAATAAGGTAGGGCAGCCTACTTGGTGAACATGATTGTGTACATTTCCATCTTTCAAAATTATGAATGCTAAGATTGGAGTGCTCCATTGCCACGCGTAGTGCCCTTTCAGATATTATATGGCCTACTTTGCACACCTGAGTTCTTACCTAGTACTTACCGCTCTAATAACTTATCCGTTTGGTTTTAGGCCTAGAAAAATTTATTGCAAGGTCATACTGCCGACTTGTGATCGATAAAAATAACTCAGTTATAGTTAGCTATATTTTTTTTATACAACTATCTGTTGGAACAAGCATAATTATGGCCCACCTGATGTTAAGTGGTAACCATCACCTATAATAAAGCATTGCCTCGTGTTGCACCTTGCGTTCGTCAACTTGAGGCATTAGGTACAGAGGTTCAGTTCAGCCTCACGTGCCAGTATTTTCATAGATAATTAGTGAATGCTCGCGGCTTCGCTTCGCACCCCGTTCGCGTTACTTACATCCGTTCTCCGTCACAATATCTTTATAAATTGTAGCCTGTGTTATTCTGATGTATAAGCCATATTATTGTAGTTTCATTATAATCCATTCAGTAGTTTTTACGTGAAAGAGTAACAAACATCCATTCATCCACACTTACAAACTTTCGCGTTTATAATATTAGTAGGAAGTAGCATAGCTTACTTCGCAAGATACGCTGTATTCTTAACCTGATCCTTGTTGGTCAGCAGCCAGTGTAGCGCGTGATGGATAGTTCTAGCGTCTCCCGCCAGCAACTGTGATCTGAAGCGAGTGGGTTCGACGCCCGGCGGTGGACGGTATTTGACGCTGCCCAGCATTTCAAGCAGGCGTAACGATACGGTCTCAGTATCGTCTTCATTTATGTCCAACTGTGGAAGTATTTTGAAATAGCCATTTCAAGTGGATTGTCGTTTTATAACGAACTTATAGATGATTTTCTAGGCGCGTAGGCAATTATCTCTAAAAACATAAATCACCTTATCATAATGAATGACTAGGGCAAAGAAAGTTTTCCCTTAGCCACACATACAGCGGCGACATTAATAAGACCGCAAGAAGTATGTGGATGGAAAGAGCTCTGAATCGTTCTTCCTGGAAATGTATCACCAACATCTCAGCCTGGTATCCCCCACTGCTGGCTGGGTTATAGGTCTCCTTCATTTTCTGCCAGCCTCCTGTCCTGTGCCTCTCTTGTCCAGGTGTTTTGTGCGACCTTTGCCAAGTCTTGGAAATGTATGGGAGTCCTATGTACAGCAGTGGACCAGTGACAGGCTGATGATGATGATGATATACAGCTATATACATAAGTAGGTATACCCACGATTCACAAAAAAATCATACCTTTTCTCCAGCTTCAAAGTTGGCGAGCAGCTCAACCAGCAACTGCAAAAGCTGCTTTTCATTGAGTGAATCGAACTTTATCAGGTCGTAGTTCTTTCCCAAAGTGGCGTTCAGCTCCTTGATAATATATTTCATATGCTCCGTCATTTTTGTTTAATTGAAGAGGGAAATTACAATATTTTGGATGGCACGATGGTGTCACATTTGTTGACAATAATCTCACAGTACTGTTGTCATAGCAACAATGTTTGGAGCTGGGCTTGGAGAACGTTTGAAACCTACAGGAGTTTGGAAACCCTAGCAAAGAAATTAAGAGTCTATGGGTAACACCCACAGCACAGACTTCCTACTTTTATATAGAAACCAAGGATATTCGAAACCCATTATATCTAGAAGTTCCGATGCCAATTTATTCAAGCTTAGGTAATCTCTATATAGGGCACAAGCCCTCAATCTCACAAAAGAGAGAACGGCATGCTCATAAAGTGTTTAGAACAAAATTCATCATCTGTCATCTTATAAGTTATCTCTTCCCTTCTACATTCTCCCATTTATTGTGGAATTTATATACTTACCAACGTAACAATAAGTCGTGCCCTATAGAAAACGAATTATAAGCTTCTATATTTCAGGATCTGCAAACTCAACCTCTCATCAGGGCTGCGCGGGTTCTGCTCTTCATACCTCGGCTGAGAAGGATGCACACACAATTAAGCTTTGTCTGGCTCTGGTTTTGAGTTTGTGCGAGTGCTCAGTATATTATACTGTGTGTGGGACATTTCGACGTACGATTTAGTCAACACTCACACAGACTCAAAACCAGAGCCAGAGACAGAGGCAGACAGAGCTTGAGGCAGGCCTACAGTTCGTATATACGTTCAAGTAAAACAAAAAGAATGTACTTTTGTGAATAAATTATATTTTCTGATATTATTTTAATATACAATCATTATAGCTTTGTTTCAATCGTCAAAATCTCAACAAGTTGCTCTTAGACTAAACAATTTGTGCCTACCTCACTGCATATAAGTATACTAAATGCGGAGACACATTCGCTGCCTGCCACACTCTTCACTTCACAGCCTTCGCCTTAGGGCGATTACAAATTGGGTGGTAATAACGCACATAATAAGCTAATTTATATTTCTGTTCTTAAACGCGCTGCACATCACAACATGCTACTGTTTCAATCTCGTACGAACAAAGATACGCTAGGTAAGTTCGTACGTATCCACGACAGTCCCGAATAACGCTACTCGTTACTACTAGCTGACTTAAACTGTTGCTGTGATCACGTGTAATACCAGCATTGTTGTATTAACATGCAAATGTAAACGCGTTTAACATAATCGCCGATAATACGCCCAATCTGCAATCTCCCTTACTGTTTTCATGTTTATCCTTACACACACACACCCTAAGATTCTCTTCATGTTTTTTTCACAAACAAAAGATACATGGACAAAATGATAAAACGGCAGCACTCAAGCGAATTACAAATAATTAAGTGTGTGCACACAGGACCAACAGAATCACTGGTGTAATATCAACTATCTAGCACCAATTTCAATAACCTAAGATTAGTAAAATAATCTATTTGTAGCCCGTACACAAATTGAACTCAATGATGTTAGCCGCAAGTAATAATCTGCGCAACGCCAGTCGCCAATGTTGTTACATGTGACTGATTTCACAGAGATCAATTTGCCGACCACTACACACCGGTTGGTTGTTACATAGAAAACAGTAATGACACTACGAAACTTTACTATTTATCTGCAGTTTCATTAATTCAATTCTACTTATCCTATACCATGCACCATTAATTTATTCAGACCCTATGTCAGTACCAACTAGTCTTTAACAAATTCCAAGCACAACGGATAGTTTAGAGATAGTTAAACAAATGAGTTAAATAAACTAATAGTATTTTATAGCAGTGACAATTTGGCAAACTTGAATTATAAAATCTTGAACGATTTTCTATTTATAACAATTAATCAGATTATTAAACATAATAATTTGTACTCTGCTAAATTAATGGAAATTCAATTATTTACAATGACACAATACAAATAGTATAATCACTAAGCAAAATAGAAGACAGTTCGCAATGTTGAGATTAAATCCAAGATGATTTTTACTTTCCGTAGAAGCACCTACAAAACTAATATTAAGTCTCACTATTTCACCTACAAACTAATCTATTATAAATATTACAACCCTTAAAAAATAATACTACAGACTTTTAATGATCGGATGATTTTGTTCCGTAAAGTAACTACAAATATAAAAAACAATAGACAACCACAATAAGTATCCAAAGTATTAAAATAAAATATAATCATAATAATTCGTGTGATGCATATCGACTCGTTTCGTTTATCTTTTCGAATATCGATTCATCTAACAATCAATTCTTTTCTACTATGTGCATTTAGCACGCTTTGGTTCTATTTTGTATATTTCAACGAATACAAAACGATAACAGTACAGAAACGAGTTCCTAGGTGAAAGGAATGTCTAAGACAGAGAAAGAGTTAGTACTTCGCGCGTATCGAGTGGCCACTTTTAAAGCTAAAGTTTTTATAATCGAATAGTTACCGCGACCGCTCCGAATGCGCGGGCTCGACTCGTCGCCTCAACGAGGCACATATAAATGCAAACAAATAACAGACATTACAAAATAAATGATGTCAAAATATAAAATCAAACAATCATAATAATCCAAATAGAATCAAAATATAAAATCACGGGCGAACATCACGCCCTAAACGTGAGCGTTTCATATCCTTATAATTAACTACAAATAGCCGCCTTTTCGACCGAATAGAAGACTGAGTGTTCCTAAAGTGGTAGTGTGCGAGATGGAAGGTGTGTTTATTGTGGCTTTAGGTTCTACCGTGCCCAGGTCTGTTCTCGGCCTGGGCGCGCGCGTTCTTGTCCTTCGCGAAACGCCGGCGTTCTCAGGACTACCGTCTAGGGCGCCGCAGCCGAGCGGCGCGGGGACGCCCAACGGCGGCTCGCAGGTGTCCGAAGGCACTCTTTCCTGCGGCGGCGCGGCCGGCGACCGCAGCGTCCGCTTCAAGCATGTCAGCTGCTCCATCGGGCTTCGGTGCACCAGCCCCGTGTACAGCGAACCGGGAGTTTGTAATGCCAGCGGCGCTGGTGACCCTTCACCGGCCGGCGATCCCGCGCCCAGATGCCGTCTGCGTAGGATGGACGTGCCTGACGCGATGAGAGCGTGCAACGACGGAGGGGCGTCGCCGGGTCGCGGGGTGGAAGGGGGGGAGGGATCAGGGGAGCCTAGGAGAGGGCTGTTAGCTGGCGTCGCGGTCGGCGACCAGTGCTGCCTCGAGGGTGGAGTCGCGAGGGAGTCTCTCCGGGAGCGCTCCGGCGAGACGGCGGCGGAGGACCTGCGTGACGTCATGCGCGAGGACCACGCCGAGCCGAGCACGCTGCTGGCGAGGCTGCTCATGCCGCTGGTGCAGACGCTGCTCACGCTGCTGCTGCCGCCGGCGACGCTGCCGTCGCTCGGATGCATCACCGTGCTGTTGATGTATTCCACGCTTTATAAATGAAAATGTGCATGCTGTGATATTTTTCATGCTTCAGGCAGGCGTCTACGGGGATTAGGACATTAGCAGCTGGCAAATAAGTAACTGTGTGAAACTAGTCACATAAGCATGTGAGAATTTCGGAATTAGAATTAGAATTTCTATAGCGATAGATGATAGCGTCAGGGGCAACTGGTGATTACACAAGCCCTACTTGCAGTACGCTATAGTGCCTGGGACAAGATAAAAGATGGAATAGGCTTGCCCAGCACCTATACCATCCTGACAGCTCGGCCTAATCCACAGGAAAGACATGGTCAATACGTGTGGAACTGATAAAGCCGCGGGTTTCGTCACGATGTTTTCCTTCACCGTTTGAGAGCACTAGCAAGAGCGACATACCTGTTAGTAAATGTATAAATGAGGCTCGACTGTGGCAACCTCATCATATCATCGTCCTCTTCAACGTCTGACAGCCTGTAGGTACGTAAACCGAGCGCCGCCGCCGATCGCACGCCTCTCACTCCTACGCCTTCGTGCTCCTCTAATAATCCTGCAAATCGGATTACCAAACATGAATCTTAGGCCCGTTTCCAGAAACAGTGCTTGCGTCTGAGTAGAGCCTCAAGTATAGATTTTTTGACAGTTCTCCATTGAAAGATGACAAAAATCTACGCAATTTTTCTTACCCAGCAAACCTTGATTTTACAAAAATTTCAAACCGAGGCGTGGTGACCAATCGCCTCGGACTCGTAGTAAATAATAACTGCTGACGTAGTCACGATATCGACCCACAATGTCATCAAAAAAAAGCAAAGCAAAGACCCCCCGCCCCCCTCAAGGGCTTACGTAATACTTGAACGCCCCCACGTAGTAATACATACATACATAAAATCACGCCTCATTCTACGGCAGAGATCACGGATTTCTACTTGCTACGATTCTGACACACCTCTTTCGCTTCATTCACTCGCATAACATTTTTCAGACATGCGCGTCGGTTTAGGGTACTCCTAACCTGGCCTTTCTCTAAAACGTCTGCGATCCGATCGAGATACATGCGCCTAGGTCCCCTTCCAGCAGTAATAGTAATAGAGTAATATGATCGTACCTGACATGTTAGGCTTAGCCAGTTGCGCCCACGTGTGTAGCGTAAGAGATCCCTCCATAGGTTTGACTATCTGCAGTTTGTGCGGCGGTCGGAACCTCGCAAGGCCGCCGGCGGCGCCAGCGCCCCATACCGCACTTTCTTCGCTGACGTCTCGTTCTGAAAGCCGTAAATAAATATTGTGAAGAATGTCATGTAACGAGAAAAGTGCTAGACTTGAATTTTGATGGGTATAGTAGTAGAGGTCAAAGAAAAGCTGCGATAGATTATGTGAAGGATGTGTCATGGGTAACAAAAGAAGTGACTGCTGAAATGAAGGCTACTAGAGGAGAGTGGAGAACGAAAACCAAGTCCTTGATACTTTATAGGGCGAATCCGGCTTGAATAGGTCAGGTTATGTTAGAACATAAAAATTACCAGAAAATGTTTTTTCCCAATACCCTCCTGTCCCGTTTAGTACAATTTTATCCATCGCTAGATCATAAAAATAATAATCGAAATATTCATCTTCGACAGTGTACATAAGCCTTTACAATTTCACAGTTGAAAAAAGGTGGTATCATTTTAACTGGGTGTACATTAACTGGGCGTACATTAACCGAACCCGAAAGAAGAAGTTGGATGTGTACCTGTATGCCGCCTTTGCCGTAGCACGTGTGAAGCGGCGAGCGAGGCACGGCGCGAGTTGATCTCCTGCGGCGTGAGGCGACGCAACGCCGCTGCCAGCTCCGCGGCGCCTGGCGCACCCGGCACGCCCACTCCGCAACCACCACTGACAAAATAAACATACATCTATAAGTCAAGTAAACAGTAGCCAATTTTTAGGCTTCATTTTTAGGGTTCCGTAGCCAAATGGCAAAAACGGAACCCCTATAGATTTGTCAGTCAGTCTGTCTGTCTGTCCGTCCGTATGTCACAGCCACTTTTTTCAAGAGCTATACTGTTGAAACTTGGTAAGAAGATGTATTCTGTGAACCGCAGTAAGATTTTTACTAAGATTTTTACACAAATAAAGAAAAAAAATTAGAATTTTGGGATATACTTAGAACGAAAACTAACAAAAAAATGCATCAAACCCATACTTGTGGGATATCTATGAATAGGTCTTCAAAAATGATGTTGAGGTTTCTAATACAGTTTTTTTTAAGCTGAATAGTTTGCGCGAGAGACACTTCCAAAGTGGTAAAATGTATCCTACTTACCTTGTGTGTCATTGTAATCAATAAAGAGTTATCTATCTAAAATGTGTCCAGCAGTGGTAGCTTACAACAGATACTCACGGGTAAAGGTCGTCAGAATCGGCATCAGACGCGTCGTCTAAGAAGGAGTCGTGCGATAGAGGCAAGGGTTGGAAGTAGACAGGCGGCGCCGGAGGACCGTCCGCCACGTCCGAGCCGGGAATGGAAGGCCCCGAGCCGTTGGACCATCGCGTCGCGCATTGCACCGTTTCAAACACTTTCTGCATGCTCGAGCTGTGGATAAACAAAAATATGAAATTGAATACCATAGGTCAACAATTAAATGACACCACTCCCTAGATTATACAACTTTTTATTTGGCCCATAAAACACGAAGTACAGCACAACTTAGGCCGGTAACACACGCACGAAGTTTACAGGGGCCGAGGAATGATTTTAATTCAAAAACAAAATCGCCAGCCAACCACTTTCCGCGTCTGGTCACGTGGAACTAACGCCTAGCTTCTTGTTCCTCATCGTCAGACTGAGTAGTCCGTTGCTGCACATAGCCGAACCTATAGTGTTGTGTGTTAGGACTTTAGGACTCCGCATTTAGACTCAAAGGTGGTCCAATATTTTCTTTCCGCTTTCCGCGTTATCGTCCGCGTATCACACCCCTCACTGTACCCACCTGGACCCCACTAAGAACTTAGTCCACCCCAGTGGACTAAATTCTTAGACCATTTATATCATTGTCTAAGACTAAGTTACGGTGTTAACTTAAGAGCGCATAGTGCGAAAATTTGAGATTTAAAAAAAAAAATCATAACTATATAACTAAGTAACATTTTAAAAATCGCAAAAGGACTAATTGTAGACTATACATTTGAGATTAATTCGAATTTAAGTGTGGTAAAAAAATATACTATTTAACATGACATTCTATTTAACGCTAATGAAAATCGTATGTCAGCGTTAAATAGAATGTCATGTTAAATAGTATATTTTTTTACCACACTTAAATTCGAATTAATCTCAAATGTATAGTTTACAATTAGTCCTTTTGCGATTTTTAAAATGTTACTTAGTTATTTAGTTATGAATTTATTTTTTTTAAATCTCAAATTTTCGCACGATGCGCTCTTAAAGCTGACGACCTCCTTGGACGACGCTTTCCAGATAAATACATACTACGATCATTATATTATAACAAAACGTTTTAGTGCTTCTTTTCCAATAGTACTAACTGTGCAAGTGGATCGCCAATGCCCGAGTCGAGACTGAACTCCGAGTAGACCGAAGAGTGCATCTCTCTGTGCAAGCTGGCGGGCAGTAGACCGGCCGCCGCCGCGACGCTGGGCATAAGCCCACGCGTGGGCTCGCCTCGCTTCCGCAGCTGACGTAATTGGTCCTGGGCTTCAGACAGGTGGGCTGCGATTTCAATATACCGCTCCTGTACAGAAAAGATAATATTGAAATTTACATACAGCGCCATCTTGTCCCAAACGGAGCATTGCTTGGACAGTCAGCGTTAGAAGCTTAGGCCTTTTTTCAGCATTTTGAAATTCTTTATAATATAACCTTACGTTATAAACCATTTTTAGGTTACAGTTGTGAATTCTTAAGAAAATTGAGTAGATAAATAAATGCTAAAAAACCTTGACTTGAAACCTTGACTGATAAGGATTAAATTTTGATGCCGACTGTACCTACTCATGCGAATATTTGTCCTAGCGTGGGAATCGAAACCACACCTCACTTGTCTCATTCATCCGGACAGCCGACCGCTGCGATAAAGAGGCATTTAAATCACAAAACTTATCATTCCATTAGTACTTATTACAACATCGTAGTTAGACCACATGATAAGAACCAAAAGATATAGAGCTAGATACAAAGATAATTAGAAGAAAAACAAAGCATCAGCCTAACTAAAGACAGCAAACAGTGCTATTATTATTCATTATTCATATCGGCACAAAAAATATCCAGCTGTGAGCTAGATAGCTAGCTATTTTTAACTGTAGACTTTTCAAGGCGAAAGTAAAAGTCATAGGTAAGAAGGTACTTAGATCAAAGGCGCGCCTGTTGCCAAAAACGTGCCACAAAAAATACATTACTATAATTTAATGGTGTATTCGTTCGATTATAGACAACCATTGTTGCGTATACACCGTTGGGTAAAAACGCATAACATCCGCAGAAAAGTTACAATGTTTTTTCTTCGCATTGAAAGTCAACTTCCGCGATTTAAGTTGTTGAGCGCAGTTTTAGTATTGTGCAAGCCTTTCAATTTTACCACTGTTATAGTTTTACTAGGCTACATGGTTCGGTGGATATCCCAAATTTAATCTGGTAAAAGAGATCTTAGCCCTGCAACGGGACACTACAGGCTCTTAAAAACTCTTATTGATTGAAAAGCCGTTTCGAATACACGATATTGCTATTCCAAGGTTACATCGTGTATTATTAGCGGTATTGCCGTGCCCAAGAGAAATTAAAGCACGCACTGAACTATTTGCAAAATCATGTTGATATCATGCGGATAAACGCTTTTACTTATAAACCTAATTTGCTTAAAAGGCGCGTGATTACCCGATAAGGGCACTAAAAAATACGGCCTTTAGATAGTCAACATGTATATTTAGTTTTATTTATCAAACATTGCTCGTTGCAAGTTATTTGGTTATTTATTTGTAACCGGGTATTATACAACATCCAAGAGCAGTGTCTGACCTAGTAGTTTCTAGGTCAAGGCCGCGCCGTGACGTAAACATGATGTTTGACGTGAAGTGAGACAAATGAAACCCTATTTCCGCACGTGATAGCTTTCCGCGTCTTCTATCGTATCTTTGAAGGTTTGATCTAGTTTCTTATATTCAAATTTGCACCGTGTATTCATGCAAATAAGGTTCATTTACAAAGCGCGTGGTTTAATTGGGTCAATGATACCACGACTAGAAAACAAGCGTTCAGTACCATACCTTGTAATCAGCGAGTTCTGAGGCGAGAGCATTTTGGTTTTCTCTAGTTATTTCCAATATCCGTAGCGTGTGATCATGCTCTGCAGTTAGCTGAAACAACGGAATTATATTAGTTATATCTCTTTTCAATTATAAAGCCTAAAAAATGGACCAAGACACTTCAATGAAACGAAAAGGGAGGATCAAGATTGTAAGCCCAATATATTTTTTTTATTCAGCCCGGTCTGCCCCGCTGCTGGGCAAAGACCTCCTTTTCCTTCCACTTATCTCGTTCCACTGACCTAAACTCAACCACTCCCTGCAGAACGCGTCCAGGTCAACCCGCCACCTAGTTCGCTGGCGGTAGCGATCAGTGAAACGCTGTCAAATATTCGCTGTCAAATCTCAAATCTGACAGCGATATTTGACAGCGTTTCACTGATCGCTAACGCCAGCGAACTAGGTGTGCGCAGGCCTTAACACAGTAACATTTATTTAGCCTGATTCAGTATCTTCGAATCCCAACATGAACATTGGTAATAAAAAACAAGATCGCCTAGTCTCGTTATACATAACAGGACTAAAATAAAACTGAAAGAATTCAAATTCTTTCTACCTTCGTCATCAATAATAGTAATCCTATTGATAGGTATAGGTATAAGAGCTTTATAGCGGGATCCGCTTTCGTTTCAAGGCCGATTGCCAGACGCGACTTCGAATTGATTATCAAAGAATGAATAACAGCAATAAAATTTATAAAAGATAATAATCCAGTATCTGTCCAAAACATATTATTGGCTAATTATTGTATAACAGTTATTTTACATTATAGTTTTCCGAATAACAAATTACCATGACAAATTCGGCCCAACCCTTTCTCTTCTTCTTGCCCTTATGCTTTTTATGGTTCAGCTGAAACATTTACAGATTATTTTCTTATCCACGTTTTTTACTTTAAAACCTCATTTAAATTTTGTAGAAATTTACGAGTTGGTCGAATTCCGCATGATTGTTAATCGGAATGCATATTTACGCTATCATTGATACCAAAGTAATAATGATATGACAAAGTACATTTTACAGTGACGTATACTAATTATGCATTTTTCATTCCGAGGATTCTTGCCAACAGTGTTTAATGATAGCATTATGTCTCGAGCAAAGCTTATGCGCTGAGCTTCCCATTTTCCCATTTTGTCTGGTAACACGCACACCATTTCATTCATTATTTAGTTTATTATTGTAGTTGTATTCTTAGTTTTAATTATGCTTTGATTTTTATTTTCCTGTCATTTGTTTCGTGTGTGTTTATTTTCTAGGCAAATAAATTCTATAACTATCTATCTATTAAACTCGGCAAAAAGTGAATTTTAGATTGCTTGTTTGTGATTTGTTTACATAAATTCTACATCGAATTTGGCTAGAGTATAGGTACCTGTTGGTAGTTCCGTTCACTAGCGGCGAGCCGAGCATTCGCGGAGTCGAGCTGGTATTGCAGGTCGTTGGCACGATGTCTCTCTTCAAACAGCTCCGAGCCAAGCACACTAGCCTCCGAATTTGCACTAGCTGCGAAAATAATGAACTTATAGTATTCGGTTTGGTACCTACCTGTTATGACAATGTAATCAACAAAACAGTAAAAATATAATTCTGTTTTCAAAAAAACAAACAGTACATATTGTGTATTCGTAGTAAAAATAGCTGCAAGCTTTTTTGGTACAGTCGGTTGCAAAAAAGCTCTAAAATTTTAGTAAATACACTTAAAAAATATATATTTTGGAAAAAACATAACGCGAACAAAGCAGCGCCGGATTCTACTAGTAATTTATTATTTCAAATATATAAATTCATATCTCGTTGTTAGCTCCTGTACTTATTCATTGGGTTCATAATTCATAAGGTTCCTAAGGAATGTTGATAGTCTTCTGTTCTTCGCACGTTGATTTTCGGCAAGTTAGAGCAAGTATGGTCTGACAGGGTGTGATTGTCCAAGCAACACACTGCTAGACCACCTTGCCCCACCAAACCGATCTCTTGCTTTCTTCCATTTCGTCGGAAACACCACCCATTGTCGTCTAAATTAGCTTGATAAATGTATAGTGACCAATAATCACATACGCGATAAGGGTACTTATCAGAAATAGTTGAGATATTATAAGAAGTGCCTAAGTAAATAAACATCGATTAAATCACTTACTTGGCGCGTGCTTTGTAATAGGCGTGATGACCTGTGACTCATAAATATTTTTGGTTTGTGACAAAGAAAAATGTATATTCAAGTACCTAACCTACTCCAAATTTAAGATTCCTTGCTAGCGAATAACATAATTAGATAAATAACTCATGCATACAACAATACTATGCAAATATGCAATACAAATCAAAATTTTGATGAGGAAGAGTATTAAGAAAAACATTGTTTATTCTACTTTACATTTTTGCTTGATAATCAAAAGCATTAAAAAGAAATTTTTCAATCCACAGATAAAGTCAAATAATAAAAGATGCCACCTTCTATACAAAAATCGGTCGTATCCGTTAGATAAAAATATATCCCTTTTTCGACTTGTCAAAAACAAGAACTGACATTTTATATGTCAGTTCTTGTTAATAAAGAAACTCCAACTTACTACTACTTGTTCTGGACGAACAGCGTTATTCTTTAGATGGAAAAATCCGCCTTAAATTAATTAAAACAATCATTTTTTTTCAATATGAGATGTTAGGTCAATTTCTAAAATGTTATCAGTAAAACACCGATAAAACCGTCCATTTACATAAAAAGGCCACAATCTGAAGTACATAAACTCAAGATTTTAATACAAGTATACAAGTGACAAGGTGAACATACACTGGTTATGTCAATCTACCCTAGTTTCAAACTAGATCAGCACATATAATAAAACATAGTTAATATAACGGTAGACATCGATCAGCTGTAGTTTGTTTATGTTCTATCAAAGTACATACCACTATCTACATACGTTATGAGTGATAGCATTAACTGACGCCCTAGGAACAGTTATTTCTTTACGAATGATAAATCACACAAGTTTATTTAAGATCTAGACTAGACCGTTTGTGTAAAAATAAAATTAATGTACGATAAGAAGCGTCTATCATTTGAACCAAATCTTTTTTGCAGGCACTCAATCGCACGTCTCGGTCACACAATCTGTATACATAGTCTAAGTTAAAATCCAAGGCGGGCCAAAAATAACTAGATGGTGTTCCATCTCTAAGGATTACCGAGATGACAGCTGATAAAGAAAAGAAAAAGAGAAAACATGCAGTGGGATAAAGACAGGGACATACATACACATAGAACGGACACAAGATGCTCTCAAAGTTGAGAGACGCGTGTCTCAAGCGGATGGCACTCACGCTCGCACTGGTCCGGGAAATCGTGTCTATGTGTGCGTAGCTCGAGCGCACTTTTTATGTAGACTGCGTTCTGTACGTATCTGCTTTGGACGTGCTGCTGTGTCTTACCGAGTTGATGCGCAATATCTCTGAGCAGTTGCTGTTCCGCCAGCTCGGCGGAGTCTGCGCCGGCGGCGAGGCGCGTGGCCTCATCCCGCAGCGCTCTGTTCTCCCGCTCCAGCGCGCCGGTGCGCCGCCGCAGAGCCGCCGCACACGCCTCCTCCTGCTCCGTCGGGGAGAGCGGCTCCTCTGTGTCATTTGTTAACACCTAAACACGTCAATTGTGTTAATTTTGAAGACTTCAAATACAAGAGGAGGAGGTTCTAAATTTGATTTCAACTTCGTTATTTATGAGCTGATTAGAAAATATATTTTTATCTGGAAGGTTGTTATTCCAGATTAGTCCCATAGAATTTTCATCAAACTTGCTTCAGTATTTTGGCCGTGAAGTCGGTTTCTCAAGTTTTTTAAACTTCACTTGTATCTTTATAACAATATGACAACGTTATAAAAATTGCAGTAAAGCATCCCTGGCTAAGAATAGAGATAAATGACATAAACTGGAGTAAGCCTGTACGGTACCTATCATCTTCATCAGCCTAGCGAATTCTAAAGGTGTAGGCCTCCCTGAAAAATTCCTAGGTTTTCAGCAGTTTTGAGCATTTCCATCTATCGGCTTCCCACACGAGCTTGCATTTCAGTCTAATCCTAGCGGCTGAGTCTTTACGATGAGGTCGAGTCTGAGCTGTTTGATCGGGTCGTTAGCAGCTTCTTGCCTATGCGCACTGTCAACTACCTACAAATCATTCTCTCTAAATAATGTGTGTTTTTATTTACCTGTAGCAGTTCAGTCTTAACGATGAGATCGTGCCTGAGCTGTGTGATCTGATCGTTGGCAGTGCGCAGGTCACCCTCGAGTGAGCTGACGCGCGACTCTAGCAACCCCTGGGTCGTTAGTAGCTCCTTGCCTATGCGCGCTGTCAACTCCAAGTCTTTCTCTTTCTGTACAAAGGACATTATATCCATTTTATTATACTATAGAAATCCATAGCTCCATAAAAAATATTGATAGGTAGAATATCTATACTAATATTATAAAGAGGAAAGATTTGCATTTTTGTAATGAATAAACTCAAAAACTACTGTGCCGATTCAAAAATTCTTTCACCATTGGAAAGCTACATTCATCCTGAGTAGCATAGGCTACATTTATGTGTTTAAAAAACAAATGCCCACCCATGCGAAGCCGGGACAGGCCGCTAGTATATAATATAGATATTGCATTGCAACCAATACACCAGGATGTATAAAAACTGCCAAATCATGCCACTCGATTTGTTATCACCGGAAAATAAATTGATTGATTAATGAAAAAATTAATAACACAGTCATTTTTGAAAAAAACTCCAATGTGTAAATGAAATTATGTTTATTCAGTGACTTCGTTTGCTTTAATTAAATAATGCTTGTCAGGTAGCCTTAATTTTTCAAGAGTGGTTATTTAACACCATGTATAAGTATGAATACGCGTAAGTTAATTAATTAGCGAACGACAACAGCTTCTAGGTGTGATTGCGTTCAACTATCAAATGATGTAATGGTTGGCAATTTAATTACTTAAATCTTAATGACTGACAGCAACGTGGACAGCCCATGACCGCATAGGGCCGTAAATGAAATAAGACCCATTAGACCGTTCCGTGCATATAGAATTTAAGTGGGATTGTGCATGCAAGCATAAAAGCACTGAACATAGCATAAAAGTATGCAGGAATGGTTAGGTATTTCGTACCATTGTCATAATTTAAATATTTTTTAAACTTTTAGAAATGTTTTTTTTTTATTACAAATATGCGTGAGCCTGACGATTATCAGCGCCTTAATGATTATAAAAGAACTAGTGCTACATCGTAAAGAACATTGTTAAATTTATTCACAAAATTGCATGTACAAGAGTGTGTTGATATCAGTGCCTATAGTGAAATGTATGTGCATTTGTCATTTATAGCAATTGCAGCATAATTCTTATGATTCAGCGTTTTATGGTCAGTAATGATGGTTTGAAGTAAAAACGCACGTCGTAAACTTATTTTATTGAGCGTAGGTTCCGACTGCACCCAGTGGTAAAGTTTTAATATAAATTATTTTTAAAATACAACTGATGAAACAAGCAAATGGCTCACCAGAAGTGGTAACCATCGCCTATAACAAAGCATTGCCTCGTATAGGTCACGCACGTCAGGAACGTGCCCTACAATGCACCATTAGCTTGAGGCATACAGATGTTCAGCCTCACGTGCCAGTAATTTCACTAGTAACAATATTTGCAAGATGTTTGCAACGCGTACCAAAACGTGCATTTTGGTACAAAATATTGAAGTAAGAATAGTTACAGGCCTCACAGCTTAGTTGGTAGACTTGGTAGTAGCTCAGTCTTTACATTGTATTGACAATTTATCCTGCTTAAACCTACTTACATTATAAAGAGGAATGGTTTGTACGTAACGAATAAAATCAAAAACCTTCTGTGCCAATTTCAAAAATTTTTTCACCATTAGAAAGCTACATTATCCCTCCGTAACAACACGTATTATTTAGTATTTATAGGGTGTTTAGTACTAGTGACCCGTCCCGGCTTCACTCGCAAAGCTGGGGCGGATCGCAAGTGTAGATATAAAACCAAACAAAACTTACTTCTTCTAAGAGCCGTGTTACCGCTTCGATGTCATTGTAGGTTTTTGTCATTTGGCTCACCCTGTTGCTGCATAGAACTGCAAAATAATAATAGCACTTAGAAAAACTGCTAATGTTCATGCTTTATCAAGAAATCACTCACAGGTTTGTTTGTATACAATGCGAACAATGAAATAGATAGCAATACTTTACAATAGATATGATTTGTAAACTGAAGTACAATAGCCTTTCATGTACTATTTTATTAGTATAAGTACTAGTTTCATGTACATTGGGAGATTATATCAATATTTGTTTCTCAATTTAGTTTTACAAACTTCAGTTGTTTTGTATAATCAGTTGTAAAATTAAATTGAATTAGCTAGATTATTTCAGATTTAAAAATTAATATGAGCACCTACAACAAATTAAATAACTAGGTATTTGGTCAATCTTTACCTAATAGTGTTTTTCATCAAGTTTGATCATGAATAATAATTGGTCAATCAATTTACGACTATTAATAATGTGCAAAGTAACTTCATAATAGAAGCAACATAACAACTACATATAATTTACTCGTCTAAGATAGCGTTTTAGAGTATTTTATTTAAGTTTAGTTTAAAGTAAATTTGGTACAATGACTACTATTCGTCCAAGAATATAATTATGCCCTACGTATATACGTACGAAGCGTATGCGCGTAAAAAGGCATTGTTTTATTATCGCCATTTTCAGGTCATATATCAGATAGATAAAACACAGAATATGAATAGAATACTAAGCCGTTTTGATTTACCTATAACAATAACAGTTAGGCAAATTTTCGGCAAATTTTTATTATCCGCACTTTATGTGCGGGCTGGTTTTTTTCCGCAAGTAAGGCCGCTTGCGGGCCCTTTTCCGTGACCCTTGACACGTGTTGCTCGAACATTTTAGGTTCTAAAACACGCCGGTTTCCGGTGCATAGTGCACATAAATTTTACGACAGAAAAACTCATTGGTACACGACTGGATTTGAACCCACGACCTTCGGATTGGAAGGCGGGGCCGCTACCACTAGACCACCAGTGCTTTTAACACAAACAACAATAACAGTTACTTTCTATCACAATAAAATAGTATTTAAAAATCTACTTAGACAGTATTTTTTTGGTGAGTAACAACAACATAATATTTTAATAAATAAATAATATTCAAACTCAAAATATCTGAATGAAACAAAATTATTGTATCTAATGGAACATCGTGTTACTTAATACAGAATACATCATAAAGGTTTGTTAGTCAATCCCACAAGTGTAGAAAAGACAATATTAGATGTTTGTTCAGTTAAGATATAAAAAGTAAATATCTACTGACCGCTGTAGTAACGCGAGTCCAGTTTAGGTAGATTCTTGTTCCGCGATACGTGCATACTGAACGTTTTAATATCAATATTCACACAATCATTCCTTTTTTCTTAGTCAGCTCCGCACGTATTGACGATGTCTTTCCTGTGGATTAGGCCGACTAGCTGCCAGGATGGTATAGGTGCTGGGCAAGCCTATTCCATCTAAAATCCTGTCCCCAGGCACTAAAGCGTCCCGCGATTAAGGATTGTGTAATCACCAGTTTAGCCTGACGCCTCTGACGCTATACATATAAATCATCTTCAATAGATGCAAAGGCTATTTTCACGCAATTTTTTAACATGGATCGAAAACGATTAATACAATTTAAAACTATAAACACGTAAATTCAATACACGAACACAAATCACAAATCGCAGAACGACACTAAGGACGAATACTTGAGGTGGTTATAGAATTCGGAGCTACTCGATGAGTGCTGATAAGATACCGCAGGTGGGATAGTGTTTGAATTATAAACCAATCACGATAGATTACAGCCAGATAACCACAAAGTACTGGCCAGCATGGATGCATTCATCTAAGCACGGTCTTAGAATCTCTTTTGGAACGGATACTTCTTACAAACAGCACTAATGGTTTGAGTTTCCAGTAACGACGACACTCGGGTCGTATGTTATATCAATAAAGGTGTCGAAGGTAACGTTGACAACAGTCGACAAATACGGGCGCGAAGTAACCGATCCAGTAAGCGACTGGTGTACGCAGCTCGCATCAAGCCCAGGCAGGCTTTTGCAGATCACAGGCAAAACAAACGATTCTATTGTACATGTTTGTGGGAAAACTCAATCACAAAAGACAACCAACGCATCGACAATTTTATAGACATGTGATTACCCTTTTTGTGTTTATAGGTACATTGTTACAATAGTTTAATTTCGATGATCTGTAAAAGCAGATCATTTTCAAAAGTTTAAGCAAATATATTTTCAAAGGTTTAATGCATGAATTCAACAAATGACTAAAATAATCGTAAGCAAAATACTCGCCTTGGCCACGCACGCCTAGAAAGTCTGTTGGGAAGAAAATTCCCCGCAGTTCAACTGGTCATACTACTCCAGAAAACTACTGGGAACAGCCGAATGAAACAGTAGCACAGAACTATCAGATTACTTTAAAAGACTTTATATAATTAAATCATTACGTATAACAGCACAGTGGTAACCATTGCTTGCCAGAACAAAAAGCTATGGGAACATGCAGCTATAATAGCTGCATTGAATGCGGTAGATACGAGTATGTCAGTTTTCTCATTCTTACCTCACATTACGATTACAACGGATATTGATTGTTCGCGGTTACGTCTCACGCGAAGACGAAAGACTTTCACGGTTTTTTAAGAACTCATTTCCCGTTGAATCGTTGCTCTTCGACCCTAATGAGAAAAGTCCCATCCAAACCAACTTACCTACAGAAATTATAGCATAATGCCTATACCCACTCAGGATTTGATATAACAACGAATAGGTAATAATGGCATAAATGACGTACAATTTCAAGCCAATTAGCGAAAGAAATATTCCAGGTCAAAGTTAGTCGATTAGAATTTGTGGATTCAAGCAGCACGTGGGTTAATGATGTTACAATGAAAAGGGATATCAGCGTGGTTGGAATGAACATTTTTGTTTCAACAATAGGCTTGACGAATCAGCAGAGGAAGCGATAATGTTCAAAAGCCTGCAGAATTTGCAGATGGCGATGAAGTGGTCTAAGATGGCTTGATGAAGTGGAAGCCACATTGCGGTAGACCGTTAACTCGTTACCTCTATCAAGAAGCAAGGTCCGGATGACACGGAAGTACAGTCTCCCGAATCGATCTCGTGCGACGTGATAGATAAAGTCCGGGTACTCGCCGAGGCACTCCCGGAGCTCCGCTTCAGGTAGGGCGCTCAGCTCCTGGAAGAGCTCGGGATCGAAGCCAGGCGGCGGCGAGGCACGCGAGCCGGCCGCGCACCCCGCGCCCTCGCCCTCCGACCTCTCCGCCGTGACGCGCCCGAGCTTCGAGCATCCGCTCCTTCCGCGACAGCCTCTCCAGCAATCACTATCCCACTCACTATAGTTTTCAACTCAACAAACCTAGTCACAACGTATCCATACAAAAGTACTGGACAAACTAAACTGGCAAACCATTTTACACTGCGCTAACACTCGTATATTATAATGTTCATGACGTAAACTCTGTAAAATCGTGCAGAAAACTAATTTGCAGATGAAATTGAATACCTTAGAGCCGTGGAAGATATAGATTCTACCTACGTCTAGTTCGCGATCGGCAAACCGCAACACGCTCGGGTGGCCAAGCGAGATGTTTAAATTAACTCTCTTATGAAATCCGCAATAATATGTGAAACACGAGCCAAATGCCCCGACACGACATTGATAAAGTAAGTATTGGGAAGAGACATTATAATAAATTCCTCAAACTCGTTTTCACTAGTTAATGATAAAGTAATTAAGTAAGTTTGTTGATCTTTATCTACCTTTACATAACCCCAAAAACATGATTACAAATACCCTAGGCCAGTTCTAAAGAACCATATTGATTATAATTATTTCTGGATCGCGTATGATGGATCTAATTTAACCGATGCGATCCGATCGAATTTGACCACTCTATCTTTTAGCGCTTCTAGACAATAAAGGTGAAAGATATAAATACGAACCGTTAGAACCCACAGAACAGACCAGAAGGCACTATAGACACTATAAATACCTGCCCGGTATATTGCGGTCTACAAGTGTTATGTAGGTATGACATTTTTATTATTGTTGGACTGATTTGTTTAACAGAAGTTTCAATAAGTGGAAAGACTGTCAATCATGACAGCTAATAAATAAAACCGGACAATGGGTTGATTATTATGACAAAATGAATTGAATACGTGATCTCACCTTCATCGGATAGTCACTAGTTTTCAATGAAACTATGTATTTCCAAGGTCAGATATTAAAGGAAAAATAATTGTAAGTAATTACTTTAATAGCATCCATTTCGATCTTCAAGAACTCGCTAGAACTCGTTATCAGTTCAGATAAAAATGATTGAAATAATAATAATAAATAATAAATATTCTGGACAATTCACACAACACTACCCAGCCCCAAACTAAGCAGAGCTTGTAATATGGGAACCAGATAGCTGATATAATACTTGAATACATTTTTTTTTTTGTAAATACATACTTAGAATACAATATAACACCCAGACAGAGAACAAACATTTATGTTCACCACACAAATATTTGTTCTCGGTGGGGATCGAACCCACGACCTACGGCGCAGAAGGCAGAGCTACTACCAACTGAGCTAGAGGCCAGTCGATCGAAATGAATTAAAACTTTCAGAAAACTTATTCAAAGAGATAAATATCACTTGACAAGGTGTTTGAACCACGCCAATATATTTATGTTCGTCGTATGTAAGTATCTATATGTCAGAGACTTTCCTAGTTATATTAAGCAAAGTGGTTTGAGTTCAGGCCGACTGGGGCCGAGAAGGTCGCTCAAGCACGTGATTCATCATCTGACGTCGAGTTTATCACTACACATGTATAACCAGCATGAGGCATTACCATTTTCTATTGCCTTCATGCATGTACTTGATCCCAGTAATTAACAACAACAATGCAAGCAATTTACGAATTGTTTTTTTCAAACAACTAAATATTACGGACTATAAAAATCATTACCCAAAAGGGAAATTAGGGATTACTACTATGTTTGGCAATTTAAATTGAATTACCAGAGAATAGTGTTGAACACGACACATGACAAGCGACAAAAGGAGATTACATAAAATAAATGTTATAACTAGCTATTATGTTTCCTTAGTGATTACTTTCACAACTTTGTCACGGCCTTTGAGATAAAAATAAATCAGAGAATAAGATTCATTGAAAAGGTAACAACCATGAATATTTTCCTCAAACAAAATACAAGTTTTCCTTCAGGTAAAGATTTAAGATTAACGACACAACGACCTCTGCCAGCGAAATTTTAAAGAAACGATGAGACAACCTTGAGAGGTACTAAATAAACAGCAAGCACGTCACTTACTATAGATACCTATCTCTCATAATGAGCCCAAGCGATAAGATGAATCAAAACTCAATAAAGATCTAAGATACATGCTCAATGAAGTGAAACAACTTTTCGTAGTAGAGTTACTAGACCGCATAGTAATTACTATAAACTATTCGCGAAACGTGTGTCAGACGCATTTAAAACTCGGTTAACAGTCGATTGTCAGACAGCCGAACTATTTCTTTACTTTATCACGAAATCAATGAAGCATAATAATTACATGATCCAATACCACCGGGAATCATATTCAAGGAAATCGTTTTACAGTGCTTGTTTATATAATAATCAAGTAGTACAATGCTTCATAATTCAGTTTACAATAAACGAAAGTAGGTTACACGGAACATATGAAGAAATATCGACCCTGCCCGTACTGAACAAACACTACGAAAATAGTTAAGCAGATCTAAGATAAGAAAGGTTGACTGAAATACGTACGTACGTAAATAGATTCTGATTGAATTGTGGTTTATACATAGCTGCACCGACTTAAAACAGCGATAGGCGATGGGACTAAATTGAATACAAATCTTACATTAACCGCTGAAAGGTATAAAACAACCTTTATCTTAGAACAAGGCGATTTCTTTTAGTAACGGTTCCCGTATTTGAGGCCAGTGGTAATAAACTTTCACGATCAAGTGCAGACAAACTCTGCTTGTTATCACGCGAATTGTAAGACACGGACGCGCGACACATGAGTCCAAAAGGAATCGGAACAAATCCACAATGCGCGGACCACGGCGGCGACGAGACGACCACTTCCGTCGATGCCGTACCGATTACTAAATATCAAACTAGCCTTGCAAACTGTGCTGTACGATAGCACGCCTTGATCTTGGATCTACAGTTCGACCGTATATAAAACTCTCTGAACTTATGTTATCGGAATTTCAATGTAATAATGGAGAAAAAATAACTGTTGTCAAATGTGAGTGAGTTAGATAAGATACTTGTCTAGCCTATTATATTTCTCATTTTGGAAAAACAGTTTTATTCTCGATTTGTACATGCACCGGAATTCCATAAGCCTAACTTCAGAGAGTTCGTTCTGAAATGGCCGAACTGCATTTGTACCATTTGTGCTCTGAATTAGAAGTAGTCATGTTCAAATTGTTTAACAATACATTATGTGCATATTAATGAAGTTGGACGATATTGAATAGGCACTAGCTGTAACGACCTTTCACTATTCCAAAGCCAGTACTTGTTTACAAGATTCCTAGGATGCAAAGAGTTGAGCAACCACTTTAATATTATTTATGTAAGAAGGTACATAAGCATGTTTTTAAACAACAATCTACCTGTCTGCCGTAGCAGGTTGTACAGTCAGATTCTAAAGTAGATTGGTCTTTCTGGTTTGTAAAGTAAGAGTATTTCTTATAGATTGAAATTTTTAAACTTATTTGAAAATTCGCCACCACTATTTGCGAACCGAAGTTACCATACTTTTGACAAATCCAGAGAAAAAGGGAATTTTGTAACTGAAATTGCCAATGTACCAGATGAATGTTCTCAATATGCTTGTTTTAAGCATCTGTACCCACTGGTACTTCAGTAGTTTTTCAAACCGCATAAACTGCACCAGAGACAGTTAACGGATGAACATAAACTGAAATTGCGAATGATGCAAATAATTATTATTTAAACTACTTCTACAGTTTCTAAAGATAAGTGCTAAAAGGAAAGCTACAATTAATTTTAATAAAATTTATGTTACTTTGCCTACAATACCTTTTGAGTTTCTAGTAAGTACACATTGCTACCATTTTACTTATAGCTTTCTCTTAGCACCAAAAGGTTTTCCAGAAGAAAACTCTTTTGTGGTTAAGCTCGCCTATGTCATGTCCTTTGTTATTACTTATCCGTAAATGTTTCTTTGTTCAATAAAGGATTTAGTTTCTCAAACTTAGCCTCAAAAACTGTAGTTATTATTCACAGAATTCTCAGTTTTAAAATGAAAACCTCATGAAATTTAACAATAGTTTCAGTTAATTATGCATGGTGGGAATCACAGACCTGGCTGTGCGTTTCTGCTTTAGATTATGACATTTTAAATTACGGTTAAATATAAAACTAAAAAGCTAGCCAAATCTTGTAAAGCCTACGCAAGAAATTCAGTCCGTTCCGCATGACGTTTCCGTTGCGGTTCTACGTTTCCTAGTCCTACATTTTGCAGATTTATACGAATGCCCAATTAAGTTGTCAAGTTGGCAAACTATTTCCACAACATTTGATAAACTATGACAGGAATAACAACACAAATTGCAAGTCAAATGGCAATAAAAGCGAAGGAATCCAAGGACACTGATAGGATCTGACATTTGCTGAGAAAATGAAATTGCAAAACAATAACGATGCTGCATTTGGAGCAGTTGAAAGGTTTTGCAAGGAATGTTGAGTACATTGCACAACTACTTAACTGTAAAATGTTTATACGATCGTAAGGACTACCTCAGAGGTCAGATTTCACTTCGGTCATGCGCAGACCTAAACCCAAACAATAGTGTGTATTCAAGGTCTTAGTTATGCCAAAACGCTAAATGTAATACAAAAGCAGCTATAGAATGTGTACCGGAAAGCGTCTACTAATAAAGAGCAGTTATATCAAAAACAATAAACAGTGTTGAAAGAGCTAAATTCTTTGAAGCCAATTCACGCGTTACAAAATATTTATACATATAATAAATACATGATATGTAAGTAATAATACATACATTCAATATAGTTCTACAAAAACAGAAATTTGAACCTATGGTCTCACGGTCAAGATATGAGATCTGGCTCACAGCTGTTGCGCGGTGCGACGCGGACTCCGCAAGAAGCGTGGCTTCGCGACGCGTCCCTCGCTCCGAAACCACCCCGATCGATGACGCGGAGGGTGCCTTAGAGGGGTGAATTTGCGACTCATTTACCTTCTCGAACAAAACGATCAAATCTAACTGTTAAAACTATTCTGTTATATAGAAAGGAAATTGAGAAACGAATGTACGATTTCAGAAAACAGAAGAATGGTGAAGATGTTTGCCTTAGCACGTGTATACGCGAATGGTTTGGGTGCAGCGGTGCACCTTTTCTATGTTTAGCGTGGGTTTGGGCGTTTGGGTGCGCGACAAGTTTTGCGCATGGGACGGGTGTGGTAGGTATCGATCGGCCGCGGGCTTGGCTCGGCGATAGCCGGCGATGTGAGACACGCGTGCCTCGTGGCTACCGGCGCGACCGGCACTGCTGGCAGGGTGGACGCGCTGGGAACGCGCATGCGCGCCGCCATAACCACCGCTCACTAAAGCATGCCGATACCGACCAAAACTGACGACGACGGTCGAATCGTCACGCCAACTATGCGGCCGAATTGAAACACTTCTATAACAACGAACATTCCAATACCAATTCAAACTTCTTTACTATGACAACGAAACGAGCTAATAAATTAAGATACGCACGAATAAATGACCATATCGAGTTTGGAAACGAACGAACGCAAACAAGATAGGAGTCATTTAGAATCCTATTAGATTAGATTAAATTGATTGACCAAGTATTAACCACGACGACAGTGCCGGGTTCCGGTTTCATTACAAACTAGCATAAAACTAGTAATACTAGTCACTACAAAACCGGGCGAACATAAACTAAATAAAAACAAAAGATAAACTATTGCCATCTGTTGCAAATGGGAGATAAAAAAACAGGGACATGGCTAATTTTAGGGAGTAACTTGTATTATAGCCAGATAGTAAAAAGCCAGTTCAATCAAATATTAGTGACATGGTTCTGCAGTGGATTCTGGTGCTGTGTTTCGATTCGAAAATAGGAAAATTTTATTATCTTATATCGTATGTAAATATCATGCTTGTTATCAATTTTAAATAATACTCAATGCTCAACCAGTCCCTGTAAAATTATAGTTTCAAACATACTAGCATTTAAGCATATTGCTCCGAAAAAAAAACAGGCGACCGAGACTGAGTGAGTAGATTCATTGAATACTAGACATTGACATGCCACTTGTTTATTCGTCATTCATATTTCTAAGCTAAACTCATACAATAGCTATGCAAACTAGTAACTTACGGAAATAATTAAGAGTTTCCCTGATCTGGTCAGGTGTGAGAGCAAGGTCCTCAGGTTTCACTGGCAGTGCTGGTGATGGTATAAACCAGTCTTGATTCTCGTAACCTGAAAATTAAATAATCTTTATAATAGAACAACGATAAAAACAAAATCATTTAGAAATACCACACAAAAGGACAGTACATGCGGAAATATATTATGTTCAGGGGACGAATTCTTCAAAAACGATCTATTGCAATCGAAATGTAGCTGAACTATTTTCAATTGTTCAGATGCTTTCGTATCCTGCTAATGATTTAGTAGGAACATGAAAGGAAAGCGATGAAATGAACGTAAAATAATACACACAATTTAGTACGCGACTACGCGCTCCCTCATTTCCAAGAACACAATCTCGTTAATAAATTAATGCGTGACGTCACGGGAACGCTGAATCATTCCCCGACCACTTCATAATCCAGTTCGATGCCATTTTAGCCGCACCTCGATGTTACACAACAACCAGGACAGGACTAGTTTTACAACATTCAACTTCGAATCGAGATATTCACTTTCATTTTCATTTTTTCAATTATGCATTTCACTATTGAGATAAATAGTTTAAATATCAAATATGAACGTAAAACGAAAAAGATGTCAGCTTACAAGTCACAGATTAGAAGCCTTTTAAGTTTTTCTTTATTACGCAACACTGAAATCTCATTTCCATCACTCGTAAAAGCATTGGCGTTTCTTATTTCCGCGTTATCCGAGATCGTTAAGGTGTACATTCCAAAAGCCACAGGTTCTTAAATAGTTACTAGCTATGAGATAGTTATTATGTTACAGGTTTAAGACGTGCAGTTGTCAGGCAATGACACGCATACACGCATAAGACTGGTATTGGCTAGTAATGCAGAAGTTCACTCTGATTATACATTTTCGACACGGGCACTCAAAACATTGAATCCAGATAGTATACTGTGACAACGTGAATTTTCCACGCAAAATAACAACACATCAATAACTAATGTACTGATACGTTATCAAATACCAGCGATTTCAATAGAACTTAGAATAGTCAATGAAGATATAGTAATAGACACAAGGCAAGTGAAAATGGAATCAGCTGCAAAACAAGAGAAACACATTATTGATTTGTATGAGATCTTGAATTGTATTATTGAGCCTAAGGTTAGCGTGTTTAAGTTTATTTCTCAATGATGGCAGATAAGTGTGACATAGACCTGCATTCGCATAGAAGTAGCAGCGGCGCGGGCGATGACTCGAGCGATGAGACACCATTATTTATAGCATATACGGACGGCGCCTGCGCCGGAAACCGTGCCTCAAAACGCTTACTGGGACGGAACAACCAATATAGACTTCTTTAGTATATGCTTACCATTCGAAGAAACGACCTACATTTCTTAAGAAATTAAAAAAAAAACGTTCAAACAAGATCACCGTCAAGGGTCTTCTTTTGCTCAAAACAGACTATTTGTCATTCACGACCTCATTTCTTGAACACGAAACCGTAAACGAAGTTAGTCAAGGATGACTAATTTACTTTTATATTTTTAGGCCCTGGAAACGAATAGGTACGTTATGTTAATATCTTTCGAACATAAAATGGAAAATAAGAACATAATATCTTATTGAAATCAACACCGGAGGAGGAACAGCAAAAGCTATTATGCCATCAGATTTCTGGTTATTGCTCCCAGTCTATCAACAGTCTACACCAAAAATTTCATTACCATTCACGGTGATTGTGACGAATTAAAATTCTTGCGGTCGTGAAATAGAAAATACAATTTCTAAAATAAAGTAGATTAAAGCGTGATCAAGAATTTAATTATGTAGTTGAAGAGTGATCAAAAGCTCATTGACACGTTTTTATCGAGGATCTATTAAGCATTTTCTCGCAAACGTTGCCATACTGATCGATATTAGACATCAGGCCAACAGCTCAAGAGAAAGATCACGCTGCGATGAGAGAAAACGGTGAACACAATCAAGTCACAGGCAAGTTGTGAAGCAATCATACTGCATATTATAACTGTGCATGAGATTAAGGAGACCGCTGAGCCGCTGATCGAACATTAAACAAGCAATCTCAATTGAAGCGCACAACGTTAACAAACGCAAAAGCACACCTTTTCATCTACGTGTATAATAATAGGTGATTTATGTAGCGTCAGATGAAACTTTTCACTTAAAAAATCTTTCAGTAGAAAATATTAAAAACTTGTTTATACATTTTTAAAAGATGAAGAATGTCTCACATACTTTTCAGTTTCAATGGAAATGGACCGTGCGCTACTTTTGAGACAATGACCTAACAAACGTACTTTACTGCAAAAAGTAGGGCAACCCGAAATAAAAGTATTTATTTTTCAGCAGTATTCACGCACTATGCCAGGTCAGTTTTACTCATATCAAATTTTAGTATCTCGAGACGATGACGCCGACGGCGTAAATTATAACTCAAAAACCTAGTAAATTAGGGTTTTATACGTTAATCTCAATTGAACCACAATAGTGAACATAATCTAGCCTATTTAGATCAAACTAGGCTATATGAAGCCGGCACAAACCGGTGGAAGGCAAAATATGCATTAGAGGAATTTAATTTGTTAACATATTTTGACAAATTCAATTACTATTATAGCTAGAAAAGTCCTTACAACCAAGCGTAGAGCGTACATAGTACCGAAAGTATTATATTCTATATTTTATATTGCCGCATATTGCCATTATCGGTGCTATGTTGGGCTTTTCTGTTAAGTGATGACGAAGTTAAAGTTTACTTATTGATATCAAAACTTATCCGTTTTTATTCAAATAATGTTAGATGCCGCAGAATGATGATACTTATATCTTCACCTCGTTGATCATAAAATATAAGAAAGCATCAATGAACATTAGAAATGAGTTACTTAATCCGCGATGCCTTGCGTGTCACATTATGTGTGGAGTGAACAACGACTATCGTACGATTTGATCAGCCATAATCCCAGGCAAACCCGTACTTTCGTAATAAGTGTACTATCTTGCAGTTCAGCCGAAAATTTTAATATACCAACTTAGATACGCACAGAGGTACGCTTATTCAGCATAAAAATAACGGCAAGTCAAGACTACAAGTAATGTCATCGTGATTTTCACGTATCATGGATTATTGTGACAAAATCAAGCCAAATTTATTGAAATACTGTAGAGGTTCGAATAAACTTTAAAACAAAGCGATGGGTTCTTCCATTTGTCAACCAATTTATACGAGCGTGTGCTCGCAGCTGTGGACCATTCAGACTCTAAATAAACGAACGTAGGAACAAAGAGCCATCCTACTTCAACAAACCCTTTGTTGTACATTTCGATTGTAGATTCAGATGGATAATTGGAATAAAGAATTATGTAGACAGATACTTGCCTCCGAATTGCGTGAGGCTGTCGGCTCTCAGGCGGTACTTCGGTATGTGTTCTTGAAGAAGGCTCACGATCTCTACTTCAGGCACTTCCTCGCTATTGCACACCTCTGTGAACAAAATAAATTCTATTTAGATGTACATTGGAATTTTGTCAAAAAAAAAATGATCAGGGCCGGAAGAAAAAAAATACTTGGGACTTCAACGCCCGACTAGAATAATTTGACTTCTCATCAAAGAGTGAGTGGTTCCTATAAATCCAGATTTTCATTTCTATAATACCGCATTTTTAGGGTTCCGTAGCCAAATGGCAAAAACGGAACCCTTATAGATTCGTCATGTCTGTCTGTCTGTCTGTCTGTCTGTCTGTCCGTCCGTATGTCACAGCCATTTTTCTCCGAAACCGTAAGAGCTAGACTGATGAAACTTGGCGAGTAGATGTATTCTGTGAACCGCATTAAGATTTTAACATAAAAATAAAAATAAAACTATAAATTTCGGGGGTCCCCATACTTGAAACTGAAACTCAAAAATTTTTTTTTCATCGAACCCATACGTGTGGGGTATCTATGAATAGGTCTTCAAAAATGATGTTGAGGTTTCTAATATAGTTTTTTTCTAAACTGAATAGTTTGCGCGAGAGACACTTCCTAAGTGGAAAAAAGTTGGTCCCCCCCCCTCTAACTTCTAAAGTAAGAGAATGATAATACTAAAAAAAATATATGTTGTACATTACTATGTGAACTTCTTACGATTTTTGGTTTGAACGAGATCTAGTCAGTAGTTTTTTTTTTATACGTCATAAACCGTAAGCCGCAATTTACCTTTCGACGAACTACAAGAACCTTATTATGTTACATCAAGTAACATAATATAAAGGTTCTTGTACGGAACCCTTCATGGGCGAGTCCGACTCGCACTTGGCTGCTTTTTTACAATGCAAATATCAAATACATCAATTATGATGTAAAATGAATTATTTAGATTTTTGCACTGCATTGTTATCAAGACTACATTATTTAAGTACGTATGTTACAGCAACACCGCAGGTCCCAGGTCAAGCCCCGCAATCGTGATCGTGACTATAAGTTATAATAGTAAGTTATAGTTATAGTAGCTTTCTCTGCAATTTGGTTCTTCTTCTTATCGTGGCTCTTTAAAACCAGTGTGGTGAAAGGATTTCGGATAGTGCTCCTCAGAGGGGCTCCTGTTTTGCACTCGACACATGTTTTAGAACTTTTTAGATTTTACGACATGCCGGTTTCCTTCCAATGTTTTCTTTCAACGTTACTACTTACTGAAAAACTGATTGCAATTTGTATCAAGAACTATCTATTATTCAAATCAGCGTCAACAATGCCTAGCAGTTCCATAGTTTTTGTTATGAACCAAACCATAAGACAAGAGAATTTCACGTTTTACAACAGTTTTTACTATTATTCTACGGTAACACAGCGTAAGATAATTTGGATTAGGATTTTGTAAGATAATTTGATTGCTCAGCTTTTGAAGGATCTGATAACGGAAAATACGAGTATGTTCGGAGAATTCTATGTTCAGTTTAGAAAATCAACAAGTTCAAAATGGAATACCATGTTCAGTCTGAGTAGTGAACTTTGCAATGCGGTACAGTCTTATAAGTACCTACTACACAGTACAGCTTCAGACGGCGGCGTCTACATTCCGTATTTAGTATAGAAACTGCAGACAAAATCGATAGTTCCCCGCCCCCCGGCGCGACTGCGGCGGATGACCGAGCCACAGAAGGTACGATACGAACAGAGGCCCTAGGGACATGCACTGGCAGGAATGCTACACCATCAGACTGCTTTCAATAGAAAGATGCGAAAATTATACGTATTACGACGGAGTAAAGCATAACTTCGGCTGTTAGTTCTCTTAGCAGTATATGGATGGTGGTATAGAGGGTGGCTGTAGACTGTGAAATGAAATTTACATTCACTGTAGGGACTCCTTACAGATCGATAAACGCCTCCCTAGTAGGGAAGCGTTTTGTTAGCGATGTGTACTTTGGCACAACGTTAGATTATACCCAAAATTCAAATAGATAAAAATCGTAAGATACATTACCCATAGGTAATTTTCGTTTATGATGAGAATCGTACAGAGAAAGCTGTGTTTGTAGATATTTACCAAATGAAACGATAGTGGTCAGAACAATATCCGCAGGAAGTACAATTATTTTTCTTAGATAAATCACTACACGGAAAAAACGGAGCACTAGCAAAGTACCAATTTGGCTTGGTTATTTTTTTTTTGACTACTTATAACTAAGACTTATCTAAATCGCACAATAAAGCTCTGTTAATAGTAAACAAGCCGGTTTTGCTGTATATTCTAGGTAATTCTAACAGAGTACTTGATAGTTTCAAAGTGAGTGCCTCAGTTATAGTAACCTATTCAGTTTCCGTTTGAATATAGATAAGTTTTCAGATTTATAAACTGACAAGTTGACCTATCTAAGTTTAGACTACTCCTACTCGGTTAAATTTGTATAGATTGGTATGATTACAAATAACCAAGACTCATTTAAAACGTACAATAGACGTATGTTTGTAGTAAACAAGCTTGTTTTGCTGTATATTCTTCCGAGTAAATCATTATTTCCCAGTGAGTATCTTTGTTAAAGTAACCGTAGCAGAAGTTTAAAAACCTATGCTTCTTCTACTACAACTATAAATGCGAAAGTTTTTATATACATTAGGGATGTTTGTTGCTCTTTCACGCTCAAGCCAGTGGACCGATTTGGATGAAATCTTGAGCAAATAAGATTGTATCCGGTATTAAAACATAGGCTACTTTTTATCCCGTAAAAATAACAGAAACGGGGAATAACTTCTTTAGCGATGGCACTAATCACGTAATCACCAATAAAGAACCTTTCGAAAATTCGTGTATAGGTCTGTGTGCATGTACCTACTTTTACCTACACAACTGACAGCGCAATGCCGTACATAACAAAACTCGACGAACATACAAGAACTTATATATTATGGTACTTGTTGCTACGGAACCCTTCATGGGCGAGTCCGACTCGCACTTGGCCGCTTTTTTAGGGTTCCGTAGCCAAATGGCAAAAACGGAACCCGTCAACGGAATTCGTCATGTATGTCTGTCTGTCTGTCTGTCCGTCCGTATGTCACAGCCATTTTTCTCTGAAACCGTAAGAGCTAGACTGATGAAACTTGGCGAGTAGATGTATTTTGTGGACCACATTAAGGTCTTTACACAAAAATAGAAAAAAAACTATTTTTTTTTTTCATCGAACCCATACGTCTGGTATAGGTGTGGTGAATAGGTCTTCAAAAATGATGTTGAGGTTTCTAATATGGTTTTTTATAAACTGAATAGTTTGCGCGAGAGACACTTCCAAAGTGGTAAAAAGTTGCCCCCCCCCCCCTCTAACTTCTAAAATAAGAGAATGATAAAACTAAAAAAAATATATGTTGTACATTACTATGCAAACTTCCACTAAAAAGAACCTTTTTATTATGATACTTGTTGCTACGGAACCCTTCATGGGCGAGTCCGACTCGCACTTGGCTGCTTTTTTATCCCTACATTTGTTATTTACGACTGTGGGTTATAAAACTTTAAACAAGTAGATTAGCTATCAACAAGCAATAACACAGCAATCAATAGATAAGTGTTTGGCTATTTCATATTTTAAACAGTAACTTAATTGGAACAATCGAAGAAAATGGTTATTCGTTGACATGTGAATTGTGTAAACTCGGATAATGCGTTTAGACACGCGTGCAATTCAAGGACAACGGCCATTTCTTTTCAACAAGTTCTTGGGTGCGGACACGAGAGTATCTACTTTTATAATAAACAGTGTGAGAGCAGAGGTTGAGTGAGTTAAGTGAGATTGGCACCTGAACATAGAAAACTTGCAGCGCTTTACCAGTTTGTCATTCATCATTTATGATAAAACTGCATTAAGTACAAAACGCCCGATGGATGAAGACGTAAGGAATCTCCTTACTGCTTGGGGCTTGGAGGAGTATATCGAAGTTTTTCAAAGTAAGTATTACCACGGTGATTATTGTAGTTGGCAGAACTCGTTGCTATCGTGTGTGCTAATCGGTGCTTGAAGCCATTACTTCTACCTACCTACATTAGGTGAAAGACAAAGAATTACCTGGTAGAACTTTCTGCAAAAAAGCCGTAGTTCTGTAATTATATGTGCCATAATACCTACCTAACTTAAAGGTACCTAGCACACTATGCGTGGCTTGCCACAGCATCTTTACCGGCCGCGCCGCGCGCCAGGCAAGCCGCAGTGCGCCCGCGGTTGGCTTGGCTCACTAGGTATAGCAAACAAAGTGTGGTGCGTGCCGCTGAACAAGCTGTTTTTTTTTTTATTTATTTATTTATCCTTTTACAGAAAAAAATCCTGCTTTGAAGGACAACATCTTTGAGCTGGCTAAACTGCGCACCAAGACCAAGGACAAACCACTTATCAGCATGGTAATTTATTAATTTATTTTTTATATTATTAATATTTCTTCTCGGTGGGGATTGAACCCACGACCTCCAGCGTAGATGGTAGATCTACTACCAACTGAGCTGTCAGGCTGTCAAACGAAAAATGCTCTCATAAGTTTGAACATAGTATTTTATTAATTCATCCTATTAGGTAAGTAACTACGAGTACTACCTATATCTATTAGCGTTTATAAATTATATTTTCTAATTTTAGGTTCAGAGGAGGCATCAAATATAGCTTGTTTGTTGCTTATGCCATATCTCGTGGCTGTTACAAGTGTTCGGCTGAAGAATAGTCGCAAAAAGATTTGGCGTCCTTCGAAAGCTGAAGCAACTGCTAGTTTTGTACAGCATGTGAAAAACGATTCGGATATCCACAGTGCAATAGCAAGTAAGCGAACAAAGTTTCAAGAATATAGACTTACAATGCAACCTTTTATCATGATCGTAGGCGAATCTCTTGACAGTATAAATAACTACTTCGTGGTTATAGATAGATGAATTCATCAACACCCTTCCAGCTATTTGCAAAAAGCACAAACTTCGTATTTATAATATAAATGTGGTAAACATAATTGTAACTTACCAGTATGGTGCTTACAAAATAGGGGTGGGTATAATTATAATGTTTATGATCTAAGTACCGATCTCGCATATTGTGCATTTATATGAGAAACTGTATATTTTGCTAAGACTATGTAGGTAAAAGAATCTTCATTTACTTAAGTTAAAGCCATCATCATCAACATGCTTACTTAGCAACAAGTTCTTTCAACCAGGATAATACCAGCACCATTTTATTGAACAATTTTCTTTTGTATTGTATTCTGTCGTCTACTGTTACTTTTTCATACCTACTCATTTTTGTTTATCTGTGGAAACTTTTAATTGGCCCTCTGCATACATGTAGCATTGCTACATGTTTAATTTTGTAACCTATTTATGTATACCTAGCTGTTAGTTTTCCCAAAATTTTGAAAATAAAAAATAAAAATAAAATAAAAATAAAATGATGAGTAATTTAAATTAAATAACTAAAAAAAAATTAAATGTTTTGTTATCATACAAAATACTTATGTATAAGTACTCGTTAGACTTGTGTTTGTTAAAATATTTTTAAGTACCTATTTCATAAGTTAACAAACTATATTTATGATAAATATTGGTTAATATAATAATTGAAAAAGTTGAGGTAAAAATGACTTTGTACAAATTAACAATGTAAGATTAACTACTCTCGAATGTAACTTTTTATGTTAATTAACGAATAACATATTTGATTCTTCTCTGAAGCATACATCGTTATTTAGTATCGTGTATGTACTAGCTATTAAGAGCGCTTACATCCTTCTATTGCCTTTAAGCTTTTTTTAGAAATAATAATGTTTCTATGTGAGTAACTTAAAAAAAAGTTATATTAGCATTTATAGATATAGGACATCAATCATAATTAGCTTTTTAAAGATGGTTACAAAAAAAATCATAAACATATTAATTTACATATATTATTTTATTAAAATTTTATAAAGATAGCTGATAGATGTAAACGCTCTTAAAAATATTATTTTTAGTTGGTTTAATTTAGAATTTTAGAATTTATTAACGATTGTTGAAGAATTTAAATAAAACTTTATTATTTCATATACATTCTTTTAACTTTGAAGTACGGTCTGTGGGCAAATGAAATATGATCGTTCAGTCCTTTTTTTAAAAGGGTGATTTAACTTTTTCGAGTTCGCCAGATTAACGATCTTTTTCAATTCCCTACATATCAACTTTTCACTAGCGTCAAAATGAAGAACTTTTTTACTTCTAGCCTACTTTAATTGGAATTTTAGCAATGTTGTTTTTTGTTCTGCTGGTTTATTGGGTTGATTAATACTGCTAAATACTTAGCTGCTGGTACCATTTCCGATTGACAACAATATTATACTTAGTTATGCTACAGATTTTAAGTTTGAACGTGCATTGTACCCAAAGTGTTTCATTTTTGTAATGTGTGCATTTGTTGGTCTGAAATAAACGATATTATTATTATTATTATTGTACTAAAAGCAGCTATCAAACTTAAAATAAAGCTTATTAATATTCATGTCACTTGGAAATGGTAGGTACCTGCAGCTAAGTATTTAGCAGTATTAACCCAATAAACTTGCAGAACAAAAAACAACATTGCTAAAATAGGTACAAATTAAAGTAGTCTAGAAGTAAAAATGTAGATGGGTTGTAGCGAACCCAATAAACCTGCTTAGGAACAACAAACTAGATGGGTTGTAGCGAACCCAATAAACCCGCTTAGGAACAACAAACTAGATGGGTTTTAGCGAAACCAATAAACCCGTTGAAGAACAACAAACTACATTGCTAAATATACCGATTCAAGTAGGCTAGAGGTAAATATGTAGATTGGTTGTAGCGAACCCACTCAACACGGCTGAAAGCGCTAAGAGTAACTTTGCTAAGTATACCTATTTGAATTGGTTAGAAGTAACAAAGTATATTGGGTATGGCTATCCAGTGGACACGATTGACAGCGCCGAGTAACTTTGCTAAGTATACCAAAATTTGACAAAGTTACTTTGTTAAACATAGAAACGTTCATTAGCTGTGTTTACAAAGTTGATTTGATAAAATCGACGATTTAAGCTAAGATGCTTGGTTATAATTAACAGAATTACTCGATTCACGTTCACAATTAGCTTTGTTGTCTTTATTAAATTAAAAGGTTGGAAGCTACCTAGCCCAGGTTATCAAATTTTAACCAACTTTCTAGATTAATATTACTAACTTACAGTAGCAAAGATGGCTTGTCTAGCATTAGCAATACACTTTGCAGGTTCCCTCCGAAACGAGTTGCTTTGTTGTAAATAGCAATAAGTTATTTAAATCCAACCGTTACGTTTTTTCCGTGTAGTTGGTGGCCAGTTTTCTACTGATTGCGTTTCATCGATTAGTTTATTAGCTAATTTAGATTTTTAGATTGTATACCTTACCTACTCATAAATATTTCAAACGTCAACTGAAACAGTGATGTGATTCAAATTAATATAAATAAAAATAACCAATGGACCATAAAAAAGGTAGCAAAAGGTAGCATCTACCTCATACATTCAAACAAATATTGAAACTATTATTTAAGCAGATGTTTATTTCCGAATTTCCGTTGGAGAGCTTCCAACTGTTTGGTTATGTAAAATATGGAGGAGAAGAATAATGTGTCTCAACTAGGTGTTGGCATCATTTAGTTTACACGCACAAATACAGTATAACTATAGCTCAGTATCATACAATGAAGACACATAATCATGATAAAGAAAGACATGATGAGGTGCAGAGCTGACTAAGCCGCGGGTTTCCTTAGGATATTTACCTTCACCGTTTGAAAGCATGTATTAACATTGTGTAACATTTCAACTGTTGTGGTAACTAGCCACGGGATTTATATTGGTCAGAAAAAAAGCTTTTTTCACTAACCGGCCACCGGCCACAACTTGAAAAGTAGAAATAGGTACCAACATTATAATTGAACGTGTAAAGTATTTACGAGGATAATTAGTTAATTATCACCAAATATATCTGATAATAGGTGTCGCAGATATCACCAAAATAAAGTTTAGAATGGTCAGTTATTAATATACTACATAAGTAATAGGTAATTGTTAAAAACACCAGAAAATAATTTACGACACTCATTCATAAATGTACGATAACTTACTAAATCGAAGCTTCCTTAAAATCAGAGGATAAGTAAGTAGTCGTAGTTAGCGGCTATTTTATCTTATCGCAAGACAAAGTCATAAACGAAAACAGGAAAGTACTTCGTGGTAAAACACAAACAAAATACTATACACAATAGGTGTCACAATTATCGGGGAAACGAAGAGATAATTGTAAATAGGAATGGGGTACCTGTTAGAGGTACTTTTTTTAGCCAGAAAAACTCAGTTTTCCTAGTTTAAATTACAATAACTAAGGCTGCTGTGGTAGACCTGGGTAGACCTTTGCATATTATGACGAGGCGTGGTCTGCACATAATGAATCCAATTAACGGTGGAGTGGTAATTCGTAGACCTCACCGTCATATTCATTAAACTAAACGACAAACGACAACGATGCTAAATACTACCATGAGTAGAAAGCGATGGAGTTAATTAAGCTGTGTTTGGCTGCACCACGGCATGCTTAATAAGCTACGTTCGTAAACTGACAAGGATTGATCGAAAGTTTATCTTGGGAACGCGCATGTACTGTTAATGTACATTCACCTCTCAACTTTACTGTGTTTCACAATAATAGCGCACATAAATCTCTGAATCTAACCATAGAGGTCTGTTTTAGAAATCTTCTATGACCAGAAAACAACTATAAAACTTACCGTTGCTCCAATCCAGTAGTATATCCTGTCGCTTCTCGTGCATATCATCCTTGCGTCGGGGCCGTGGCCTTGTTATCCTTGCCGACATCGTCAATTACACACAAAACCACTTGTACACAATAACTCAGTCACATCACAACAAACAATGCTAAAATCCACCAATTGCACTATGTGATCTGCGGACGTGCACTGTGTAACGAACGCGGTCGTAATCAACCGATATAATTTGCCTACAGATAGCAGATAAAGAAAACGTCACAAACCCTGATAACGGTTAGAAAAACCGAACAGTTGCGACAATGACCGTGGTAATAAAGTCTATCTACTGCTATTATGAGAGCTCTAGGGACTCAAGACTCCATGGCGGGGACAATGAGCTAACTAAGAACAACAGTTACATTGTTCTTAGGTCACGATTTAAAATCTGAACGCAATGGATAGGACGATAAAACGCTTTCCTTTTTAACCGACTTCCAATCTAAAAGGAGGAGGTTCTCAATTCGGTTGTATGTTTTTTTTTTTTATTTTTTTTTTAATTTTTTTTTTTAATGTTTGTTACCGCATAACTTCGTCATTTGTGAGCCGATTTGAAAAATTATTTTTTTATCTGAAAGGTACTGCTTCCAGATTGGTCCCATTTTAATTTTATTAAAATCGGTGTTGCCATTTTTTTTTTAATAATTTTTTTAATGTTTGTAACTGCATGCCTCCGTCATTTATGAACCGATTTAGAAAATTATTTTTTTATTTGGAAGGTTATTCTTACGTCCAGATTGTCCCAAACAAATTTGATTAAAATCGGTTTAGCCGTTTGACAATGAAGTCGGTTTCTCAAGTTTTTTAAACTTAAATTATTACTAATAGAGCTTCTGATTTTTGGGAAACAAATTATGAGCAAGTTTTGGCAAAAAGATGATCCTAGCCAAACTATATCAACACATTCAGCATAAGTTTGCTAAATGTATTGCAAGATTCAATTTGCATTGAATAATGAGGGGATATGCTAAAATCAATGAAATTTACCTACATACGAGTATCGTCTGTCAGTTTTTGTGTCATTATTTGCTTTTGAAATTTAAATTATTTTCAGCATTGAATATTCGGCTACACTGAGAAAAATGGATTTCTGGCCTAAGATGGCAAAATTTAACTTAAATTAAGGCGATATATGCTTTAATAAAAACTAAACAAACTTAAACCTAAGTCATAAACAAACTTTCGAAAGCGGCATAAATAATCTTAAGCATGACAATATTCACCTTACAATAAGGCAGAATATACTTTAGTCACAAAAATTTGAACGTAAACCTAAAGTCTTTCAGCAACGTATGAATTCGGCAACTTAGAGGTATAATGTGGCCACATTTGCCCTTTTATAAGGCCAAATATGCTCAGGTTTCGACAAATCAAATGGTAACATTACGTCATAAAACGACTTACATACTTGGTCAATATAACCGTAGATTTGGTGATATTAGTGATACCATCAGGCGAAATACGATCAAGTTACGACTAATCAAACGGTGAATAACATCATGAAACGATTTACTTATTCGGTTAATTAAACCGTAGATATGACAAAAATCACCTTATGGTAGGGCGGATGACACTTAAGTTACTATTTATTCAAAAGTTTAAAAAGTCTAATAACGTCATACATATTTGGCTAATTTAACCGTAAATTTGGCAATATTTACCGTATCTTAAGGCGAAATACGATCGAGTTAAGACTAACCAAACGGTGAAATAACTTCATTTAACGACTTTTATATTCAGTAAATGAAACCGTAGATATAGCAATATTCACCTTAAGATAGGGCGGATGGTACTTGAGATATTATATAGTCTAACTTCAAAAAAGTCTAATAACGGCATACATATTTGGCTAATATAACCGTAAATTTAACAATATTTGCCTATATTAAAGGCTCAATAATGCTCAAGTTACGACTGATCAAATGGTGAAATAGCGTCATCTGGCGACTTACATATTCTGTGAATGAAACCATAGATATGGCAATGTTCGACGGATAATACTTTCGTAACTATTTATACAAACGTTTAAAACCTACATAAGTACGATCCTAGGTAATAGATAGGTAGGCAGATTTGTACATTACCTACCTAAATACTTAAGTAGGTACTCTACCCACTTAGTGTTTCGTTGTGTTTTATTAGGGAGGTTCCTATTGAATCATAGCGAATCATACCCATTAATAGCTATTCCATTGAAAAAAGTTTGCTGCGCTCTATGACTTCTTGTTGCTATTCAAAGGCAGAACCCTCGCTTCTACATACAACTTCTGTACTCCTGTAGAAAGGTATCTACTTAGATCAAGCGAAGAACCTAAACAAATGTCTACAAAAATTTGATACCTATTTAGGTAATATAGGTCTCAGCTACCTGTTTCTCATATTACCAAGCTTTGCTTAGTTTAGGGCTAGATTGTGTTGTGTGGAATGTCCGCAAATATTTGTATTTAATTTGGTGGAAGACTTTCAGTCAATTGGTGGGGGGCTAAGTTTAAAAAAGCTCTCTAGTTACTCAGAGATACACCTTTGTAAGGCACTTATCGTAGGTACAACGAAAATCTCAATAATGCTGCCAGCTACTAAGGCAAATTACCTTGGTTCGTATGACTGTATAAGAGAGAGTATATAAACTTGAAAACCCAACGTCATAATTGCCAAACCGATTATGATGAAATTTCTATGGCACTAATCTGAAAGTAAAGTTAAGATATAATTTTTCAAATTAGTTTACGAGTTATGTGGTAACAAACATAAAAAAAAATCAAACAAATCAAATATCCGTGAAAACACCCATTTAGAATCATTCCCTGAGTTTACTCGCTTTTTGGTTGAAACCCTGACGAACGAGATTCAATACCTACTTTTGCTCTGTGCTGTGTGCTAACTACACGAACTATGCTTGGAGCATAAGCCAATCGACACACATATGACACAGGCAGTTAGTAATGCAGTACAGTTTTGGCTTAAAGATTACGTGTAGCATATTTTTGATTGGCCTCTCAGCTCAGTTGGTAGGATCTCTGCCTTCTGCGCCGTAGGTCGTGGGTTCGATCCCCACCGAGAACAAATATTTGTGGTAAACACAGTTGTTTTTTCTCCGTTGGGGCATTATATTGTATTCTAAGATGTATTTACAAAAAAAATGTGTGTAAGTATTATATCAGCTATCTGGTTCCCATAGTACAAGCTCTGCTTAGTTTGGGACTAGAAAGTGTTGAGTAGATTGTCTTGCATATCTATTTATTATTATTTTGTTATTTTTAACACCCACCACTAGCATAATCTGCAGTAGTCGAGTTGGCAGCACTGCCCACGAGGCCACGAGCACGTAACGACTTGTTTCATTCGTCAGTTTGGTTTGAGTTTGGACGGAGTGTTCATTCAAAGTTTATTTTGCGGGTTTTTTTTATTTTCCCTCATTTTCTGAACGCTGCTGGCTGTGTCAGTGTATGGAAGCACAGACAAACAGATGTAGAGAGGTCCAAGATAGACCTATCAGCAGCAACCAACCAGACAAACATCTTCGTGCTTCGAACGTGGCAGACCAGAATCCCACAGATTTATTAACAAAATGGGGCAAACACCTGATTGATATGTAATTTCGAGGTAAGTAGAGAACCTGTATCAAACTCAGTTATTCCCTTATGTTTTTGAACCTAATCATGTTTTGTATTTGATAAGTTTAGGTACCTAATCCCTAGATTCTGGTTGTGTTGGAAACACGAACGAAAAATGATTTATAAAAATATGCACTTAGTGTTTTCAGTTTTGAACTTTTGCATTTAATTCTGTAAATTGGTACAAAGGAGTTTTTAAACTTAGGAAAATTAATTGTTTTTTTTTTTCAGATAAGGTGTACTTTACATAATACGCAAAGAGGACGGGTTACTTAACAGACTGCTAATGGCTTCCTGGATTCCAAACAAAGAAAATAATTGGCCCATTTGGACTCTGGGCTAGAAGTAAATCCAAACACCAAACTTCAATGGAGTGATTTCAATCATGGACACGCGGTATTGGAGAACCATTTAAGAAGTATTATAGCTGTAAGTACTTGTCATTTTCTATCAGTGATTCAAACGATCTCTCTGACTTAGAACCTGCAATGCCAGGCCAACCTGTCCTCTAATAGACCTGTGGTCGTAGTTTGGTTAGATAACCATAATACCTACTTGTACTAATTACCATCATAGAATGCTCTACTTTGTTTGCGATAACTATTTCCTAAAAATACATTATTTTATTTCAGATATTGTAATCCAGTTGAGGAGGCTTCACTTGCAATAACGGATGCCTAGGAAAGAGCTACGCCATGAGAGGAGCTAGCCTGTGGGCAATAACAGCAAATGCGCGCCTACAAAAGCTTTACAACGAAAAGGACATTCTCCAAGACGATTTTATCTTGTTTTAAGTATTTAAAAAGTTAATTACTTATCTAAATTTATTTTCTAATACAGATTTATAGATTTTTATTGAATGGTTTTATTGCAATACCACTATTAATTATATAAGATGCAAAAGCTATTAGGCTAGGTTGAAGTTAAACTGTTGGGTTGAGAAAATACTAGTCTATCTAAGTACATATCTTTGGTAACCTGTAATCAGTTATTATTGAGGTGCTTTATAAATTTTTGTTCTATTAATTTCAGAAGCTTACAAAGACTGTGAGAACAGCTTTCTGAGGCAGCAGGCTACGCTGTTCACTGAAGGCATGTTTGGCTGATCTATCATCATAAAGTTCATGTGAAGGATATTGGCCCGCGTTACCTAAGAGTGACCTTTGAGCGGCCCAATGCCCTTAATATGAACTAAATGATAGTAAAGCAAGTCAATCCTGCCCTTAAGGAACAGCGCTACTAGCCGTTAAAAGGCTTTTTTCCGGTCTTTATAAAACGTTTCTGCTCGTAAAGAAAGCACAAATTACCGTACGATACGGCTAGCCTAATCGTATGAAACATTCTAAAATAACTTCTAGAAGGAAAATACGTTTAAGTAAATGTTGAAAACGCTTAATGCTTAGGTTTAACCCATAGTAAGTAAAGACGTAAAACACCTTACTAGAAGAGAATTACGACTTAAAAAAACATCAATATCGGTTAATGAACAGGTTAAACTACAGTAAGGTAAGACGTACGACGTCTTACTAGAAGTCGATTATGACTTAGTAAAAAGGTTTAACTACAGTAAGGTAAGACGTACGACGCCTTACAAAAAGTCAATTACGACTTAGTAAACTTTGAAAACGCTTAATGAACAGATTAAACTACAGTAAGATAAGACGTATAACGCCTTGCTAGAAGTTGATTACGACTTAGTAAACGTTGACAACGCTTAGTGGACAGGTTAAACCCACAGTAAGTAAAGACTTAAAACGCCTTTCTAGAAGCGAATTACGATTTATGAAACGTTCAAAACTCTTAGTGGATCGGTTAAATTGCAGCAAATAAAGGTATAAAACACCTAACTAAAAGTCTATTATGACTTAGGAAGCAGTCAATAAATATTCAAAACACTTTGTGAACAAATTAAACCGCAGTAAGAAAATGCGTAAAACGCCTTACTAGAAGTTAATTGGGGTGCAAATGATACGTCGGATATTACTGTAGGAAAGATTTACGTGTGTGACCCGAGCACCTTCTTTACCGTTTATATCGCCTTACCGGAAGTTAAATCCCATCGTCAGTTCGTCGATCCTATCTCACTTACCACGTTAATAGCTTTTTATTTAAAGCTAATCTGTAAAAAAATACGTCTAAAACACATATTAGGGAGTATAATGCTGCTTATTTGTTGCATCTCACGCTTAAGGCGTAAAACGCCTCCAACCTAGGAAGGCGTTTTTCGTCCAAGTACGCTTGGTCGTTTTTTTGCCTTTATTACGAATAAATCCACCTTAATTACGAACTTTTCAGCTTTACATTTTTCTCAGTGTACTAAACATAGATCATTGAGATAAGTCATAGAAACAAACGAGTTACTTTAGAAAAAAATATGAACCAAAATTATTGAGGTGGTGGTGGTGTTGTTGACAACGGACGGTTGGCAATACGAACTCACTTCACTTCTTCTTTTTTTGGCTACTGCGACTAATATGCCACAATTCTGCAAGATAAATGTTGCGAATAATATTCAAAACTAGACCAAAAAAAAGATGGATGTCTTGTGTGAAAGATGACAGGGATAAGAAAGGAGTTAATACAGCAATTGCGGCTGATACAAGGGAATGGAAGAAGATAACATGTTGTAACCTGTGTAATGATAATGAGTGATAAGGGCAGGAAGAAAAAACCAGAAGAATCTCCAAAGTAAGCGGCAATCTGCCATATAGCAAGCGAGTTTCATTCGGAAAAATACTGCGTCATTTCCTAACGAGCTTTTGAATTGTACTTAGTAAAACCATCATAAATACGAACCCTAAAACATTGATTACCTCACTAAAGGGGCTCAATAAAAAGGAGAAAAAAGTTTTGCAAAGATTTAGCTGAATCAGGACGTAGACGTAAAGACATGCCATTAGCCCGTGCTGTTAGAGTTACTGCTAACCTAGGCAGGCACCTGTCTAACTGTTTTGTTTGCGCTTATAACTTTTATGTTTAGAGTGTATGTTTTCTTAAATTTCTCGGAAAAATCTCTTTTTACTAAAAAAACAACTTTAAGAATGCATATGGATTGTAGTCAAAATACTCTGCAAAAAGTCAGGTGGTACTGAATCTGCGAGATCGCCAGATCTGATTGGCTAGCCAGACAGAGAAACTATGATAAGGATTCATTATCAGACTTATAGGAACCCTAAAAATGAAGTTCCAAACGTCAGACAAAACCCTGTAAATAGACACAGTGCGAGGCCACACGCACTGTTCGCCTGTGGAGGCGGTTCGGTCGACGCACTCATTCGAATAACCAATAAAAAAAAGGATGTCGTCAATAAATTGGCATCGCTAGCATAGCGGGGTCACCTCGACGTTGGGCTGTCCCGCTACTGATGACGCAACCGCTATTGACGACCTTCTGTCATCAAGGGCCCAATAAACCATGATAGAGGAAATATAATAACCAGCCAAGCGTGTTACATAATGAACGACCTTTCGTTGAGCTCAGTCAGACTCAACAAAGTTTAACATTTAAGAGTGACAGAATTCGCTCTTTACATACACAATTGGGTCATCGACTCCCACGATCATATGCATGGATTGTGTTAAGAAATGCATACCAATATGCTTGGTGCTGATTATGTAAGATGTTTGCTGTACGTAAGAACGAACAGTGCATTGTACAAACACTTGTCACGATGGATGAAAGATTAATTGGTTATTTTTTTGGGCGCTGTAATTCACTTTCATTTAAATTCGCTTTCATTTCGTATTTTGTTATCAGTGACATTGTGACTGCGGGCACAAAAGATCGATTGATTGCCAAGATATAGTTAATTACTATTATGTAGTTCTTTAATGATTAAGACTTGCGTTGAATAATGCCAATCAATCCAACATTACATTTCTGCACTGTCTAATCGAAATGTCTAGACTAGAAAGCTTGTAATAAATAGTTCAATCACGCTTTAGAAACATCGTGTTACAGGGATTTTGATCTATAAAGTGTAGACAGCGCACATGCAGATTTTGCTTTCTCGACCTGGCTGTAATGGAATCTTCAATCCCAGTCTAAGCAGATTCACATTCAAAATCATATTTACATCGGTATCTTTTACACTTAAAAAGGTAATCATATTTGTGTTGATTGATTGAACTCTTTAATCTTGTTGATTAACACAACTTACGAACAGTAAACTTGATTGCCTATGGATTATCAGTTTACTTGTACCGTGTTCTTTGCAACAGGCTCGAAAAATTTTAGGCGAGCGAGTTTGTTACAATACAGAGACATCGCAGTGTGTCGTAAGAAAGTTGAAATACATTGTTATAGATAAATCCTTTACTCTTGTTAATAAGAATACAAAATGCACAAATGATTATGACCATGCTTCAACTCGAATACCTTTCATCACTATGTTCTTGTATATTGGAGATTCAGGATGTGCATTGATTGCTAAATAATAAACCAGAGATGAAACTATTATTGATCATGATTGTTGCATGTTTACTATATTTGATGTTTTAAAATAATATTTGCTTTCATATGATACATACTCGATTCAAGATACAAAATAAACACAATGACGCGATTTTATGCAGACTATCGACAAAATGATTTGTTTTGAAAATGGGAAAACACTCGGAAAATCAAGTTTATTTATTTTTAAGTTAAGTCATCCCGCCACAGCGTGTCCCATGACCGGGGGCTTACGCCAGCGATACAGCGGTTGCAGGAAAGCGCGACGCTACACTGAAATGCTCGCGCGCTGCCCACCAACTCAGAATAGAACAGCCTGGCAAACAGCCAATCACAACGACTCACCCCATTCATAAACCCCATGCTTAAACCCCTAACAATCCTACAAACTGCTATTTGAATTGTAACCCAGATCTAGTAACCATGGTAGCATAGAACTCTAGTACGCTTGTGAGTACGAACGCCAGAGTAGGAGTAATAAATCTTGAGTTTGGTTGCAATGAATCTAGGTTGTCTAAATTGGAACTAGACTTTGTTTGCTTTGCTATCTTTTGCTCTCATTCTTCTTGACTGCGTGCATGCACACGTTGGTTAAATGTTAGGGAGTTTAAATGGTTAGGTATACTGGATAAATTAAATGTGATCTAGGTATGAGGCTGCAAGAGTAATCTACGAAAAGTCAATGCAATTAATTATACCAAAAGCGCGACTTTTTTATCTTTCAAAAAGTCCCACTTATTTGCCGACCGCTATGTAGTAAAGTTGTGTGCATGAAAAGTAGACAGTAAATGGTTTGGGGCTGGTACTCCTAAATAAAATGCAGCAGTTTGGATTTAGGTAGGTACTATAAATCAAAATAAATAAAGAAAGTGTACTCACCAGTGATAGTAGAAACAGTGCGTGTGCGCTTTGCTAGCGAGGGCGCGCGGACCGCATCCTGGAGGGCCGCCAGCTTGACGGACTGATCTACAAACACACACACGAGCATGAACCATTGTGATAAAGGCCACTCTAAGAATGGTGGCATACATTCGATCTAAATAGTCGCCTGGCCAAAATTAGAGAGGATAGGTATTAAGATTATTTATATCCTCTCGAATTTATATTAGGATATTAACTAAGATTAAATTTACTTTATTTATTATTGGATAGTATACATACATACAATTACGCCTCATTCCAATGGGGGTAGGCAGAGATCACGGATTAAGACTTGCTAGGTACGATCCTGACACACCTCTTTCACTTCATTCACTCGCATAACATTCTTCATACATGCTTGTCGGTTTAGGGTACTCCTAACCTGGCCTTTGTATTTAAGATTCATTTCTAATACTTTAACTAGCGATGAAGATATGAAGCTTTCTCGTTTGTAAATCTCGAATATTTTTAGTAGGTCAATTGAAATCTACAAGTTGAAATTACATATAAACATTTGACTGGCCTCTCAGCTTAGTTGGTAGTAGTTCTGCATTCTCGCCGTAGGTTGTGGGTTCGATCCCCACCAAGAACAAATATTTGTGTGGTGAACACCAATGTTTATTTGTTCTCTGTCTGGGTGTTATATTGCATACTAAATACAAAGAAATAGTATATGTATATCAGCTATCTGGTTCTCATAGTACAAGCAATGCTTAATTTGACTAGATAGTGGGCTAGATAGTGTTGTGGATTGTCCACAATATTTAAATTAAAAAAAAAAACAATACATAGCAGTCAAAATCATAACACTTCTTTTTTGCATCGGTAACATCAGCATACAAGAAATAAGAAATAAGAATAATTTATTGTAAGGCTGTGTAAGTAGATCTAAGGTACATTATGCAATTTTGTTCCAACAGTCTACCCATTTCGGGCGTACAATATTGATATTCTAATTATTTAGAATAATCAAAATTAGCATTTATAAGAGGTATTTATGTAGCTTATGTATATTATGTATCTTACCCATAGTAGGTTACATTTAATATATTATTGACAAGTATGGCATATACTTAAAATAAAGGTACTTTGGTACCTATTTTATTATTTACTAAAGAAGGTATTTAACAATGGTACACTGGCTGCCATCTCAGAGCTTAGCTGATTGCTTAGATCTGCATCTAGGCCCAAAGCTTAACTTACAAGTGTTTCTTAAGACATAATCAGTGCGTAAGCAACTGCCATCTTTTACCACCAGGTAAAAACAGTGACAAGGCTTACTTTAAGTAATGTCTCACACCTAAGCAATAGAAAATATAAGATAATATGCGCAAAATGTATAACAGCTATCGACTACTAACTGAAATAAAGCCAATCAAAGCCAAATTAGTTTTATACCTCCTTACTCATTACTTTTTTCTGAACCTTTTTTTTTATTATCCTTAAAGGTTATTCCAATTTGCAGAATTTTATAGTCATTCATAATACAAGATGAATCACAATAATAATCAGGTACACACTAGCAGGAGTATATTGTAGTAGGTAGGTAAATACAGCAAGATTCATCAACAAAACAAATTACAACTTTTTCTATGAAAAAATAAACAAATTTTGAGCATATTATCACATCACATACACTGACATAATGCACAGCCTAAACCATTGTTCTTGAAACTTGGAGGGTGTGTCCTTTAAGAAATGTGTAGGTAACATAAGGAAAGGATTTTGTTTTTTTTTTTTTTTTATGTAACTTGCTGATGGAACAAGCATATGGCCCACCTGGTGTTAAGTGGTAACCATCGCCTATGACAAAGCCATGCCTCATAGGTCACGCATGTCAGGAATGTGCCCTACGATGCACTGCTCTGCGTCCATCAACTGGAGGCATACAGATATTCAGCCTCACGTGCAAGTAATTACACCGGCACCCATACCCTTCAAACCGAAACACAGCAATGCTGCTTCACGGCAGAAATAGGCATGGTGGTAGTACTTCCCCGGACGAGCCCTTCACAAAGAGCTCTACTACACTTTTGTGAGTGTAAGGGTGTTATACTGTATTCTAATAACATGTTTATGAAAAAAATGAGGCTCGATAGTGTTGTGTGGATTATCCACAATATTAATCGAAGTCATGCAGGATTCCATTAGTATGATACAAGTTTAAAGGTGGCATTTTCATTATTTAAAATTAATATCTCAGTAAATCTATGTGTATCTAGTCTCTATGGATACTGAGAAGATTTAACTGGTTTAGTTATGCAACAACTAGGTACAGGTTCCTTTTTGTACCAGTTTACATGAGCCATTCCTAGTTTTGTCTTGTTCATGGATTGCTACAGAATTAAGAGCTTAGGCCCTTAGGATTTCACAAAGTATCAAAGTTCTGAAGAATATAAACAAATACATGAGCACATGGTACTATCTATAAAGATATGTAGCACAATAATTATGAGATATTTCTTGAATTATTGATAGGAAGTGACTATTTGTACGGGTGCTGGATGAATAAATTATATTTATTCGTACGGATATTATTCAAACTCGGGGCACCCCGACTTAAGTCACAAAAGTAACAGTAGGTTGTTAGGTTTTTTTTTTTTTTTATACCTACGTAATTTCAAGAATGGTGCATGTCAGTGCAGAGAGGACCCATCCCCTTCCCTCCTCCTCCCTAACAATACTAAAGCCAACCCAAATTTTAACTTTACTACGCCTTTTAAGCGACTGTAAAGTGTTTTAAAAATCCAGATTCAAACTCGGGGCACTCTGACTTAAGTCACAAAAGTAACAGTAGGTTGTTAGGTTTTTTTTTTTTTTTTTTTTATACCTACTTAATTTCAAGAATGGTGCCCCCCCCCCCTCCCCCTGCAGTACCCGTATTAATAATTATAAATTGTTCGTACGGTAACCGTATTAATAATTATAAATTGTTCGTACAGTACCTGTATTAATAGACTCAGCCTTATTGATAATTGTAGGAAGGAGAAAACCTCTAAACAAACAGAAACAGGAGGTAAATATGATTCTCATTCAAGAAATTAGTAGGCCATGGAAAATTTAAGATAATTATGGTAACAAACACTTTGTTTTGCATTAATTGTAAATAAGTACTTATGGCTAATAGGTTCCTACTTACTTTACATCACAGCTGCAATAACTATGACCTTGCCGTGAATGTTCAAAATCCAAAAAATAGCTGTTCGCCACCACGCTCAGTCGGCTCCCGTCGGTCACGTACGTATCTGAATGAAGATGATATACTTCGAAACAGCAATATCTACTTCCACTTTGAACTAAAAATGAAGATCAAATCACTACTACACTCAAAATACACTCGCTCGTACTTTTTTTTGAACTTTTTACATTTCCACACATTTCGTATTGCTAGTCTGACTCCCTCCCTCCCTCGCGCAATATTTAATAGTGATGTAATTGTTGTGTGCCAAAAACCCCACAGATTTTAAATATAAAAAAATATATATCAACCATAAATTAAATTATTCCAAAAGAATTACATAAACGACTGCTCTGACAGGTGTGTGGCTCCTTGATTGTGCGTAGGTAATGTAATTCCATCGCGTGTAACCACGTGGGTGATAGGTAGCTTGTAGTTTTGTTTTAGAATTGTACACCAATTATTTTATTTGGTTTGAGCCTTATAGCTACCACAACCTTATTGTTACGATGTTTATGTTTTTACATTTGATCGAGTAAAACTTACGTGTTTACTCGATCAATATTTTTGGTATCGAAGTTTTTCAAATTACCTATTATTTAAAAAAAATTGTATGTGGGTACCTAAAAACTTTTTTCAAGTGGAAAGATTAACAATAATTGAAGGAATGATGACTTGATTTTCATTCATTATGGTTATGCTACCTGTCTTGGATACAAGCCCTTTCAATCTCATTTGATGGTAGTTACTTTATAATTAAAATATAATAAAAGGAAAATATATTATTTGAAAATATCCTCAACTTCCCCACACCAAAACTTTCCCCACCCCACTGGTTTAAAATTCCCCACAATCAGAGGGGTTTCACACAAATCGGTAAAGCTGCGCACAAGCACAACACTATTTCCATTCATTTATTTCTATAGTTGTTTCCGTACTTTCCGTCATTCTAGCGGGTATAGTCTGTCAAAAACATTCATCCATGGTCGCAAGACTTCTGTCTGTCAGTGTCAGTAACAAGTCAGTATCATAATTCAGTCAAAAATGTTTTTTTTTATCTAGTCTATGGGGTTTGTTTCATACAATCCTAACGTCCCTTTTAAAATACCTTTTCCCTTTTCTAATAAAACAACAAACAAAATATCAAACAAAACCTATACTCTTTATTCTATATTCTGAGCCTTGATCAGATTTTTACTCCAAGGAGTTGGTATCTTGGTAGACATTGCAAAACAGTAAAGTCTAAGCCCTACCTTGCTATATTTGAATTTGTCTAGTATATGTGACTAGCTACACTGGCTAGTACGGACAAACGATTTCAATCCCAATCTCGATTTTCTTTTGATATTATCTCATGTACTTACCTACAAATTCAAAATTAAAATTAAAATATTTCTTTATTTAAACACAAACATCACTTTGAAGCGTCAAAGCTAGGTGAGCCTATGTGAGTGTAAGTGCCTGTTCCACGCTGGTTCCACGCGAAAAAAGTTCCAAGCTAAGAAGAACAGGCATTTTTTTAAATGATCTTTTGAAAAATAATAATAACTAATTACGCATACGCAGATATGCCTACTCTTGGATCCAATACGGAATTATTCTCTGGGGCAACAGTGTTGACGCTAAAAACCTGTTTAAAAAACAACAAAAAGTGCATACGTATTCTTTTAATAATATAAAAGTTCCAGCGAGCTGTAGACCGTATTTTAGCGAACTAAAAATTATGACCCCTAATTCGATATATATCCTAGAAATCTGCAAGTTTGTGAGGCAGTATCCACAAAACTTAAAAAAAAAAGTGACCAACCGCGGTGCTTTAGAAGTAGGTACGAGCATAACTTAGTGCTTCCTACATCTAACTTAGGGATACATAGCTCGGGACCAAATGTTATGGCGGTAAAAATATACAACAAGGTTCCGGAAAAAATCAAACTTCAAGAAAAACACAACATTTTTGAAAAAAAAACTTAAAGAGATGCTTCTACAAAAAACTTACTACACACTAGACGAGTTCTTTAACGACGAACGAAAAGAATAACGATAATTATAAATTATAGAAAGTACGCAACAAACATTCATGCGCGCAATTTAATTGTCAAGGCCTGCCGCCAAGGAAGGGCAATCGCACCATATTCAAAGCTTCAACCGTTCAATTTTGTAAAGTGACCGTTTAATATACCTACTATGCGTGAAATAGGTACAAGTGCGTGTTGCAAGTACTTACTCCATTATTTTTTTTTTGTTCTTACCCAGATTGCATAAAGTTAGCTCTGTCACTATCTTTTGGTTTTATTTTGGCTGCATAATTCAAAATGCCTGCCCTCCAACAAATCAAGTCAGTCAACAAAAAACACAACAAAGTGTTCGGCGTATTGACCTTTTTTTTTTATATAACAAAGTTAGCAAACAAGCATATGGCCCACCTGATGGAAACTGGTTACCGTAGCCTATGGACGCTTGCAACACCAGAGGCATCACTCGCGCGTTGCTGACTCTTTAAATATTTTAAAACGCCCTTCTTGGAAAGCCCCATACTGTAATTTTTAGGGAAAGCCTCCAAACCTAAATAATGTGGTGGTGCGATGGCTTGCAGTTTGAACAATTTTTGCATAAGAAAGTTTATTTGGAAACCCCGGAACCATTTATTTACGATAAAAAAAACAGTTTGACTCATTAATATTTACTTAGAAATCCACCGATTTATATTATATTTATATTAACTAAGCAACAAAAAAGTACCTATTAATTTTACCAAATAGATCAATAAAATCAACTGTCTTGATACAAAATTTTTAATTTATATATTAAATTTTTATGAGTTGGTTTCTTTGAAACACTTGGTTAGGTACATTATATAAATATAGTATAGGATCCCGCTATAGAAGGACCTTCACCGAGCTGGTTATTTAATGAAACGTATTTTATATTTAATTAAACATGCCAATAAATATATTCTATATGGGTTGCCTATCAAATTTCAGTCCAGGATATAATTAATTAATAATTAAAAAACTAAATTGTTTTTTTAACTTTCCACCGGTTTGTTTATTAGACAAATTCTATACCAATCGAAAGTATAGACCCCATAGAATATGCAAACGTTAGGTTGCCTATTTTTTTCCGGTCACAAATCTCGGGTAGCCAGGTATAAACAGGTAAATCGATACTAGCATTTTGCACCGGAATGTTTATTGAATAAAAATACTGGGGCCTATACTTTCGATTGGTATAGAATTTGTTTAAACAAACCAGTGGAAAGTTTTTTTTTTTTTTTATTATTAATTAATCATAATTATCCTGGACTGAAATTTGATAGGCAACCCATATAGAATATATTTATTGGCATGTTTAATTATGTATAAAATACGTTTCATTAAATAACCAGCTCGGTGAAGGTCCTTCTATAGCGGGATCTTAGACTAATACCAGTGTGAAATATTTGATGATTGATACAAAATTCACAATCCAATTTGAAATAAAAAATCATAATGGTAGGTAGGTACCCATAACCTACAAATAGCACACAATCATGAGGGTCTACTCGAAGCATACCTGCCTATTAAATATTTCCCAAATTCATTTAATCTACACACGTCAGTGTGTCAATCGCCCAAATGCGAAAAAGAAACGAGTAGCGCACTATAGTTTCACTATCTATCTCTTGCCACATAACTGTCTAAATACCTACCTAACTACCTGTAATGTTGTCTTCTTTGGACACGCCAAGTTCTAAATTCAATTGAAAGAGCAAAATTAAGTAGGTACCTACCTAAACGCAACAAAATATTTTTCTGAATAAATAGAAGAACGTTGTGCATTTCTATAACTAGGCAAGTACCCAGTTTAAACTATGAAGCGTGGCATTTTATTATCCCTTGCTGTTTCTGACTTGGTAAGTGTTTTCAGTTTTGCCCAGGAGACAAATGTTTTTAGGGTGGTACTACACGTCGTCAGTTAAGACACGGCTCAATTGAGTTTAATGAAAAAAATATATAATTTAGTTAGTATCAGGAGTTTCACTGAACTCCAGTTACTGTTAACAATATTTTTCTCGCCACTCTCCTGATTTCACATTTTTCAAAAGGTGCGCGAGATGAAAGTTGTTTCCCGAACCCGAAGTCGAAGTTTTGCTATCACATTTCGTTACCAAATGCTGTTTTCGTTTCGCCTTTTTGTCTCTCTCTATTGCATGGAGAAAATATGAGACGGCAAAAATACGTTACGTAGTTAGAGTTGTTGTCTCATATTTTCTCCATACAATAGACAAAGACAAATAGGCGAAACGAAAACAACATTTGGTAACGAAATGTTGTAAATGCACTGGGACTTTGGGTACCGGTGTTCGTTGCCATAAGTAGTGACTTATGATGTTTCACGGTGTAGTAGTGAATTATGGCAACGAACACCGTGAAACTACTTTTTGCACCCATTGAAAAACGTAACATCAGGGAGGTGACGAGATCCTACTACATAGTGTGAAAGTGATGAGGTTATCATCACTGCGACGGTGGTCTGTTCTATAAGGAGGTATCAAAAGTGGGTTAAATTAAATGTAAAGGGGTCTCTACACATTTGCCCATGCTGGGCCAGGCTCCGCCAATGCACAATTGTAGACCACGATCACTTGGTGTTCACACACTGGCGCATGGCTCATTGCTGCCTGGCAAACCAATTGCGACGGACGTCGAAGTAATTACGGCTGCGGCTATTTACTTTGAACGATCAGATTTGATTCAAACTTTGCACACCTGTCAAAGGTCGATGACAATGCAATAATATGAAAAAAAAAATATATGAAAAAAAAAATATATTTTGATTGTTGTAAATATTTTATCAATAGTTTATTATATCTGAAGTTATTATAAAAGCACCCTACGCTTTTTTGTACAATAATATAAATTTTTCAATTGATTATTACAGTTTTATTTTTAACTTTTAAGTTCAATTAGTTATAAAAGCGTTTTTTTTTTAGTTTTTAAACTATAATTTATTGTATACTGTTTACAAGTATTACAGAACGCAACACAAAAGTGTTCTATCCCGGTCAGCGGCCGGTGACGAACTGAACATTGGCCGATTGTGTAAACACCACAGGCCAGGCTACGCCACGATTCCTTTGAAGTGTGCCCAAAAAACCGACAACTCCCCGATTGCGCGCCATGCTTGCCGCCAACATACACCAATACCCGCCAATGTCCGCCAACATACACCAATACCCCCTGTACACATTGGCGTTGGCCTGTAGTGGGCCAGCATGGACAAATGTGTAGAGACCCCATAACTATTGGAGGTCTAAAGAATGCAATAATTCCGCCACACGACGCCGCTAATGTTATTGGTGGATAATGCGCTACCCGTTTCTTTTCTAAACTTGTTTGACAAATTGCGGCCTTATAACACCTACCGCTAAATATTAACCCGAACTAAACTTTTCTTCTTGTGTGGTCCGTCAGTGCTCGCTCACATATAAATGATGTAGGTACAATCACATCTTTATTTTGCTCGATGAGATGAGTCCAATCGTGATAATAGTAACCACTAAAACAGATGCAGTGATTGCCATAGCCAAACCAATGATCATACTTAGTACGAAACCTGAAAAAGAAATGCAATAATTTTGTGGTAAGCGTTGGTTTTCTTTGTGTAACTTGAGCTGTATTCTTCTGTAGGTACCTAGCATAGTTGTTGTTAATAACTTCATAACTTGACACTTACCTTCAACAATTAATATTATGGCAGCAACACACAGTACTCCTGCTACTAATATCATCGATAGTGTTAGTGCAATTATCAGCAATAGCATAAAGCATGCTATTAGCAAAGTTGAAGATAAGGGTTTTTCTAAAACTTTATACGTTTGCCGCTGAACCACATTTTCTATCTTAATGGTTGCTGCGTCCAAGCTTGAAATTAATGGACCTAGAAATAAATAGGAAAGGTTTAGTAGGTACCTATGAGTGTTATTACTTAGGTACAAAGTTGGTAGGTGGGTGTCATTGTTCCTATACTTTAACTATTGCTTCTTGTACCCTAAATTGCTGTATGTACGTAACACAAAAAGTTAAGTATATGTACGTAACCTACCTATAGTTCATGCATTTCACGAAGACACGTCAATTAGAGCATTTTGGTTCTTATTACAACCAGATAAATATCACTGGATGCGCCTTCGTGAAATGCATGAACTATAAATGAAATGAAATGAAAATGAAAATGAAAATTATTTATTGATGACTAAAGCTGACACATTAACATTTATAATAAATAGAATTGCTATGTGGCGTTAGTTTCTCGTCAGTTTTTACAAAATAACAATAAAAATATAAAATGTAAATAATTTCCGCTGTATAGGGGCCTCGTCGTCGTCTCAACAAAACACAATTGTAAAAATAATAAATAGAATCTAATTAAATTATATAAACTTTTTTTTAAAAAATTATAAATTTTTACTTTTCTAGTAAGTTTTTACTTTCGTCCGTAAAATACTTGTAATCATTAGCTAGATACTCGCTTACACTGTATATGGTCTTGTCCAGCAGTAATTTCTTAATATTGTTATTGTATGAATTCTCACATGTCAATAGTCTTATATAAAGAGGAAGTTTGTTAAACAATTTGGGTCCAATTACCTGAGGTAGTTTTTTAGAAAAAGAAAGCCTATGCGTAACCGATTCTAGGCACATCACATGTCTATTACTACGTACGTTATTGCTACCTATTAATTTAAAATCTTGAATATTCTGCCTGACGTATTTAAGACATTCTAAAATGTACACTGATGAAGAAGTCAGTATTTTTTCGTTTTTAAAGTGATCCCTACAGGAATCTTTATATTTAGCACCTACAAGAACCCTGACTGCGCGTTTCTGCAACTTCAACACTCGTTCGCTATCGGTCGAGTTACCCCACAGAATTAACCCGTACGACATGATGGAGTGAATGTATGCGTAGTATATTTCTTTAAGATTCTTTTGGGAGGTAATAGGACGCAGTTGTTTTAGGGCATAAATACCTTTCGCCATTTTTTTGCAAGTAGAGTCGACGTGTTGTTTCCATGTAAGTGCTGGATCCAACTCAAAACCCAGCATTTTAGTGATATTGCAGGTTTTTAATATCTTTCCACTCTCTAAAGGCACTTTAAAACTTGGTTGTTTTGCTGATTGGGCATTAAAAATCATCACACTAGTTTTTTCTTCATTTAATGAAAGTCCATTTATATCAAACCACTTTTTTAGTAGTTTTATATTTACACTTATATTATTTAATAGATCGTCAATCGTGTCTGCCTCTGTAACTACGGTAGTGTCATCTGCATACTGAATTATCTGTCCTCTAATTTTAACATGGGCTATATCATTAAGAAACATCAGGAAGAGAGTGTTTCCCAGTGCGGATCCTTGCGGGACTCCTATCTTTACACATTGTGGCCTAGATCTTATTTTCTTGTCGTTAATTGTTATTTCAACTGTTTGTTCTCTTTGCTCTAGGAACGATTTCAAGAGAGTAAGACTCCGCCCTCTGACTCCATAAACCTCAGCTTTTTGTAGCAGAAGCTGGTGGCAAACCGAGTCAAAGGCCTTAGAGAGGTCTAAAAATATGGCAGCTACCTTCTTTTTTTTCTCCAAGTGTAGAGTTACACATTTAAGCAGTGTATGGGTTGCCGTTATAGTAGACTTGCCTGGTCTGTAGGCGTGCTGACCCTCAGACAATATATTATAGCTACACAGATGTTTCAACATAGATTCCGACATAACTGACTCAATCAATTTTGACATTGTCGGCACAATAGTAATTGGTCTATAATTTTGCACATCAAAGGTATCGCCTTTATTTTTATATAGTGGAGTCAGCCGCGATTTTTTTAACATGCTTGGGTAGTTATTCGATTCAAGGATATTGTTGACAAGAAATCGTACGTGATCACACATAAATGTCATGACTATATAAAAAAAGGAGCCTGAAACATCGAACAGATCTTTAGTGTGCGATTTATTTATTTTGTGCCTCGCCAGCTTCATTAGCTCATCATTTGATATGGAGTTAAAGTTAAAATCGGGTTGGCGAGAAATAAAACTGTTAAGGAAACTAATAGAATCTTCAAAATGGGGAGAATTTTTTAGTTGTAGCTGATTTCCAATGGATATAAAATAATTATTAATATGATCAGCAATATGTTCATCTAAAACTTTTTCATTCGTTATTTCATTTACCAGCTCCCAGTTCCATTCTGACACCTCTTTATTTGTATCCTCTTTGATAATCGACCAAACTTCTTTTTTTGGGTTTTTGGCGTTCAATATTCGCTGTTCAACATGAGATTTCTTTTTGGTAAGGACAAATTCGTTTCTGTGCTTAATTTTTTTGTTTATAATTTCATTAATGGTTGGTGTGATTTGCGGGTATTGTTGTTTAATTTCGAATAAATCATGAATTTCGAGTTGTGTCCTAATAATTTCATGACACATCCATGGACATTTTTGTGCATTTTTTATTCTTTTTATTTTATTGGGGAAAAACATGTTTATGTTCCATATTAATTTATTCATAAAATAATCTAAGGTATTGTCAGTGTAAGTGCTAAACAAGTTTTCCCAATCATACGACAGCATAGCATTACAGAACTCTTCAATGCTATGAGTGTTGAAGCTACGTTTTTCGATGTACTTATATTTAGGCCTACGTTCCTTTGTTATATTTAGGGTGGAAAACTGCGCATTATGATCTGATACTCCCGTTGCTATATTGGTCACAATTATCTCACTCGTTTCTAAATTAGTTACCAAGCAGTCAATCGATGTTTGAGTGTCATCTTTTATTCTAGTTGCAAAGTCGATAATATTTTTGAACCCGTTCGGTTCTATTATGTCAGCTATAGTATTTCGCTCGTGTGAATTGACTAGAAAATTAACGTTCCAGTCACCCATTAGAATAGTCCTTTGACTGGGTGATTCTGATAGATAATCGAATAACTGTATAATTATATCCCTAAACACGTTGAAATTGCCTAATCCGGTTCTATACATACCTATTACGAGTAGCTTGTGAAAGTTCAGATCAACTATAATAGCTGTGAGTTCACAATGGTATTCGGATGTCATATTATCAATTTTAGGACACTTTTGGAATTTAAGTTTGGCATCTAGAAAAATAGATACCCCTCCGCGTATGCGTTTCCTTCTGACAAAGTAATTTGCATGTGTATACCCTTGAATTACAATATTATTCACATCATCGACAGTAAGGTGTGATTCGGATATTATTAGTACATTCGGTTTGTATGTTTCAGTGACAACTTGCATCAGTAGAGTTTTATTCCTAATACTACAACAGTTTTGGTGCAATATTTTAAAGTCCGTAGACTGATTTAACTTCACGGGTTTGTTTTTAACTGACTTAATGATTAAATTGCAAGGAGAGCCCTGTTGGTTTCCCAACGCTGAAACAGCGTTAGAGGACTCTCCCATTGTCATTTCTGCTAGTTTAAAGTCTTAATTGTAGTAAGTGCATTATTGAAATTATTGTTGTGCCTAGAGACCGTTTTTATAATGTTTACCAGAGCTCTAGCAATAACTTTCTTTTCCTTCCTTGTCAGGCCATTTGGACTCAAATTATGTTTGTTTAATAAATTATTAATGTCAAAGAATATTAGTTTATGTTCGCTACCAGCTATCAAGTTATATAACATTACATTCAGTTCGTGTATTCTTTTGTTATGTTCGGCGCTATAAAATCTGGAGTATGGGAAGGTGCATACTACAATTTGGTTCACAGTTCCAGTTTTTTGAAGTTTTAGTAGTGACTCTATGCCTCTTAGTATGTCAGATCGTGTTATGTTAAAAGTATTTCTCAATACTATAATAATATCGTCATATATGCTGTGATCTTCTGTTACCACTTTTTTGATGAGAAGGTGATACGGTAGATTTGTCATGCAGTTATTGGTAACAGGTCTATTTGTATAATAACTAAGCATGGTCCCCAGATCTCTACCGACGTCATCGCTGTATATTTTGGTACACATTTTTTTTTCATCTGGTCTATTCAGTTCCTTCAGGCTTGATACAGAGCTTGCCCGACTACTGTTTTCTGTAGTCGATGAGCAAGGTACCTGCCTCAATGACTTGTTATCTAATATAATAGTTTCTTCCACTTTGGCATTGCTTTTATTCAGGGGATCCATTCCTTCTGTCTCAACATTTTTTATGTTACATATTCCAAACAACTCTTCAATAGTTGCCATACAAGCCTTTGTCTCGTTTTGTGCTCGAGTGTACTTACAATTTAATTTCTGTAGATCGCCTTCCAATTCTAAAATTTTCTCCCTATCTTCCAAGTAATCTTCCTCATACTTATTTACAATAAGTTGATAATTATTTAGATCTCTATATAGCTTTGTTTTTTCCTTCCGTAAACCAGCGATAGTATTTTCTTTGAGTTTCCTTTGTTTCCTAGTTTTTCTGTTACTACGCAGCGATCTTTTTATTCTCAAGTAGAGTCTGTTTTTCATAATGCACTCAGGTTTGGTGCAATTGCCTAACACCAACTGGTTATAGAGCTCCTTTGTCTGTGTGTTATCTCTATGCCTCGCATCGCTATGCATATTATCAATGATCATTTTGTACTGATTCATTTGGTGTTGCAAGTCGTTTATTTTCTCAGACGCGGCTACGAGTACGGTGTCGCACTGTTCGTGGGCCCTTTCAATAATTACGAGCTTGTCGTGCTGTTCTCTGACTTCATTTAGTTCCTTATCCCTGCTCACAAGGTCAGCCCTTAGACGTCGGTTTTTTTCTATAATTATTTGTATTTCGGATTCGCTTTCTTCTCTTTCTAGAAGAAGTTTATTGTTCAGGTCATTTGCGAGTTGCAAGTTTTGCAAAGTTCCTTTTAGTTTTGATTCCAGCTCTCTTATACTGGTTTGCCTAGTTTTCATTGTAAAAACCAAGTCAAGAAAAAATAATAATAAAAATTGAGTGCAAAAAGTATTTTTATTATGAGATGCGAACTCGGGAACTGCGTATTGGCAGTCAGCACAACTCGCCGCTCGACCAGAGACGGCTTGTCTGTTGCAGTTGAAATTATGAGCCAATTTCAAGAGTAAGACTTAATGCAAGCAATGAGCAAATTATTGAATGCGGGTGCATCAACAAAATGATGTTGTCTGTTCAATCAGTAAAACAATACTTGCATCAATGTTAATCACTGGAATTGTTTCTTGTTTCTTCACCTTTAGTAGTATAATGAGTTCACGTACATAATTCCCTTGCACATTATGTTTTTGTGAATATTTTTACACATTGTCTCGTCACTGGTTCACTTGTATTAAACTTTATAGATTCACAGTTTTATGCGCTGCAAACGATTTTACAGGCTAGTCATATGTTTCTAATAAAACGGAACACTTTATATCGTTTCAAAATTACTTTTATGTATTTCTATGATCAAAATTATACGGAGCTATTTGTTGACATTGTACAGCGCCCTCTGGTGCTTATATCCTTATATCCTTATTAACAATGAGCCCAGCTGCAGCACGGGATGAACACAAAATAAATAGATGTCTATACCTTGTCTTTAAGACGGCACCTACCTAAAGAACCTTTGATTGCAAAGTAAAACGCATTCTCCATATTAATTTCCATGATTACTCGAAATAACTTGAAATTATACTAAATGCGAGCCGAGTATTGAATTATGCTGTAGAAAGTAGGTACTTTTAGTTCATGTAGTGGCTAACGACTGCTACGAACTGCTACTGACACTGCGTTGATTAATGTCGGTAGGTAGGTATAGATAAATACGGTATGATCGTAGGGGCGACGCAGACGTTGTACGTTGGCGGCTTGGTTGGCGGCAATCAATTGTCAAACTATATTTTCTTTTTTTAGCTTCTTTTGCAATTCATTCTCATCATCATATTGTAGGTAGGTACATAGGTTAATCGTTGGAAAAAGCCGAAAACTTCTAACCTCGGGCAAAGACCGTACGTATATTCGAAAAACTTCTAGAAAACTTTCCACGCACAGCCATTTCTATAGCAATAAAAAGCTAGCTCAAAAGCATATAGACCGCTAGTAAAATCAACAGCTAACGGGTATAATTTAATTGATTGAGTTATGTCCAGAATAAAAGAAACAAAGCCATAAATCTTGCCCTAGTGCAGGGGTTAGTAGGGTTTGGCATTTAGATCTCTGCTTTATTACTTACATGACATTGACATCAACCATAGTATGACATTATGAGGACTATGACATGACATCAAGTATTTACGCGGGGTTTTTGATTGACTCACGTCGTAACAACACAACACAAACAAACTCTGGTAGAACGTCTTGCTGTTTTGCTTCCAAGTCGTCGTCGTGTTGTTTGTGTTGATTTGATTGATAATATTTAACGTTGATTGTTGAGAATAGAAAAACAACCATGGTATGTATCAACCCTAATATTCACTATTGTTCTACGTATCAGTAATAATAATAGACTAGAATTTGCAGCATTTTAATGTTTTACTCAGCTACTTCTTGAGAAATCTGTTTCCAGGTAGGCAATTACGATGAAAACTTACTATTCGACATGCTTCCAATATACTACGCAAGATTATTCCCCCAAAATATTTTCTGCCGGTGGCTTGCATGCGGCAGTGCCCCCCAGCCCCTATCAAACAGAGAACTGTCTTTCACCTTAGCTGATGATGTGTACCTGCGTTATTTGACAATCTGCCATCAAAAAGATCTGCAGACTCTCCTTCAGAAGAAGTGTCCATACAAGTTGGATATTGGTGCAGTTTACAATACGAAGTAAGTTCTGTTAGATATGAAGTAGGTATGCAGGTAATAGTTTTTTATTATGCACATGTGGCCGCCCACAGCTTCGATGACATGGTGGCTCATTTATTAGCATAAAAAGTAGCATAATCCAGGTTACAAACTGTATTCATTCCAAGTTTCACCCAAATCTGTCCAATGATTAATACGTGATTGAGACAAACAACATAGCTTTTGAATATCTAATATCAGTAGGAGTTCCAGATAAAAGTGCTGAGCCTGAAGAAGTGGGTTGCAAAATAACATAAATAAAGTGCTTAACAAAGAATGTGATATAAATTTATCACATCTGCACACTCACAACAATTTTAATAATCGAAAAGTAATAATTCTTACCTTTTTTTCAGGCCATCCATTGGTCGGCATGATGCAGTAGTGCTCTCGAGAGAGCTGGTCTTTGATATAGATCTCACAGATTATGATGAAGTAAGAACTTGCTGCCAGGAGGCCAATGTTTGTGAAAAGTGCTGGAAGTTTATGGTTGTTGCATGTGAAATTCTAGACAAAGCCTTGAAAGGTAATTTTTGATGCATCTTGTGATGTTTTTGCTGAGTCTTGATTTTTTTATGTGTAACTCAGTAGAGTTAATTACCCTAAGCGTTACATAATGGAGTTAATAATCTTTTTATAAACAGAAACTTAGAATTATAACTTTTTTTATAACTGGCCGTAGTCAGTGTGGATTGTTGAATATAATAATGTATCATTAATGGTGTTGGTTGGCGCGTCCTCCAGTTACACTTTAAGATTTTTAACAATGCTTTCATTTGTGATCAATATACGGCGCGATATAAACTGCAAAGCCTATGCCATCCCTTCTGGCTATCAGATGTTTATAAGTGATGCTGATCACCACTGCCGATACAAGTAGAAAGAATTGTAAATTCTCTACATGTTTGTATTTTCATAATTTACAGATGACTTTGGCTTTCAAAGTATACTCTGGGTGTTCTCTGGAAGACGAGGAGTGCATTGCTGGGTGTCAGACTATGAGGCACGCACCCTTGATAGCCCGGGGAGAGGAGCCGTGGCAGATTACCTCTGCTTGATCACTGGCGGGGATGGACTGAGTAAAAAGGTTCATTTAGGTGGAGATTCTTTACATTCCAGTATCAGGTACCTAATTATTCTGTATCATGCTGCAACATGTCAAACTATTTTTACAATTTAAGTAGATACTAGTGTGGTACTAGTCTAGGCCTATTCCCAGCAGTCAAAGTCAAATATTCAGTAGTATCACAAGAATCACTTTAAAATCTTAAAACTAGGTGAATTTAGGTGCCAGTTCCACACAACCAAGCCTTGAAGAACTGGCAACAAACTAGGGCTAGGGCATGACTGATTGGATTGACTTAAGACAATGATTTATATTTTTTCTATGAAAGAGTAGACTAAAACTATTTCTGTCAACATGTTTTTAGATCATAGTCTAAAAACATAAAACATGGAGGTACCTTACTTAGTTATTGTGTTTTCCAGGAGAGCGCTTGATGTGATTGACAAACATTTTGAAGAAATTTTACAAGATCAAGAATTTCTATCAACACCTGAAGGGCTGAATAAGTTTTTGAAAATGATCCCAAACGATAATCTAAAATCGCAAGTTGTAAAAGTGTTGGAGAAAATGCATGAGTCTTCATTGGAGAGATGGAATGCTTTTTTAAGAGAATATGACTTGTATTGTAGAGAAGTAAGCATCCTTTTAACTTAACAATTAATAATGTTATGGCATTGAATTCGTTTTGTATGGAGACGCGATATTGATACGATGATACGAATACTCAATATCATCGCTGAGAACTTGATTTTAGTATTCGCAGTTTTATCGTGTCCCGTCGGAACCCGCTGAAAAAATTATACAGAAAACCAAAAACAAAAAAAATACGTTGGTAGGTATGTCTAATGTTTTTTAACATTTTTATAGAATGGAAATGCAGTCCGAAAAATCAAATACCTGATAGAGGAAATCAAGATTCAGTTTATATACCCTAGACTAGATGTAAATGTCACCAAGGGTTTCAATCACTTACTAAAGTCGCCCTTCAGTATACACCCTAAGACTGGCAAGGTATCTATTGTCTTCAAGCCTGGTAATGCAAAGAATATTAGGTTGGATAAAGTACCTACAATCTATACTTTGTTGGATGACAGCGCACCGGATAATGCTCAAAACCAGGCAGATATGAGAACTGCTGTGAAAAACTTTCAGGAAGTTGTGTTTTCCCTTGAAAAATCTGAAGCACTGAGGAGAAAAAATGATGCTGGTAAGTATTTTGTAAATCCTAGTGGTTGGGCGGCTCTAATCCGACGATGGACGTGTTTTGTGCACGTTTATCAGGGCCCGTATGGTCGGTGGATGGGGTAGGCTCAAATATACCTTAAAATATGTATGAATTTCAAGAATCCTCCTTCAGACTGATAATGATCTGTTTGGTCGGCACGGCTACTAAAAAAGGGCTTCCACCGATTCTGTGAAAAAAATGCATTTGATTTGGAGAACACCATACAAAGGCGATGCCGAAAATATAAACGGGGCCCATATTTTTTTCTGCTTTATTCATCAGCTGAAAAACCGGTGCTGGTTCGATTCTTGTCGTAAGTAATCACTTACTTGAGGTCTAAAACAAGACACACAAAGCCTCCCCCACCCTTTTTAGAGTCAGGCAGGGCATATTTTTGTTATCAGGTATGCAACAGTAGGTATTTTAATATTAATCTTACCATTTTAAAACAGCTCTTTTTTCCAACATGTGTCTTAGGACTTTATAGTTACTATTTTTTTTCCCTTTCAGGTATATCATTGGAGTTCTAAGCATATTGGTTTTATTGGTTAAAAATAAAAAAGAGTTTAAAAAAAATGTTTTTATTGCAAAAGTTACCTACAACATAATTATCATTTTTAATAAAAAAATATTTAATTTTCAAATAAAAATAAAAGTGTATGAAATGGGTAGGTAGGTACATACTATTGGATCATTCGATTCTTATTTTGGTATCAGCTAAATGATTCCTATCCATATTTTATTTTAGAAGATTCTTCACATGCAAATTAGATATGTGGTTACCTTTTTAATTTACACACCAAAAGCATCACGGATACATTATACTCTGTTATGTAACGAGGTAGGTAACTAAACTACAATTGGACAGAATAGCACACACGCCATACAAGTACATAATTATTGCGATTTAATTCTTTTTTCCATACCTACACTAAATTGTAAACATTTTAACAAACATAGAACCTAAGTTATTTGCAAAAATAAACTTTAATTGGACGGAACAGTTATACAAGGCACACAATAATGTGACAAACATTCTCTTTTACTACAGCATAAACTTAAATTTAATGGCTTAATTAGGGGTAGGTTACATTATTATAGTAAGTAGCTAGGTATACCTAACTGGTTCTTGTATGTAGCTAAATTAGACTGAGTTCATACTTATACAGAAAGATACAGTGATATTTAGTTCCCTTTTACCTAAATTAAATTGTTTACATTCAACTTTTTTTATAAAGTAAGATACATTACTTAATAAGAAGCTATATTGGACGGAGTAAATAATTACAGGGATAACTTGACACTTGGGTTCTCCTCTACTTGCATAAATTTAATTGTATAATTATCTTTTTTGAACTTATAGTGTATTACACCTGATGAATGACACAGCACAGAGTAATGCTAAGGCATCTTACAATAAATTAATGGGTACCACCATTATTAAAAAACTGCTTATAATAAAAAAAAAGACAAATTTAAAATAGAACAAGTAAATAGCAAAATTGAATCTTATCTAATTATAAATGCTTAAAATTTAAGTCAGATCATTTCATTAATAATCATACAAATGATACACCTAGGGTAAAGTACCCAATTATTGGCACTTTAGGCATCACTTTCTACATAAATCACGAAAACTATCTTTACGGAGGGTTGCCAGTAAAATAAATTTATTAAAATTACAGAGCAAGAGCTATTTTTTGTTTTAATTAAATGGAACGTCAACTATTTCATCATTTTCATTTATTTGTTTATATCTATTCCAAATAACACGATTTTCCCAATTACTGGCATACTTTGGCCAATTATCTGCATAGGCCTAGTCCCATTTATTGGCATTTCGGATTCATTAGTGATTAAAAGAAAATTGTTTAAAGAGGATAAGGATAAAGTAAAAAAGGCTAGTTTATAATAACTTTTATTAATTACCTATGTAGCTAGGTACTTAGATACTTAATAATGAAAACAATACAATCAGTGCCTCCTTAGCAATCAGTTGGTTCATACAAATAAAATCAGTATTCAGTAAACTTTTAGAAAAAGAAAAAACAATCATAAAGTTTCACTTATCACTACACAATAACTTAATCCTAAGAGGTATCAAAGTCAGTCAAAAACTTCTCTATTTCAGCATCAGAGTATAATTTCTTGTTTTGTTTTTTATCCTTATTATGAATTGTCTGTTAAACGATCGTCATTGTCATCATTGAAGTCTTTTGCTGTTACAATAACTTCCGAGACAGGTGCAGGTCTGAAAATAAAATCATAGGTTAGATGACACCAATTATTACCATACTTATGCCTAATTATTGGCCCAGTGTCAATAATTAGATATTTTGCGGTTGGCACGGGGGCTAAGATTTGGAACCGTTGTGTTTTTTACTTTTATTTATTAATCATACAAAATTAGGTGGCCCACTAGTATACAAATGCACAAAACAAACACCTAAAAACAACAACTCTAAAAAACCAATTATTGTCATCAGGGCCAATAAATTAGAATACGGACATTTTTAGATACTAAATGTTGGCACTGTTATAAAATAATAAAAACAATGCAATTCTTGGAAATAAACTGTGAGTTATGTGGAATAATACGTACTGAATTTGCTTTAAATCATAACTACATTATAAATACTTGATAACTAATATTAAAAATGATTTTAAAAAAGCTCTTACCTTAGCAAAAAAATATTTTCACCGATCAAGTAGAGACACGTTCAGCTGTTGTTATCGCTCCGACGCCATGGAGACATTTCTTTTTTTAATGTGTTGCCAGTTTGGTGGCTCAGGAGTGTACTACTCTATTTAAATATGTTGAAACACCGTGATATTAGGTAGATTCTTATTTTAGAGGCTTAAACACAGAAGTGCCAATAATTAGTGCGGTGCCAAAATTAGGTCAGTCTACCCTATCATGTTATAAAATATTCAACTCTACTAAGTTTTGTTAGTAATCCTATTGATAAAAAAATTAGTTGCCCTTATCTCAATTTGGGGTAATTTTATGCGCACAAACAGGGTTGATTCCAGATACAATCGTAATTCTCCCTCGTGTGGCTACCACTGCAAATAAATTCTTATTCCAGCCTTGATTTGGTTTGTAAAAAAATAAGATAGGTATTGGATTGTGTGAGAAAAATGCATACATTACACCAACAAGAGTGTTGCTCTTAAATAAGAAGATTTGATTGTGTCTTGGTAGTAGCCCTGTCAATCTATATTCAAGAGAGAATTACAAAGACTGGATTATCAGTTGTAGTAACATCACAGCTGATAAGGTCAAGATGATAGGTTCCTTGATAGAGCTTCCACTCTGAAAACAAATAAACATTTCAGTGTTAAATATCCTATTACATCAAGTCATTAATGAATAGTGTTCAATGTGAAGAATAATAATAGTAGATTGTTATACAAGGGCAGTAAGTGAGCTTTTGCAGAACAAGATCCTTTTTGGCGCCCGTGCGAGCGCAGCTCGCAAAGGGCGCTAATGGATCGAGTGTACCCGAGATATTTAGATGCCCGAGCGAGCAAAGCGAGCGAGGGCAAATATAGTTCGAGGGTGCAATAGCTACTTATGACCGAGGTAAGCATTCTACTTTACATCATGCATGCGAGGTAAATTTTTAACTAGCTGATGGAACAAACATATGGCACACCTGATGTTAAGTGGTAACCATTGCCTATAGCAAAGCATTGCCTCGTAGGTCAAGCACGTCAGGAACGTGCCCTACAATGCACTGCCCTACGACCATCAACTTGAGATGTTCAGCCTCACGTGTCAGTGATTTCACCGGCACCCATACCCTTCAACTCGAAACACAGCAATGCTGCTTTTCGGCAGAAATAGGCTTACAATACAACAATAACACAACATTTATACGGGTATGACAAAATGTAATTTTAATTTGAGAAAAATAAACTTACAATAATATTATTAATTTTATTAAAATTAATAGTAAAATATTTGTACCGGTAGGTATCTGCTAAAACAGTTGTAGACGCACACTTAAGCACACATCTGTGAGCTACTATATCTTTTCAGTAAAAAGTTTTCATATCATTTTGTAAGAAAAGAGATTGTTTCACCAAGGAGGTTTGCATAGCTCTTGAACTGTAATGAACCATCACCAAGGAGGTTTGCATAGCTCTTGAACTTTAATGAACCATTACGTATCAAGCATAGTGTGACGGTAAAAGTGATTTGAAAATGGAACGCATTTACAATGCACTGGGCTGCACACGCCTACTTACACAACCTCTTTGCGTTAAAGTAAATCCTATTTACTGAGCATGTATGATGTAAAGATAGTGACAGTACTGCAGGCATAAATTTATGCAGCATATAACTGGCTTAACTCAAGATGTGCCCCAGATAATTTTAAACAATAGAAACCAAGCCATAGTTTGTTGCCTGTTCTTATATGCTTGTTTGCATGTAAGTGGCACCTAGCTTTAGCCAACATAGCCAACTGATTTAACTATTTTTGAAGTTATTGCAATGAAAATGGTAGGTAAATAGGGAAAGTATTATGCATATACAAATTTAGTATGTGGTTTGATTATTAATTTAGTAGGTAAGTACACTTACAATAACATAATAATTGCAGCGGTCCCCGAGACAGCAATCGGAACACACCCAGTCCTGGTACCATATATGAGTGCATAATGGCATGTATCTCTGCCTTGTTGTAGCGCACTCTGTCTTATTGGAGCAACGTTTCGATATGTAGTACTGCTTTTTAGCCCCTTGGGACCAGTACGGCATGGTGCCCCATTTGATCTCAGTCAAACAAACATCTTGCCCGTATTCACAAGTTTTTATAGTTTTAACACATTTTTCATTATTATCTTCTTGGTTTTCACATACGTAGCATTCAAGAGCATAAGCTGAAACAAAAACACGATAACTTAAATTCGTAAGTATTTGGGATCGTCCATGGCCTAGCCGTAGCCTTTTATTATTTTTAAAATGTTTACAAACCTGTTGATAGCATTGTTACAATAGCAATGAAATATCGAACGTCTGCCATTCTGTTGTGTTTGCTGCTTGGTTTCAGTCAAAAAGTCAAAATAAACTGAGTATGTAAAAATAAGTACTAAAGAGGCAGTTTATTCGCCTCTCCGAAGACAGAAATCGTAAATCGTAAACAAAACAAACCAGCAGCGAGTAAAAACGGAAGTCCTAAATTTTTTCAAAAGTACTCTGTGGTTTTGTTCGAACTTCGAAGGCTGCTGCTAGCGCTAGGCTGTCACAAGCTGGGGCGGTCAAGTCAGTCAAGTGTCATTTCGACGTTTCATTAATGACAATGTCAAATATTATTCGTTTTTCTTCTTCTTCATTTATTGACATCTCTCTATTTTATTTCGATCAATTCCGCCAGTGTCGAGTGAGGATATTATATTAAATAGATATAGTTTTTCGGCGCTCTTATATTTACGCAATATTCACCACGGCATGTTTAGCAAAACTTTTTTTTAATTTTTGATTGTACTTTCTGGGTTAAAGTTTTCTGTAATATTCCACTATCTTTCTTTATTCTTTCTTTGTAAGCTTAATTACGTTTAATCTCACTGCATTTATCTATAGTCGAATTTTAATTAAAGCTTTCATCATTTTTTAATAATAAGTTGATGATACACACTAGCAAACATTTAGCAAACATTTTTTTTACGGAAGTCAAATCTTCTCGTACCTTGGCTTCTACCGGATGCAATTAGGTAAAAAAATAAAAAATGGGTGGTTCTTACGACAGGGATAGGGTGATGATGATGTTAGATTTCGTGACTCTAAGATATTTTCGAATTACAGATACGCTAGTAGTTACTATGATGACACGGTAACGTCACAGAATAGATAATAGTTAGTATCAAGCATCTTACGGCGTTTTTCGTGACTGTACTATACATACCTATTATAGATTTTATGAACTAGCGGCCGCCCGCGGCAGGCTTTGCCCGCGTAGTAGTGGTCATTGCTAACATCCATCCTGTGGAATGTTTGTTTTATTTACCTACATGATTTTGTAGATCTACTGCATTTAGTTAGGTATTATGAATAAGGTAAGTAAGGCACTGAGGGCTGGTTTCCGCAAGGCTTCTAGTTGGCCCTTTTTGCGTGGCGCTTGACACCAACGTGTTGCTCGAACTGTCACGCCGGTTTCCTCACGATGTTTTACTGGCATAGTGCACACACATTTTTCTACAGAAAAACTACTTTACACGACTGGATTTGAACCCACGACCTTAGGCGGATCGGACGGCGGGTCCGCTACGTCTAGACCACCAGTGCTCTCTGCCAACGAGCTTACCTGATGGTGGATTCAGAGGAGCTGGTAATCATTATAATCATATAATGTAGGTAGGCGTTCTGTGGGAAAATGGGACTTCTCTGCAAATAGGTAGGTATGTACTTATAGGTAACTTATCATCATCATTATTATTATTATTAAAAGCCTGTTGTGTCCCACTGCAGGGCAAAGGCCTCCCTTCCTTCTCTCCATTCATCTCTTGTTTGGGCTACTGTGGATCATCATCATCATTATAAATTGTACAGATTTGTATTTTTGTAACGAATAAACTCAAAAACTACTGGACTGATAAACTTCTTTTGCCACTATAATGCTAAATTATCCCCGAATAACATAGTTACATTATACCTAGTTTGAGCAAATTAAACCTACAGGAAATGAGTCTCTTTCACCAATAACTCTGCATTTGCAATTCAGTAACTACTGAGTAGTTCGACAGGTGGTACAAAACAAAGGAAATGAAATATATTTATTTGCAAGAAGTATGGTACAACTATAAGATCATAGGGTATGTAAGAAAGCGGCTCACATACTTTGTCGGAGAACAATGTACAAAATTCAAACAAAAAGTAGAAAATATAAGTTAAATTAAAATGAATCAGTGTGTCAGAATAATAACAATAATCAGTTCAGAATAATAATTCTTAAAGAAGATAATTTATATGAAATCTTTAACGCTATGAAAACATTGATACAACATTGAAGAAGATATCATTAGTAGGTACCTAGTTACTTCATCACACACATCTACCTAATTATACTTCATTCACAATCTGACTTCACACACTTTTGGCAGGGTTTTAAACACACATCACAAACCCACTAAAGTCTGGTCTACCACTTTCTAGCGCTAAGTTTGACACACATCTTCAGCCCACTGAAGATTAAAGCCCACGAGGTGTCTGGCATGTGGCAGAAGTGTCCAGCCCTGAAGAATTAAAAGTTCTTCTCATTAGTGATGACTGCCCAGTTCTATTGCGTAGGAGTTGGTTCCCAACGCTGCTGGAGGCATTGGAGTCGTCTGTGCTGTAGGAAATGGTAAATACTCTTCAGATGATAATAATAAGACAGATCATTAATTACCGATGCTGTTGCAGCCATCGCATTTCTGTCCTATTTATTATTCCGGTGGATTTTATTTCGTAAATAGTAGCTTGCATCTCGAAATAGCCTAGCAAGAATTATAGAACAGTAGCAAGCAGAAGCAAGCATGACATTGACCTCTTGACATTTGACAGTTGAGATGTCAGTTTTGACAGTTGAAATATAAGATTTACGCACACAAATGTAGATATACATACGTATACGCACACATACTCCATAGAAATCTGCTTCTTCTTTTTTCGTGAAAATAAGATCGGCCATAGTTTTTACTCAAGTCAAGTTAGGGCGTTTGTACACGCTAAGAAAATTTGCCGTTCCTGCGGCAGACAAGACAAATTAAGATTTTTTTCGTGCACCGCTGCGTGCAGTGTACACAGTTATTTTCTAGTTACGACACGAATTCTTGGGCAGACCCGGCGTTTTTTCTTAGCGTGTACAAGCGCCCTTAGTTAATAGACAAGTCTTCCCTACCTTAATTGACTTGAAAACAAAAGATGGCCGTTTTTTGTTATTATTTAATTACGTGCTGGGTTAAGTGTGATGTCACACCAAGGCACAGTAATGTCAGACAAAAAATTCAGGATAATTATTTTTCCAAAAAGTAGTGGCTGCAACCTAGCTCACTCAATGACATACATACATGAGAAAGCGAAAGTCGAGATTCTGATAAACAAAAAAGACTTGGCATAAAGACAAGGTCTCCAGCGCCAGTACAAATTTAAAAGTTAACCTTGCTCATTGATTGTCAAGTCACTGTCATGTCATCAACGTGATGTCAAGTCAAGTCAATCAATCAACATTTCCATTTCCAGTCAGCTCAGCAGTCACAGACTAGCGATGGGCGATTGCTTCAAAAAAAACAATCGAATAAATCGAAAATTGCGCTACTGCGCATTCGATTGTCGATTTAGTAGTTCCTCCCCATGGTTATTCGAATAACAATCGACAAACTACTAACTACTATACATGTAAGTATGCGTGCGGTGCGGTGAACTGCGCTGCGGTAGGCCACGCAGGGCGGTGCATGCGGGGGCGGGACGGTGTTGCGTCGATTGTTTCTAAGTAATAATACTTGCATTTTATGTTAACACGTAGGTAGTATATTTTAATATTATGAATATACATTTTATAGAAATGTAAAATTGACCTTGTCAAGTAAAAAGTATAGTTACCAAAATTATGTTAGAAGGTAGATTTCTAGCTATAAGTTGATTTTCTGTAAGAAAATATATTTCAAATAAGTATCTATAAGTACCATTTTTACTTAATTTTTATTCTAGTCTATGTTTTCCTTAGTAAGAAACTCTTTACCTACCCTTCTATTCGTAATTTGTTATACTTTAAAACAAATTAATTAATGTAATAACTTAAATCGCATAATAACTGCATTAAGTAGCGGCGCACGGACTTAATCTATAGATTTGTAACGCAGCGCACGCCCGACGCACCATCTTTTGTAACTACTGATTCAGTAGTACGCACGAAAATAGTAGTTAGGTGCGTTGCGTGAATGCGTGACCGCGCGGCAAAAATAGTAGTTAGGTGTGTTGCGTGGTTGCGTGGCGTGACCGCGCGGCAGATAGTAGTTAAAGTTGGGGCTAGTCGTTGTCGCTGCGCGCCGCACGCCGCATGCGCCGTCAGTCGATAACAATCGACTAGTTTCAATTGTTATCGACTTTTATCGACTGAACCGAACAATCGACTAATTCGATAAAATATAGTAGTAATCGCTCATCGCTATCACAGACTCACAGTCAGCTCATTCAACGTTTATCAATTAGCTTTCGTCACAGCTAAAATTTGTGTTTGTGACTTTTGTGTACATTTGAAATGGAATGGAATATGAAATGAAAAATAATACATTTTGCAAGGAAAATCAGTAAAACACGGTTGTTCAGTTACATGGAAGGTATATTATGGAAATGGACGAATTATTGGAATGGTAATATTATACCTAGGTCATGAACTGAGTGCATGGATGGAAGTGAAAGGATTCGTCAAGTTACCATATTTTTATATTGCAGGTTGGCAAACCAGATGGTTCGTCCTGGAAAATGGAATTATTTCATACTATAAATCGCAAGATGAGGTGTGTCAAGGCTGTAAAGGTTCAGTCAAAGTTTCAGTCTGCCAAATTAATGGTAAATTCAATTTAATATGTATACCTACCATGAAGGTTTAGAGTTTTAGACATTTCAAACAATATAAATTTAACTTTTCCAGTGAATAGCATAGACACTACTAGGCTTGACTTAGTAATTCCTGGCCAGCAGCACATGTATTTGAGGGCTCCATCTCCACAAGATCGTCAGAAATGGCTGGTTGCTTTGGGGAGTGCCAAGGCTTGTGTACACTCCAATTCTGATATTAAAGGTAGAAACACTATTATAGCTTATAGCTAGTTGACCTTCCCTGGCTGACTGATCTCCGCCGAGAACAAATATTTATGTAGTAAATCATAGATGCTTGTTCTCTGTCAACAATATAGCACACAAAGAGAAGTATATTAAGTATTATATTAGCTATGTGGTTTCCATAGTACACTGCTTAATTTGGGGCTAGATTGTCCATAATATTTATTTTTACTTACAGTGTCTAATTGAAAAAAGCTGGTGTTTTAATAATTTCTGAGAAAAACATACAATATGTTATGGTTGTGTCAGTACATATATAATTGCTCAATGCGGTTTCTCTGCAATAATGTGTGTGGTGTTCTCTGTAATAATTCTTGTATTATTTAGTTACAGTGTTAGAAGACCCTAACTCCCTCAGCCACAAAAAGTCGGAATTGAGATTATATTGTGATCTGATGATGCAGCAAGTCCATGCCGTAAAGAGTGCCACTGCAGCAGAAGGTGGCCCAGAAATTGAGGTGAAAACTATTTATTTCCTAAAATGCAAAAATATTTGCTTTATATACCTACTAGAATGAGCCCAATAGAAGAGAAAATGAAATAATATGGTTTTATTTATTTAATTTATAAGTGGCTTGATTATGTAATAGATGGCACTAAGACATTTCAAAGTGATTCTTGCAATCCAACTGAATAAATACACTTTTGATTTTGACTAAGAAACTCTGCAAAATGTACTGTAATCTAATCTTTCGTTTTTTTGGTTTGCAGAAAATCGATGAAGCTTCAGTTCTTCTCACAGCCACATGCGACACATTCATCAGGACTCTTGAAGATATTATGAAGATGGCTTCTAATTCCACCAGCACGACTGTCCCTTACGAAATGCCCATTCCAAATATTATTGCTACTAAAAATAACACTTCTAAAACACCCAGACAAAGTATATCCAGAGCTATATCACAGGAAAACAGATAAAAATTTCATCATTACATCTTTCATTTTGTAAAATAAAATTATGAGTAGACTTAGATACCTAGTAGTGTGGTAGCTCTGCAATTTAATTAATATGGTTAATTTGTTTTATGTACTTTGATGGCTTCTTCTGTTATTATTTATACCTTAGTTTGATTGGATAACTGGCCTGGCCACCATAGTTAATTCACCCATCCTATACCTAGATGTCTATTTAGTTAGATATGCTTTAATTAGCCATGACTGAGTGCAGATTGATTTAAACAATGCTTATCTTTTATGACAGATTCTTATTAGTAAAGTCATAATAAATATTTAGTCAGTAAAGATTGTTCTGATAAAATTCTGAGGCATATTTAGGTTTAGGGAGTTAGGGAGACTATCTGAATTATGTTTTTAGATTTGGAATCTTTTGTAAAAAGTTATTTTCTAGGCATTGTTAATACTAATATAATTATAATGTGACATGCTATTTTTTTATTCAGCCTGTTGTTTCATTGCTGGGAAAATTATTATTATTATTTCTGAAATTCTCAATTGTTTAAGCTGCAAGTTTTAGTCCAGTGGTGATCCTTAGAGGGCAAATGAGATGCTTATTAAAAAAGGCTATTCCAGCGCATATTATTTAGATTAGATGGTACTTCTGGCTCGCACGTTTTAGCCCTTTGAAAGAAAACTAACTAACTATCGGATGGCTTATAAGAGAGTTTGCGATTTTCGCTAAGTTCAGTGTTTTTCTTACAAAAGGAAAAATTGAGGAAGCTATTCCGCGGTTTTCAGCGCCTTAATAGCCAAAGTATAATTATTGGACAACTATGTTTAGTTTTCCTCTAATGAGGGCGCTACTACTAATTACTAAAAATAATAACAAGATCACTGTACCCCCTCTGTGATACAACATAATCTGTATATCTTAACTACATAATCATAATAAATAATACCTACTATGGGTAATTTTAAGATATTCCAGCCAATATACAGAATAAGACAATTTTTTTATTGCATTTTAATTAAAAGGACACAGTAGAAAAATGATCACCATATAGCTTGTCCAAATCTTGAGATAGTCTTTTCTTGAACATCTAATTCCATTCCCATTTTCTTCCTCATGTAAAAGATTGTACAATCTCTGTTTGTGCACAGCACCTCTTCATGGAGACTCCCCTGGCATCTCTGACATTCGGTCCAAAGCCTTGAGAACTTTTCCTGGAGCTCTCTCAATTTGAACACCTCAGTGATATACAACTGTCCTTCTTTATCCATGCAATGGTTACATAATGCTTTCTTCGTATCATTTGGCATGACTACTTTACATCCAATGCATTTCTCTGTCTTCTTGGTGAATGCAGCTAAAGCTCCAACTTTGGAAGTAACCATAGCTTTTGTTCTTGTGTGCTCTCCTTTCAGCAAAAGAGATTCTGCTTTGTCTCCAAGTATAGGCTCAAAGATTCTCAAAAGGGGCTTTGACAACTGGTTTTCTAAATAGTGGTTGAAATCAATAGGAATACTATTTTCTAAAACATATATAGGATCTTCTGCTTTCATGTATGCTGGTGTATTTTTAGCAGCACAGCATAGCACATATGGAACTCTATCTCCAAGTTTTGGTGCAGTACCGGCATCACGCTTTTTCATTTTGTTTGCTAACTCCACATGAGCTTGTTTAGCGGCATAGTCGCTTTTAGCAAGCTCCTTTGTTATGACTAACTGTGATATGTCTATCCTATTGCATAACAAATCAGATATTATTTGCTTAGCAAAATTTACAGCACCATCTGGATCTCTGTCTATAAGAAGTTTTTGAAGACATGTGCTCATCATATTTGAAACTAGTGGACAGTTATCTCTTCTCACAGTTTCTATTCCTTTACAGTCCATTTTATCATATTTGTCAGGTCTGGTCCAATAAAGTCCAGCATATCTTTTTTTATTTATAAGTAGGTAAGGGTAGTATACTTTTTCAAATTCTAATTTGATAGGTTTCACAAATTTTTCAGTGACAAAGTCGGCAGCCTCTCTTCCAAGGTCCATACTTTCTTTAAGTGTTTTAACACCAAACTTGACCATCACTGAGTCAGTGTCTCCATAAATGACTACAGCATCTTCTTTATATCCATTAGCCTTTGTGAATTTCTTTTCTACTTCTGTTTTTGTAAATTCAATCATGGTACGACCATAAGCAGTAACACTACCAGATATCTCAAGGCATGGCAGTTTACCGACTTGTGCCCCCGTAAATCCATAAACAGAGTTGGCACTTATTTTCAAAGCTAGTTGTCTGCCATCAAGGACTGAGCGCTTGAAAGGATCTTTTTCTTCCTTCAAATCTGATTTTGCTTTTTTTCTTGCGGCAAGTAATGATTCCAAAATTTCAGGCAGTAAACCTTTGCGAACAGTTGCTTTTACAAACATATTTTTGGATGGAGTTATTGTCACATCATCATTGCTTACATCTTGCAGCTTGCCCTGCATATTTGGAGGCACTAAGGTGGTGTAGCATAAGTTATGAGCCATCATAATACTGGGGTACAGAGAGGCAAAATCCAGAGTAGAGATAGGGTCAGCATAGTAGCCTTTTTTGGGTTCAATCACAGTAGCCCCCTCAAACTGATCATCTGAGCCTGTACCATGGTAAGCTGGCATCAAATAACCAGCATCTCTTGCTTTTCTCAGTAACTGACTAACTACTTTAATTTGTTGGCCTCTTGTCAGCAGACATAACAATGGAACTCCGGTTACTCTAGCCATTTCCATGTAATTGATGATGCACATCAGCTTATTTAACAGCTTTAAAGGCAAATATGCATCCTTCAAACAGTACATAGCTAACCTTCTTCGGGTTTGTTCGCTTTCATTTTGCAAATCAGAAATAATACTATGATGGACATCTTCCTTCTGCTCCTGCAGAAAGTGGTAACTGACAGAGTTCAAAGTATAAGATCTCAGTTTGTAGTCTCTTACAAGAACCAGAAGTAAGTCAAATGGTACTCTGCCCTCAAAATTAACACTCTTGTTTTCTCTTCGACCCATCTGTTTGGATTGCAGTATTGAATCTTTGATAACTGATTTTATGTTTTTGATTCTTCCTAAGAAATCAAAGTTGTTGACTTTCAAATGCTTTGCTCTATTTATGAGGTAGGGCCAATCAAAATTGCTGATATTGTAGCCAGTTATTATATCAGGGTCTAGTTCACGGAAAAAATCAGACCACTTTGCAAGCATTTCAGATTCAGATTGAAAACTTAAAACTTGAGATCCTACAATAGGAGCACATGTGTTGAGTGTGAACACATTTCTCAAATATGGCTCAGTTTCCCCCTGTCTGATGACCATTGAGGCAATTTGAATGACAGGGTCATGGTTGGGCTCTGGGAAAATACCCTTTCTACCAGCACACTCTATATCGAAGCTCAAAATTCTGAATGGTGCAACTTTAGCCCATTCGCCTTCAGGTTGGTGAGCAATAAAGGCATTCCATGCTATGTCTACTTCAATTTGGCATCTTGACTCACAGCTTATTCGAGAACTCTTTGATCTTTGAGTCCACTTTCCAACTGGTAGTTCAATCCAACTGCAACCCACTACTGAAGTATCCACCATGAAGCGAATATCAAAGTCAATGTTTGATTCAAAGAAAGATGGGTTCATCAGACTGAAGCTTGTGGGTTGTTTTTCTATGAGTCGTTTACTAGCAGCAATTAATTTTGGTAGAGCAACTGAAACTCTAGCTAGGGTGATGTCTTCATCCCCTTTGTAATACATCAGCGATTTAGCTTTGACCATTTTCACTTCTAACACTGTTTCTTTGATGCTATCTTTATTGGAGCGCAAATCCTCTAGAATTGCTTTATTGAGAGCCATTTTCATTTCATTGCATGTCGATTCTGTAAAGTTTACTGGTAGTGACACATAAAAGTATGGTGTGAATCCATGAACATGGCAACAGACTGAATTTCCTTCCATTGTAACACCATACATCCTCATTATTGGAACAGGAGCCATCTGTGATCCAGGCATGCCTTGCATTGGTAGTCCATTGTAATGGTCAATATCTAACTGTTGAAATACTAGTGAACTGTTTTTAGAATTAAGAGCCGGAGGAGGCGGGCGGGACCATTTTATATTAGAAGCTTCGTTCTCTGGACCCTCACCAAATACCTGGGTATATTCAGCAGTATCCATTCCAGCCAGTTGTTCTTCGAAACTTGACGGCACTTCGGCCTCGGCGTCATCGTCGTCATCGTCGTCATCTTGGGATTTAAACCTCTTTGGAGGTGGACCTTTAAATGGCTTTCGTTTATCCATTTTCTAGGGCTTGTTAATTCCTGCCGTTAGATGGTGAATGCCTGCAAAGCAGATTGTCTTTAAATTATTGTCAAATAAGTGCCTAGATTTTTTTTGTAATTACACGGTTACAAAGTTATTTAGGTACTTACGCAATACAGTAGGTATAGATTATAATGAAAATTGAAAATCGAATAAATTTAGTCCATTCAAGTTCTCCCAAAGCATCCCAAACCCAAACAAACAAAAACTGTCAAAAACCAACTTCTTCAGTGAAGTGATTAGATAAACGCGCGAAAACAATTTTTTTTTCTTTTCGCTTCTTTCGAAGCAGGCTATAGTACCAAGACCATACTACCTTGACGCGAAAACTAATAAAAAAAAAGCGAGACAGGCAAAGGGCTGCCAGTGTGGTAAATTAAATTACGCACAAACTATGGTAAAAATCCCCACATCCTAGGAAGAAAAAAACCTGGATTCCCAACATATTTTCTTCAAAATCTATAACTAATTTTGATAGCTATAAGTTAGCAATTATCCTAAAATCCCTGCGTATTCCACACACAATATCCCAATCCCAATAGGCATGGCGGGCGTATCCTGCAGTTTGAGTAATTCCCCACAGATCGGCAACGCTGGCAAACGGCAGCACAGGGACTTTTTTTTTTATCTCGTTACGGGCGTTGTAAGATTCAAAACTACCATACTACTTCTTCTAAAGCCTGTTTCCATTGTGTTGTGTGTTTCAACTACAGACTATATAATTTTGTTTGACGTCTCGGGGTCTCGAGGCTGAGCTCTTCTGCCCGTATTCAGAAACAGTGCTCGAGTCTGAGTCAAGCCTCAAGCATAGATTCTTCTTCCTAACGTGTCACTGATTCTTTCGAACCAAGTGTGGTGAAAGGCCGCTACCATTAGACCACCAGTGCATAAATAAATCTAAGATTTAGCATAGACTGTAAGACAGTTTTCCATTGAAAAATTACGAAAATCTATGCTTGAGGTTCGACTCAGGATTCAGACTCAAGCACTGTTTCTGAATATAGGCCTTAGTCTGAGTTTTAGTTTTACTCGATCAGTTTGAACAGTTCGGTTCGCTTACGTGTCTCGTTCTTTTGTATGTAGTAACGATGAGACAACAACTCGTTTCGATGGTTACTTCTACGTTTGGATGGTCGGTTTGTTGTCCGAGTACAGATGAATCGATTTGTATTTTTTTGTTTGAAAGGTGAATCTGTTGGGAGTGTTCAGGAGCGTTCGTATCTAGGTTTGATGAAAATCGATTCAAGATGGCCGCGGCCACAAAATGGCGGATTGCATATTTTTTCGCAACTCCCTCAAAGGCTTGTCTAGTAGGTAGGTACTTACAATAGGTTTAGGTTTAGGTTTAAAGTTTATTCACAAAAAAGACACAGTCACTTACATGTGAATAGTTATTTAACATAAAGTAAAAACTTTTCTTAGTAGTAAGGTAGTCGTTCGATTACGAAGTAGGGATATGCTAATTAAATAAAAGAGTAAACGTTATTAAATAAAAGAGTAAACGTTACGCAGCTACGAGTATAGCTAGGTAGATAGCACACAAGGATACGCATCAGACTATTTGTATTGGTTACTGGATTGTCTCACGCAATCGTTCAAAAACAAATGTAAGTGTAAGCTCGCTCACGCTTCCAAAACAAAACCACCACATCCACCATTGAGTGCAATTGGCACACTATTTTATAGTGTGCCAATTTGTTCTCAACAATAAAATTTGATAGCCTACAATAATTACACAAATCAATAACAAATAAATATATTTTGTTCTTCTTTCTTAGCAATGTAAGTAAGTACACGTCCTAGTCGGGGGCCTTATGTACCTACCTACAAGTATTTTTGTAAAATTTACTTGTAGGTACCTACTCAATGGCGTTAAGTAGGTACCTTCTACATATTATAAGGAGTGGCCGATCGATCTAAGTAGGTTGCTATTGTATTATGCCACGTTGTGAATGTAACCGTGAGAAAGAAAATCGTAAAATGTGATTGCTAGTAAAATAGAAACGAATTAAAAAACACATCAAAAACGTAGGTTGATAGTAGGTTCCTTACCTAACTAGGAAGTTGAATCTGACATAAGTAGATTTATGTGACGGGAAATATTTTATTCTCTAGATAAGTGGGTATGGGTACCTACCTACCTATTACCTTTACTATTTACCTACTAATAAAAAAACTTGTAAAAAAAAGCTCTGTTTGCAGCACAATCATGTTTATTGTTATTATGGTGCTTTGTCATAATCTAAAGACGGCTTAGACAATTGTCTAAGCTAAGTTGTATTGTTCTTGTTTTGGCAGACAGGCAACTCTGTATCCTCAAAATTCGAAAGACGAGCAGTTGGTACCCTATGTTCTTATTATGATGAGATGACAAACTGCAAAACTTTCATGGTGAGCTGTAGCGGTGGTTTGAAAGAACCACTGACACGATAAGAAGAAGATGGTGATCTGGGTCTCCCTTTTCAGTCACAACCAGCTCAGGGTTCATTATGGAATGAGCTGGAACAACGCAGATTAAGAATGTCTGTCTGATCTAGATCTCTAGAGTTTCAACTGCTCTATTTCAAAGTCAGTGTAACGGTTCTCACGATAATTTTTGCTCTTAGCGACCAGACAGTCAAACATACGGATTATTAAAATACAGAGCAAAATAATATCGTTTTCGCTGATGTTTGTGCTGAAGAAAGTGTTGGATATGGATGTTGATGGTGGTTATAGAAGAAGAGGTAGGTAGACCAAAGAAAAGATGGATGGAATGCGTCAAGGATGACAAACATGAGCACTGAGATGACGAATAATAGAGGTGAGTAGAAGAATAAAACCTGTTGCGCCGACCCCACTTAGCGTGGGATAAGCTTACATCGTGTACAAAATATAAGTAGGTACATACTAAGTAAACTAATACTTTAATACTTATTCATAAATTACAAGCAAATGTGATTATGGTCATGGTGTCAGTCCCCCCCGGACCGATATAATTTCAACCTTGGCACATTGTCAATACCGTTACTGGTCCACAGGAACTTTTAAAAGTCGAAGCAAGCTGGCTGAATTAGTGCTTCGAATGTTTTCACGAGTTAATTATGAATAAACGCGACAGGAGCAATTGAATGGTGACAAAACCTGACCAATTGGCTAATAAGATTCTAAGATGCATCTGGCAGTATAGAGCCATCAGACACGCAATATTTTTTCTAATTCCCCTGAAGTCCACTCTAGTTGTGATATAATACATAGGTAAAACTTACGTAGGTACAGCTAAATCCAGCAGACTGATTAGTACGTGCTCCAGTTACTGTCGACAAAAAACAATTTAATCAACACTTTGACATTGAGATCGTACCTACCAAGTAGCAAGACGGTGGCAACGTAAATCAATCATCACAACGACATTGGCTCCGGTGCCGATTATTGAATAAACTAAAATATTCTTCTAAGTCTAATAATGTGACTTGAGCGTAAAATCTCCTTGCTTTAACAGTTTGGTAGATCAGGAGGAATTGGAATTAGGAGTTTTCTATGCACGGTGAATTGAACCAAACTATTGCAATACGGCTACAGTACCTACAGGCCGTTCGTCCTGGATTTTCCAGGACGAACGGTCGTCGTTCACAAAATTTTCGGCACATTATGATATGATGGTGGCATATTTTCAGAAATCAATGTCTATTACCTACATATATAGTTAATAAACTAAACAAGTACGATTGTGTGCTTTACGAGCTCTCAGCTTGTTTTGTAGTGACGAAAATATCTATAAGAACTTAAGAACAGACTTTCAGAAACTTTTTTTGAAGTGTAAATTTGTGGCTGGCTTGACCATTTTAGAGGTGACATTCCCGGAGTTCTACGATTTTTAACTGGTTTAGAATTACTGGTTGACGTTTTGTATATCTTTGTAGATATTTCTTGTAAGCATTAGATAAGGAATTTTAATAATAGTCTTTTTCATGCTGTGGAGTACATAATAATTATGAGCCCTGCCCCCATAACCTATACCTTATAATAGACGAGCAGTGACAAATTCGATCCATTTACGTAAGTACCTACCTACCTACAATAGTACAAAATGTTATCGAGACACGGTTACATTACAAAGGTCAATGTAACTTTCGTTGGAACAGGATGTGGTTAAATAAATAAGACAGAACCACGGCGAACAGCTGCGAACTGCAATTCTCTTCTCTACTCAAGTCATCTTTCTCTAAGTAATGTAAAAGATTCACTCTATTTTGGACCAAACTCCATTTTGGGCTATACAAATAGGCTCTCATTTGTAATAGAGGAGTATTACATTACAGTACTAACCTACGTCTAATTTTATTGTACTGAAATTCATGTCCAAGACAAAGTTCTGATAAACCAATTCATATACAATTTTTCTTCTGCCACAGCTTCTTGCTACACAGCGGCAGTTTACCGCAGCCAGGCGTTTCCTAGGAAGGCAGAGCTTTAGAATGTCTTTCTTCTAATGGTATCACTGTATTGGTGACGCGATGACTGAGCGGATCGCAATGCAAGGGATGAGGATAGTTATATCTTATCTCGGAATGTGCCATCCCTTAGCCTGCCACTTAACGCCATGCCGCAAAAGGCAAAAGGTAACTTTTGTTACTCAAAATCAATAATGCTTATCTACGGAGCTTTGTGTGAGTAACGGTTACGGTTTAATTCAAAGAATATGAACTTGAGTTGTGTTTCTTTTTCTCAAATAGTTCTTAAAACTGTGCGCTCCTTCACCACCACAATGTTTTAAAACTATTGAAAGGGACTTGCCGAATGTTTCTTTATAATTATAAAGAAACATTTAAGAATAAGTTTATGAAAAACAGTAGACGATCTTCTTGGTTGTACCAACGGTAATATAGAGGTTAGAGGTTCTGAATGTCTGATAATCTGTAGGGAAGGTTATTGTCGACAAATTACCGACTGCTGCTGATGATCATGAAACAGAAATAAGGAGAGAGCAGTGACACATACAAACAGATAAAGTAAAAAGTTGGTTACCTATATGAGTCAAGCTATAAATCACACACCTAACTGGTAAGCCCGAGCAGTAAAAAAGCTTGCCTTTAAAATTCATGAAGTACCTAGCTGGCTGGTTTCTGTCAATTAGTATCAAAGTACCTACAAGTAATTTAATACGTGATGGCCAATTTAATGAACGAACTCGCCCAAATGAATCAAAAATAAGATCAACTTATCGCAATGTCAATGAAAAACAATAATAAAACAATTATCTGTAAAATGATATCGCGCAACGACTTGCATTGGGGGCAATGCACTCGCCGAGGGTGAATCGATTCGATTTCTCTTCAAAACGCTGTTTGTCTTTGGCTATAGGTTAGTCTGTTTTACACAATACGCCAATTTATAAAGGTCTCTGATCCCTTTTATCACGTGGCATGTATTATTGTCCTCTGTAAAATGGAGCGTCCGCAGTTCGGCTTAGGATACCTAATGCTTCAATGCAGATAACCTGACTGAGGCCTGTTCCTAACTAAAACAAAGGTAAACTCTAAATAAAGGCTCTTCCCGTTTTTGCTATTTTATGTAATAAGTATAATCAAGAAATTTCAAACAACCATCGAATATTCGTATCAAGGAGAATAGGTAATTCTGATTCATATTTAGACATCATTATCACTCTGTCTTTGTCAACAAATAAAAATAAAAAATTGGTAGACGTATTAAACCATTTTATGAAAACTGTTTTATTATTTGTAATTGAAGAAAAATTAGGTTATAGTCACTCTAGAAACCCTTTTTAAATATTAACCAATCATCACTACTTTTGATGCTAACTTTACCTACTACAGTAGAAAGAACTGGCGCCAGTGACGAATACGGTGACGTCACTTGCAATTACGGAATGACCAATCTACTCCTTGTCACCAAAGTGGATGAGTTCATTCTTATTTGTCTACCTCTTTCTTCAGTTGGACTAATAATGTTACGTATATCTTTATATCCCTTCTTCTTCTTATTGCCGTGTCACCCGTTCTTTTGACCCTGTGTGGTAATAGGATTGTAAGTGCGCCTCGGAGAGACTTTTAGTACCTACACTTAACAACATATTTTCGAAATTTCCAGGTTCTACTTTTATTACATATTTTTTACATCACATTCAGTTTGAAGTATGTAATATATTGTGCCTACTTTGATATGATTTATATTTTACAGTAAACAACTAGCCCTTATTGACCCGTTGTTTTGAATTGCACTGTACGAGATAACCCTAAGTTTGCGTTCGTATCTTTGGCAATTTGCCGGATGTGATCTGATGATGTAGTAATTTGCCGGACACCCACGTATTGTGAACTAAGTAGTAAGAGACTATTAGAAATAAGTAAATTAAATTAAAATATTTTTTTTATAGGTACAACTAGCTGATGGAACAATCATATGGACCACCTGATGTTAAGTGGTAACCATCGCCTATAACAAAGCATTGCATCGTACGCACGTCAGAAACGTTCCCTACTATGATGCACTTCCCTGCGTCCATCAACTTGAGGCATACAGATGTTCAGTCTCACGTCTTCGTGTCAGTAATTTCAAAAAGTTTAAAAAGCCTCCGTCTGAAATACCTCAGAATAATAACATTCTTCCAAGGGAAATACCCTTCTTCTTTCCCGGAGGATCAAGATCCGAATATACAAGACCTTTTTTCAGCCGATCTTGATGTATGGATGTCAGGCTTGGACACTGACACAGAAGGAAGAACACAAGCTTGTGGTCACAGAGCGAAGGGTACTGCGAAAAATCCTGGGCCCAGCCCAACGCGAAGATGGATCCTGGAGGGTGAGGAAGAATCGGGAGGTCGCGGAACTCGTGGCTGAACCGAATATCATCGGCGAAACAAAAGCACATCGGCTGCGGTGGTTCAGCCACGTGCTACGAATGGAGGAGGATCGGGTAGCGAGGCGCGGACTTTCCTGGGAGTGCCAGTCGGACGGCGACCAGTCGGCCGACTCAGATATTGGTAGGACGAGGTAGAGAAGGATCTCCGCTCTTTTCGAGTTTCGAACTGGAAAGAGGTGGCGCAAGAGAGGGACCGGTGGCGTTCTATTGTGTCGGAGGCCAAGACCCACTTTTGTTGATGTGCCGGGATAGTAAGTAAGTAAGTAAGGGAAATACCTGAATGTAGCCCGCCATATCAAAGACAAAGCCCTTCAAGGCTTATCAAATGACGCAAATAATTTATCAATGCAGCATGAAAAGTTACTCATTTCAAGTGCCTATAAAGCTGTGTACACAACGTAAAAATAGCCTCTACGTTATAGACCTCAAGCACTCGATTATGGCAGATAGTGTTACTAGAGTATTGTCAAGTGTGTGTAGGCGTTGTCATTAGTGTAAGTACTAATTCACGTGCGTCACCTAAGTTTATCAGGAATTGTCGTCATGTTATGGGCGTAAGCAGGAAAAAAGTAAAAAATAAAAGCACTATTGGTTTTTATCACCCTGACCCCAATTTTATAGTCACTGACCTCTCAACATCTTAGTGAAAATTAGTAATTACCTACTGAGCATAGGAATGCATCACAGCTTCTGTACCCCAGTCTTCAGAGTAAACATGGGGTGTTTAATTAGACTCAACATAAAAGAAGTAGAAACAATTTAAAGCAAATACGTCACCGATGCTTCATGAACGGGCCCCTTGCCATCCCGGTATTAATACACCAAGCAAAATTGTAACATCCGCCATTTTTCAATTTTGTTATGGCTGCATGGATCCTAATGAGCTCCTGTTTAAATGATTGCATTGTTACGTCTCAATGCCAAGTATATGAAATTGGCAATAGTCAATGTGAAACATAAATAAGTAGAATAAGTAGGTATATGTTACTTCAAACCAAGGTTAAACCAACGTGTTAAAAATGCGCTTGCAGTGGCGTGCAATTTACTAACTCCGAACAAAAAAAAGGTTGAAAAGTTTGAGGTCGTAAGGTCGGATTCAGAAACAGTGCTAGAGTCAGAGTCGAGCCTCAAGCACTCAAATATAGATTTTTTGACAGTTAGCCATTGAAATTCAGGCTCAAGCGCTGTTTCTGAATACGGGCCTTAGGGTTGTATTCAGTAATCAGCCTTAGTGCTTGGTTGAGCCTTAGTTTTAGTCTGTTTGTATCGCTCCAAAACCATAGATCATGATTTGACCATGGATTTATTGACCATTACATCCATTTGATTAACTCCTAAAGGCCTGCGCAAACCTAGGTCGTGCCGTGCTTGGCATTAAGCTTTTAGACAGAGATCCGAAGGAGCACCAAAGTCTTCGGACGTTGGAATACGAATAATGGAGCTCAAATAGAGTTGGGCAGGACACCTGGCAGGGCGTGGTGACGAGAGGTGGTGCAAAAGATTGACGGTCTGGCGGACTGGGAAAAGAAGCGTTGGCCGTCCAGTGGCACGATAGGTTGACGACATTGTCAGCGTCGTGGGCAGCAGATGGATGAGGGTAGCCCAAGATCGTGGTGAATGGCAAGTGCAAAGAGGGGCCTACCTATGCTCAGCAGTGGGTTAAATCGGGCTGCGGATGATGATGATGTAAAAGCCCGTTTTAAAATAATCAACCACTCCTTCTTCTTCTTCCTGCCCTTAACCCACTTTATGTGGGGTCGGCACAACATGTCTTTTTCCTCCATTTCCCTCTGTCAGCCGTCATCTCTGCATTCACTCCTCTCTTATCCATGTCATTTTTCACACAGTTCATCCATGTTTTCCTTGGTCTACCTTTGCTCACATATCCATCCACATCCATACTCATTACTCTCCTAGTCACATGACTTTCATCCCTCATGACATGCCCGTACCACGCCAACCTATTGCTCTTCAGTTTTTCTGTCACTGAATAATCAACCACTCCATAGTAGTTAAAATCCTTACTTGTACTAATTCCACCTCATCATCATCATCAGCATGAAGAAGTCCACTGATGGAAATCCATTGGCAATTCCACCTACTATTGTTTTATTAAGGTAAATATTATTATGCCCAAGGGCTGGTGATGGCTCAGCACATAGCTTGGAGACGGCTCTGGTTGCCACTGATTTGGATAAGTTAAGCTATCTCTAGATCGTTTGTAGACGGTTGCAGATAGCTCAACTGTTTGTTCGTGTGTATTTTGTACATTTTGTAAATACTTGTGCTTAAATAAGTTTCGTTGTAAATAAACATTATTTATTGATCATTTTATTACTATTATACATTTATAAGTTCAGTGTCGAAACTGTTATTGAAAACTACTTTACCTTTTTTTTTTTATTAATTTACCTGCCTATTACTTATGTGGTTTATTATACCAGTTTACCTGCTTTAATAATTTAACGTAAACAACTAGTTGAGTACATAGGTAAGGTACGTGCATATAAATATATTATTTTAACTATAGCAGATGCAACAAGCATAATAATATGGCCCATCCGATCGTTTATAACAAAGCATTGACTTGTATAGGGCACGCACGTCAGAAACGTGTCCTACGATGCACTGCCATGCGTTCATCTACTTGAGGCATACATTAGATGTTCAGCCTAACCAGAACACAGCGACGCTGCTTCACCACATGGAATAGGCATGGTGGTAGTGGTAGCAAATACTTCCCCGCCAAGCCATATTCACAAAGAGCTCTACTACAACTAAAATACACAAATACAAGCATCATAGTCCAGGGGCTGTTAGTGGATTAAAAAACACGTCATCTTTTCAAAAGCGTTTTTTAAATTCTTATTGATATCTACATGGACAATATCGATGAATTTTTACTTCAACATCTTCAGCCTACAATTGCGGGCAGCTGGTGACAACACATGCCTCTACTTAGGAGACCCTATATAGTGCCTGCATGGGATAAGATTTTAGATGGAATAGGCTTGGAATAGGCTTGTTTCTAACCATTCAGCACAGGACGGGACTGGTTGTGCCAAGTTCTGTTTGTATGATTACCTTCATAGGTAGCCTGCCTGCCTGTCTTCAGTTGTCCGTTCTGTGTTTTGTGTGTTTCATTGTATTTGTCTTACGTATACCTACTTATGTCAAATAAATGTATTTTCTTTCTTTCTTTTTTTTTCTTTCTCATACCATCCTTACAGCTTAGTTGGAGTTAGAGGAAAGACATGGTCAATACGTGTAGAATTAAGCTGCGGGTTTCGTCACGGTGTTTTCCTTCACCGTTTGAGAGCGAGAGAGAGACAAATCCATAAGTACACGACTGGATTCCAACCCAAGACCGTAGGATCAGAAGGCGGACTTACTACCACTATACTACCCGTGTTCTAAGGCAAAGATATCACAAATTCAATTAATTCCACAACTGCAGACGTAATTAAAACGACTAGGTACCTATTGACAACTGACATTATCAACAAGCAACGCAAGGATACAGAATTTACATAATTTTCCTATACGCTCGACTGCTCGTATCACAGCTACGATTTATATGAAAATGACGTTGTTTGAAGGTGCTAATAGCGACTTCATTAAGCTTTACGATTGAGAACGATAAACGCTGGTACACGTTTGATACTAGTGCTCTCAAACGGTGAAGGAAAACATCGTGAGAAAATTCATAGCTTAGTCAGCTGTCTTTCCTGTGGATTAGGCTGATTAAGCTGTGCGGATGGTATAGGTGCGGAGCAAGCCTATTCCATCTTTAAATCCTGTCCCAAGCACTATAGCGTCCCGTAAGTAGGGCATGTAGTAGGTAAATCCCAGTTGCCTCTGACGTTATATAAATCATCTACAGTAATACAAAAGCCTATTTATTTTTACTTTACTGTATTTTGCCCAAGGCAAGCATTGTGTGATGAACTCCTTCTGGTTACACTGTTCTCACTGTATACTCTTCTGGCTGTGTTGGTTTGTTCAGTGTCTTATGTGCCTTTAGGTAGGTATTCATGCAAACTGCGTGGCCCGATGTCCCGGTCACTCTACCCATCGGAAGCTCAAATATCAATTTGCAATGTATGTACTTACTATTTTCGAATGTTATTTTATATGCTGTGTAGGTACTTTGAAGCGTAGCGTGTGCTGTCTTTGTAACTTTTGCTTTTGTATCATTGCATACGTCACACTAAATGAAGTGGCACCACACTGGAACTTCACTGCTATTATTATTGTTACTTTTGATTTGTAAAATAGTCTAAAAATACGGTAGGAACCAAGCCATAGTTTGTTGCCTATTCTTCTAGGCTTGGTCGCGTGGAACTGGCACCTAGACTCACCTAGCTCTAAGACGTTTCAAAGGGATCCTTGCGATTCTACTAAATAAATTACCTTTTGATTATGATTTTGATTTCAATAATAACAGATAATTTTTTGAATTAGTATTATAGTATTACTAGCTGACTGTCCTGGCTTCGCACGGGTGGACATTTATTTTTTAAACACAAATAATTATAGCCTTTGTTACTCAAGGTGAACCTACGTCCAGAAGTGGACTGATATCAATTGATGATGATGATGAAAGAACATTCTATAACGTTTAGGGGCACTATTTTCTAGAATATTTTGTCCAAATCTAGAATTCAAAACCGTTTGCATGGGTATATTTGAGTATTCTAGATAATTCTGGATTACTAACGTTTGGATGCATTCCGGATGCTAGCCGAATAATTTCAGTCTTCGAATTAAATTTGATCATTCCAGAACCTCAAAGACATTCTAGAGCGTTCTTTCATCGTCAAAGTCGAGAATTTTCAGAAAAATCCCTAAGCGATAGAAAGGGATAGACATATATAAGTCCCTACGTGATAGAAAGGGATAGACATAGATTTCGAAACTTTTGCCCCTTATAAATTAATAACACCTAAATATTGAATATGAGTATGTCGGCTAGTTTTAATAGTTGTAAAATAGTACATCTGTAAATTTGATATTGCTGCAAATAAACATTTTTTCATTTTTCAGTTTCAAACTATCCTATATTTTAAGTCCGACCATATTTTAGGCAGTTGCAAAATTTTATCGAAATCCGTTCAGTAGTTCGGAGTTTATCGCGTTCCAAATTGTGACACGAAAGATTTAATAGAAGATAGCGTTGAAATATAAATATATTTTTTAGAAATTTGTGACAATCTCGCAGTCAGTTAGACTGCGCTAGTAACTGGTGGTAAGGTGCACTGAAGGTTAAAAGTATTGAGTGGAGTTGGTAGATCGTTATTGCGATATGCGAAGTTAATTTGATTTCAGGAATAGTTTAATGGGCCATATTTCATCATTAATGGAATGACAAGCGCATTGATCTTAAATCATTGGCATCATTACTTTAGATTAGATCTGGTGTTTTTTGTCTAGTTCTAAGCTAGATAGTACGTGGATTACTATCAATTATTTTCAATACATTTATGTACATATGTTACTTAAAATATATTATTGAACATCAATATTATCAGTGTAGGTACTTATACTTACCCATTAAAGGTAAGAGAAAGGTAGCATTGACTATTGCATATTTTTAAAGTTGCACCTAAAACCGTTCGTCACTTATTTTTATTATGGGAGAGACTACCGTCGCGTCGTGTCGATGACCTTCTCGCTGACATATTTACAGACAAAAGGGGGTTCATAATCTACGTGAGGTGAATTTTTGAATTTTCTGTCCCTCCCTCCCCCCCTGGTGAGATGTCGTGAGATTTTATTCAACCCCCTCCCCCATTCCCCAATCTCACGTGAGATTATTCAAAATGTGGGTTTCTTACGTAAAGGCGTTGGATTGTTATTGTAAAAAGAGAAAAAAAGGTTTCGTGCTTTTATTTACGACTAGTTAAGACTATAATCAATATTGCTGAGAGATATGAGTGTAATAAAAATTTAACAATAGAATACTTAAAACGGGGCCAAAATAGTATATTCTTTTTATTTCAATCAGAAAAAAATTGCGTGATATTTGCCGAGACCCCGCTCCCTCCAACGTAAGATTAGATGAGATTTGACTCGACCCCTCCCCCCCCTTAAACATCTCAGGTAATTTGTGGACGCCCCCAAACTTATAATAAAATTGCAAACAGTACGTAAAGTTTTTGGTAAGAAAATTTTCTTGCAGTAAAATTATGTTTTTTGCCAGTTTTTATATTGCGTTTTTTTCATAATTAAGTTGAGTGATTTCACATGTTGAAATGTGCGAGCGAGAAGGTCATTGACAGCCCCATAGACTTTAAAATTTTTATTCCTACTACTTAATATTTATTTATTTCCTGCGGTCGGTGATCTGAACTCTGTTCCTGCGGTCGGTGATCTGAACTCTGTTTTCTACCTGTAATACCTACAAGTGGAAAACAGAGTTCATTATAAAATTTTCTAGTTTCTTATATAATGTAATTTTTATTTTTTCTTTTTAATTAGGTATTTCATGTTGTTTAGTAATAGTTTTTATTTACTAAAACATTTCATCAGTTTCCTAAAACTGCGTGACACGACTTGAGTTCATAAAAATTGCAAGCGCGTTGCATCGAGACAAGCAAGAATGATCTTGGGCAATTGAAATGTATCAAGACGCAACATCAGTTATGGTGAGTGACAGGAGCGCGGGGTTAACAAGGCCAATCAGCCCTTCAGCGTCTGATAATGAGGTATGTTCACTTTCCACTCTGCCAAATAGAAATAAAGAAGCTCAAAATGAATGAAATCTTGCTGAGTGAGCCCACTAAACTATTAACTTCGCCAACATTTTATTAAATTTGTATACACTGCTGCACTTTGTGTCATTTTGCCTATAAAATTATCCACTTTAGTAGGTATCTAGTCGAGTATCTATTATAATAAATTGTGCAGCGAACCATATTTTACGACCATAAACAGTATATTAAACAGGAAGAAAATACGTTTTGGCTCAGAATCACAATTTCCTCAAGTAGGTAATTTTATTTCCTTTCTTTACGACTCATCATCATCCACAGCCCGACTTAACCCACTGCTGGGTATAATAGGCCTCCCTTAGTTTGTGCTTCTACCTCGATTCTGTGCCATTCTAACCCATTTCCGCACCACGACTTTGACTATGACGTCCATCCTTCTTGCTGCAGGGTGCCCTGCGCGTCTGTATATAGCTGGTTCTTGGCCACCATTCGGTTGCTGTCCTACTCCACCTGTCATCACCACGCCTAGCTATGTCTCCTGCCCAACTTTACGACTAATTTAAAATATTAATTATTTCCTGTACCTCAAAAGGACGGCTGGAAATCGAGGCAAGTTAAATTACAAGCACAACTATTAGTTTTGTTAGTGGCCTAGATTCTCCAGTTCAGATATTTCCAAAAGATCCTTGGGATTTTATAAAAATACTTTTGATAGATTGATTGACAGCATAATTGTCTCCGGCATAGAGAAGCTGCCGATTTAAAGAACCTAATAAATTCAGAAATAACGTACACAAAGGACATTCCTACTTCCTTACGAGTATACGATCGATAAAAAATAACAGTGTAACTATTCGTTTATGCTATTGTTATGTTTTTTCCGACCAACGTCCAACTGATTTTGAACAAAAAAGAATGTGGGTGAACATTTTTACGACTGTACTTATCATACAGAGTTATCTGGGTCTAATTTAGTGAACTTTATTACGTGCCTATAACTAGGGCACTCCCAATTCACTAGCAAGGGGTCAAGACTCGTAGAACGACTGATAAATAATATCATTCAAGAATTTCACATACTTACCTACTAGGTATACATAAATACATATACCTACTACTAGCTGTGCCCGCGTCTTCGTCCGCTTGGAATAGTGTCTTCGGGTAGCATTTCTAATTTTTTCTATGCTCTACGAAAAAATAAAAAAGCAAATCCATCCCACGGGAACCATACATTTTACCGAGATAAAAAGTCTATGTGCTATTCCAGAATGTAATCTATCCCTGTGCCTAATTTCATCTAGATCCGTTAAGCCGTTCTGACGTTATTGAGTAACAAACATCCATCCGTCCAAACTTTCACATCTAAAATATTAGTGGGATTAGTGGGATACTTACCAAATAATATTGAGCATTAATTATAAAATAATAGTACGGTGTGCTTTGCTCCGTTTGGGGCAGGATGGTGCTAAAATGTCTATTAAATTCATACTATATATTTTTATAAATTATGTACTACGGTTTCTTACGCCCGAGTGTCTCCGAGCGTAAAATGTTACAGTCGCATAGTCCATTAAATTTGAGATATTATGCAATTGCGAGAATGCAGGCCTGCAAAACACACATGACAAAACGGGGGTGCGTTTTAAAAAACAAAGCATTCATAGAATAAAATGTATCGACTTCATGAAAATTATAAAACCGGTGTACAATAATTTATTGGCAGAGATATTATCATATACCTACATCGTAAAGCATAATATGAAAAAAAATACAACTGACTTGATAACCTTTTCTTTAAGGCGGGTTTAAAAGTACAAGTATAAATAAGTAATTTCGTATTGAACTGCCTAAAGTTTTTAAGGTCAGAGTTTCGCCCTAAAACTTCCGTAATTAATGATAAGATAGCGAATACTTCTTGGAAAATATGTATTGTCGCCAAGGAGGTTGGAGACTCATCACAGTCTATGACTGAAACAAAGTTAAGTACAAAATTTTAACTTCCACAAAAAAACTTCAAGGAAGTCAAGGAGGCCGCATTCGAAAGACGTAATTGGAGAAAACTGCATCAAAACCCCGACAAGAGCTAAGCTCTTAAATTTAAAAAGAAGAGAAGACAAGAAACTTGGTAACCCACTACCAGCCACTACACCACAGAGCTAGTATTTTTTTTAATTTCAACTTTAGTCGCAATAGGCCCGCACCCGCCGCTCTCGGTGTAAAACCCCTTAAGAATTTTTCATTGTACTTAGTTGGCTTCAGTTCGACTCATAAATACTGCCCCAAAAAGAGTCTTTCGGACCGTGACAGCAAAATGGCACTAGGCCAGGATATTTTCTTGTGAATGAATGAAATATAGAGCTACAAAGTGCTACGAACATAAGCGTTTATTACGAGGATTATTAACCAACTTCAAAAGAAGAGAGGGTTCCCAAGTCAACTGCATAAACTTTTTGTTTTTGTATGATACCGATCTTTAATAATACAATTGGTAAATCGATATTTCTGGTTATTTGTTTATTTTACAAAGATTTCCTGAAAGTTTGTCCCATATTTTTTTATGTGAATGACTGGAACAGGCAACTTTGATTTACTTTGTTCAGTCTCCTTAAAGTCCAGTTTTTGGTCATAAAGTTGATGATACATACCTACCTGTATAATTGAGGGATTGAAGAACTGGCATGAATGCTTGTGATGTTATATGAACATGATAAACCTCAGGCAATATCATTTCACAATTAATTGTGCCACTCAAAAGACGAATACTTATAATAAACTCCATGTAATTGCAAGACAAGAACACGATGCAAACATAAGAAGATACTCGATCAAGAAGCAAGAAGTTTATCAGTATTCAGTAGGGGTTTATTTGAAAAAACGACTGGGCAACATCACAAAGGGCTATCCCGCCCATTCCTTGTCTTGCAGTTTGTAGTTTGACAGGCTTGCTAGGGCTGGTAGGTGGGATAGTATTGTTACACTTATGGCTAATGTAAGGTTTTTGTAATAAATCCAATTCATAAGGTTAACGTTTGAGTTTTTTTATGTCTTTTGCATGTTTTAGTTGAGCTTGGAAAAAAATTAGCACACTTTGGCGACCAGTTTTAACTCAAATTTATGCAAACAGCAAAGATTGAGTTAAACAACAGCCAAATATTTGAACAGTTCATCAAACGGCTTTATTGAATTGGATGCGGTTTTTGAAACACCTATGGCGCTAAAACCAAAGCTTTGCGTTTGGGTTTAGGACTGGGTCCACGGATTACTAATCAACTGCGCAGTGAGACATCCCTGCTTATCCAGTGTCACAAAAACTTAATTTATAAAAATGATGTTCTTCTAGGTACCCATCGCTGGTATTGCTACGCGTTCATTATATTTATTACGTGTTCAATAGATAACAAGCCAACACTCATCCACGTTCCAAATAGGTAGGCTCGTCACATAGTCTATGAGTGATAAAATCCCGCCAAGGCGACGCCGGAGGCTTCGTCATTATGAAAATACACACCACATTAAATGAATGAAACTAATGGTCACCCACGCTCACACAGTCAAACAAAAGCTCTTAAAACGTTTTCTATACACTCCATAGAAGGCATAGTACTCTTGCCTTTTTATAGTGACGTTGCGTACAGAATTAATCAGTCAACATCAAGAATTATAAAATTATCTTTTAATGTTTACCGGGAAGATATCAGATATTCTACAGCAGTCGGATTTAATAAGTTAAATAGTGGTAATAATGATTTTAATTAATGTAATTAGGATGTTTGTGATATGATGATGATCTGTCTCGGTCGGACACGTAGACGCTATATTTTGCCGACCCTTTGGTTGTATAGGCAATCAAAGTCTGTTTGACTCAAAAGTAAAAAAAAATAAAAAATATTTTTGAGTCTACAAACAGACGCAGTCTAAAAGATTTGGTGAATCTTAAGTGGGCGATCCCGAGCTGAAACCGACGAGCCTGCGAGCAAAAGGTATAAACCGCCAATGGAGCACCCACTTAATGATTTAATTCTATCCTCATAAAGGCTTTGAACATTTTCCTTTCCTATCATAATAATGATTGTCACCTTTCAAACAGTTTATCCATCTCTTCTTCGGTTGAATGAAACGGTTCGGTGTAATAAAAGGGTGATTTTTTTTATGTATGCATTCGTCGATTACCCGTATTTTTTACAAAACGGAACCCCACACAATTTATAACAGGTATTGATATCACTGGGTAGCTATGGTCCGATTTAGCAATTGCACAAGATAATTATGGCTGCTAATATTAGATATCAACTCAACGGGCGGATGTGATAATTACTAGATCCATTTAACATAGTTTCCGTAAACATTACCAGAGTATTTTATATCTGTTTTACGTAATTTTCCATATTTTTGCGAATTTATTAGTATTTAGCCAAGGAAAAAACACAAAGGGTTGATTTCATGGACGACTTATATTATTAAGCGATCAAATATTTGACAATTGTCTAAGTCAAATTATCTTTATTTTGTTACTTGCATAATTTAGCTGATTAGCCATCCGTGAGAAACCACCATGTAGGTAATATTTGTAGTTATGAACACACATTATTTATTTATACCTACCATTCTCCCTCTATGGCCCGGTTTTGTAGATGTTTTGATTAGTCGATTAGTCATCCGTGAAACCGAGCTTAAAAAGCTTATTTTATGCACTGAAAAAGTTAATAAAATTGGTTTTTGAATTTTGAACAACCTCCAACCTTCTCAATGCTTTGCGACCTCCTTGCGCAAAAAATACTTGATACCCTAAGGATACCCTGTGCAAAGAATAATCGACATAAAAACTTCTAATGCAAATAACTCTTTGAGATTTGATTCATCAAAACTTTCGACAAGGAGCATTTGAATAAAAGAGGAATACAATATTTTTCTATACAATACTATCTTAACAAGCTCATAATAAATACTTTAACAAGCTTATGCACTTGTTTTGTGTCTTTTTCTCGTAGTCATGTTTTTTAAATATAGATTTCTAAGCATATAATTAAAAAAATAGTCTTCGTACCATACCTACAACATGGCAACACCATTGAAAACGCCTCACTAGAAACAATAGTCATAAAAGAAACGTCGTCTGAAATATCATTTGAATTTACGAGAACCATTTGTATCATTTGCTAAAATTAGAATTAGGCCTATAAGTAGCTTTTTTTCAGGTATGTCTCTATACTTACGTGAGCTTTATGACCGGCCTAATCGTTTATTATTAAACACGACTTCCTTGCTTATACTTATACGACAAAAACAGTTAATGTGGCTATCATCTCATTTATCCATCAACATTCGAGGCTGTATGAATTAAGGTGTCGAAGACACATCATGAAGTGAACGATGACAAAATGTGTTAAGTTTCAGCAAAAGTTTGTCAAAAATACGACGGCATTTTGTTCAATGTGTGCAAAAACTTAATTGAGAATTCAGAATTTCAAATATACCTATACCTAATAAACAACATACAAATTTCAAATATAGGTAATACATTTCAAATATAGGTAATAATAGGTAATAAATTCAAATATAATTATAACCTCTATATTTTATTGTGGATCTTAGATTTTATCTTGGTGTTCCACAGGGATGCATATGGGGCTTCTTCTTTTCTTAAAAATGTCTAGCTATTACTTCTATGTCCACTATTTACCTAGAACATTCAAGCAAATTAATGACGGTTAACAGCTTTTTGTAATTCTATTTCTAGCAGTATAACCCTTATTATCACGAGCTCTAAATACAACTCAGATTCAATGAATATCTAGAGCAAGTACGAACACGTTCTACTGTAGGTTACATTACATTAGATCTAGCGTACTAATAGGTGGCGACGATAACCTCATTTCGGTTGTGTTTTGCATGTAATTTTCCGTCAAATTAATCGTTAGGAATCTAACGAACTATATATATACCTAAAGGCCTGTCCATATAGTCCAACCAATCTGCTGTTTAACTTATGCCTAACATAATATGTATCTTCCTAAACAACATCAAAAAAAATTAAGGTGGTTCTAAATTTAGTTGTAATTTTTTTCAAAAATTTGCTATCGCTTATCTTCGTGATTCTATATAAAATTCATCACAATCGGTTCACCAGTTTGACTATTATGTTTATTTCTATTTTTTTTTAACATCACTTGTCAAATAAAAATAACAGCTGCCCATGACATTGCACCTCGTTCTTCGGCGGTCACGTCGAGTCAATGGGTGATGTAATTTCGCCCATTGCGGTTAGTAACAAATGTAGCCGTCTGGTTATCTACCATTTGTATGTCAGACGCACGTTTGTTAAAATCCTATTTGAGGAGCAACGCACATACTGCCTTATATCACTGGGATCTTACCGCACCTGTCCTAGAATGGCTGAAATATGCTTGCCGCCAAACGAATTTTACATGCGCGCCTTGCTAAATAATTTTGAGGCACACATCAGATTTATAATGCAGAAAAAAAACAATTCAATGACTATGTACAGTTGATAACAAAGGTCATGGAGCTTTGATGCGACGACGAGCTTTGATGGTATGAGTGAGTATAGATTACAGTCAATATGCTATGTTGAATGTCTGAGGAGTCATCACTTCGGAACGAAGATGTTCCATTATGATAAGCTGAACGCTTTGATGCTGAATGAATGACTCCCATTTGTAAATATGATATTAAAATTATTGAGCACACAATCTTAGATAAACGTTTTCTGTCTCTATAATGGATTTATCCTGCTAACTAGAATGGCTTTAACTCAGATGTTGCAATTTTTGTTGTAAATAATTGTTTTGCCTTTGTTCTGACTAAATAAACAGGGGCCGTTTAGTTAGTCGGAGGTTTTCGCCCTCTGTTTTGGCATCCCTGAGACTTTCTTAGTGTGTGAATCTTGTCGCCTGTGGATGTTGTAGCTTCAAAGCGCCAATATCAATCCAATTTTTAAAAGAATGCTGATCCATCTTTGATATCTAAAGCATTATAATGGCATTTCCCGTTCCCATATTATAATGGCATTCAGTAGCACTGAAGAGATCAGTGTCATAATTGCAGTTTGAAATATATATCTTAATGATGTCGAGTCACCATCAGAGTGTCTCATCAAACCGACTTAGTAATACTCTCCACACGATGACTTCACCCCTTTAACTACTAATTTCGAAAAACGTTGAGATAGTTGAAGATTTATGGATACAAAATAGGGTCTTGGAATTTACTATTAAGCCTTGCACACATCTAGCGCGATGGCGATGGCAATCAGTGAAACCCTGTCAAATAATAACAGCGATATTTGACAGCGTTTCACTGATCGCCATCGCCAGTGACCTAGGTGTGCGCAGGCCTTTAGTATGCACAACTTGTGAACGGTGTCACACGAACCAATTAGGATTACCACCCACGTCTTTGCGTCGTCAGTTAGGCACACAGGTAGCCTAACTGACATGTTTATTGGTTATTTTGGTATGGTGAAATTTGTAGAAATAGAAAACATTTTGGGCACTTTATTTCGTCTGGAGATTGGTATCAGTTTCTAAAAACGGAACCACCTGGGTACATGTACAAGTTGCAAACTACACGAGAAACTGTTGAGCTCTGCAGAAAATATAGATGATAGGCGCCTGTGCGGCATTTACACGTGTCTCACAAAACATTCTAGAGATTGATTAATACGATAGAAGCAATTACATTTTATTAAATAATTTATAAGCTGTTGTACATACTGGCTAGAAAATATAGTCTGCAGTGCGATCAATGTTGTTACGGGCTGATACATTTGCATAAAGGTTCTTTATAAGATGCCGCCCGCTATGGCGCTTGTCGCGCCGATCACATTAGTTAGATAGAAACACGGGAAATTACATAGCTCGTTGAAATACTGCGAATAAACAACTATTTGCTGGATAATTGAGCTCGTTTACCTACCCGAGATACCTATAGGCCACGTTTCAAATGCACAAACCATTATTATCTATCGCATTTGCGTTATGTTACAATATTAAATACGTTGTCAGTTGATTATATTATTTTGTAGTGTAATTGGTTGTTAAATACATCTATAAATGAATATTGTTAGATGAATTTGTTGAAATCTTTGCTAAGGTTATGAATATTGCATTATTTATTGGTCGATTTATCTGCGTTGTGAACTAAGGTAATTTGCAGGTTGATCGTAATCCGTTGTAGAGTCTTGATGATCTTATGGCTTATTACTTACGCCATTATCACTTTAGTTAGTAAATCACACTGATCTATAGTGTCAGATAATGATCTGTATCTCAGGCGTCAAGTGTGTGTTGAGAAACCGCAACCTTTGCTGGCGCCGTTGTGGCGTGCGTATGCGCATAGCTTTATTACTAAAGTGTGGCACAATTTATCTAATATCCAATAATGACGAAGTAAACTACAAAATGAGTTTAGTTTACCGATATTAGGTCAGATTCAGAAATTGAAATTGGCTATTAGATTACTGACAAGTGTTATGAAAAACGTTGTTAGGGCTACGCTGTCTATATAATTAGGTCTAGCTGTTATAGGTACCTTAGTATCTAAACCACCGGGTGTCAATTTATTCTATGATCATTAACCGAAAGCTAACATGATATTACATTATTTATAAAGACAGCTGATATATTTGCTTTATGTTATAAAAAAGGCGATGCAAGAAAAATGATTTAAAACTTTTAGCACGCTATACGATGCATTACAACTTTTTCAAAAAGTTTAGGATTACACCACCCGCTACGACGGAGACTGTGCTACGAGCTGTAGCAGAGCAGATCAAAATGCAGTAGCACGTAAAAATAAATACTTTTAAAATAATTCATCATGATTACTGCTGCAGATACTATAACTAGGTGCGTGTTATTAGGTAAATCAGAAATCATAAATCAGAAATATTTATTGCATATCTGTTGTACAGAGAAGATCTTAATGGATATGGCTAGGTAGGTACAGTTTTCACAGTTTGTCCGTTCCGGATGTACAATAAAAGGGCAATATGTGAAGTTTGTGAACAATAACAATAAAAACAAATTATATTTTAATACAAGTGAGTTCGCAAGAATATTATCAGATACATCCAATATAATACATAAAACTTGAACTATGTATTATCTTTCGAAATATTCTTCCAATCGTAAACCGCATTTGCTAGCCATTTTCTCAAATGGTTTTTAAAAATATTTCCTTGAAGAGGTTTCATGTCTATGGGTAAACTATCATAAATTTTGATGGCTGTAACAAAAGTAAGTGCTTGCTGTAGAGTTCTGTGATAGCTCATTCAAGGATGTATTCCGATCTCGGCAGCAGGCAGCACTCTTGCGTGTTGCGCAGATTTTATCAACCTAATTCTGTGCGCACGGCAGGATAACAGTGTCGCGCAGCAGGGTGCGTAGTGCTGCCGTGACAATGCTGCTGAGAATGCTAAGTCTTTTATACCTATAGAAATTATAAAATGTAATGTAGTGCTGCGGCAGCACTTCTTCTCTCGAACCAAGTGTGGTGGAAGAATGCTAGCTGGTAGAATTGATTCAAATTCATGTCGTAGAACCTAAACAGTTCGAAAATATGTGTCAAGTGCACATAAAGAGCCTATTTATGGTGCACTTAAAACCCTTTCACCACAATAAAAAGGAGAAGAAGTACTGCTGCGTGCTGCCGAGATCGGAACACAACTGTACGTCAACGTAACACTTAAAATAAGCGTACACTTTCAATCATTATTTTGGTGTTTACATAGAACACACCTATATTATTGGACATCCATCTCGTTTGTATAAATTTAGATTAAGTTAAGTTTTATTTGTTGTGTTATTATAGGGCAGTGTGGTCGCATTGCGACAAAGCCCTTTAAATAAATAAAAAAATAAAAAAACTCTATTCTATGCAACCATAAACAACCTCCATGTGCAAAAAATACAGATACAAACTTCTTGTGCAAATAAGAATACCTAGTTTCGACATACAAACTCCTAGTGCAAATAACTCCTCGAGGTTTGATCAGTCGACACATTTTTCGTCAAGGAGCATAGCATTAGAATAAAACCGATTTTATTTTTATTTTTCTAGTAATCATGGTGTAAAATATATAAAGCAGCTCTTGAATAAACCGATTTAGGTATATCGAGGGCTTAGAATCGAGGGCCATGAATCACTCGCTCAGGATTTCAATATATTTTTTTCTTAATTCAATAATTTTTAGAATCCTTCACTTGCTCTTAATTTAATATGGCCCGCGCTATAAATGCGTCTTTTACTCACTAATTAATATATACAAAAATAATAAATAAAAAATGCAATATCTATATAATAAATAAATCTCTACTCTCTGAAGATTATTTACGTGATTACATATTTAAGTACCTACATTGGTAATTCCATAAAATGTTGTTTTCCCAAAAAATTAAATACTTAAATTTTTTGAAGGATAAGATTGCAAATCACTTTATTCTTTGTCCTATACCTACATTAAATACAGTAAATCATATAATATACATTAGGTATGTTAGTTAATTTTCTAATCTAGATTTCAAAACGTCAATTCTTTTTCACGTAAAAACCGAAGTATCCAAATTTTACGTGAAAAATTATTAGATAGAAATACTCCCTGTCAGATATGATTAAATAGGTATTTAAGAGTTTTTTAAAACCACCCTTAAAAGCTATTATTGTTGAATGTCAAATTTTGTACGGGAAAATCATTATTGAAATGAGATGAGATGAACTGAGATGAAATCAATATGATTAGGCAATGTGCCTCAAACTTGGTTAGTTTCTTCTAAAGTAACACGATACCGCTTCTGCTAAGTTATAAATATTTATTACAATTCGTGTCGCAATCGATGGTTGTATGAAGTTGAGTAGTAAATTGAAGCAATAATGTATATTAGCCCCCTGGGTGATAATGGTCATTGGAATAACTAGCAATTGCATCATTATCATTGTCTAGACTGCATGGTATGTGAGCAATAGATAGGTAAGTTAAGACCCGGCCACATCAAGGCGATAACACAGTGAAATGCGATAACAAGACAGCGATGTATTGCTGTCATGTTATCTATTGGCTTGATGTGGCCGGGCTATTACACTGAAATAATAATAAACAATTAAGGTAATTTCCAAAAGAGAAGTTGATCCACTCCCTTCATCATCATCATCAGCCTGAGAAGTCCACTGCTGGACATAGGCCTCCCCTACACATTTCCAGGAAGAACGATTCTGAGCTCTTTCCATCTACTGACTTCCCGCGACGTTGGTTCATCTGGTGGGTGCGCGCTCTATTTTTCGTCTTCCGGTTCGTAGTCGCAATTCGAGAACCATCACTAATGACGATATTATCTCAGTTTGCTTAGTTTGGGCAAGGCTGGGCCTAATGAAGTCCATCAATGCTGTATTAGGTTCATTATTTAAAAACACAGGTTATTTTATTGAACCTACCAAACCTAACAAACGAGTAAATACCATGACCTGGTACCTAACTAGGTACGGACGGACGTATCTATACCACATGTCTGTGGTTAGCTGTCCTGATTGATTGGCTAAATAAAAATATTTCTGATTAATAATAAAACAGTTTAGGTTTTGACTTTGCAAAAGGATCATACAAAAAAACTTTAGGAACCAAGCCGGAATTTGTTGCCTTTTCTTCTAGGATTGGTCGCGTTGAACTGGCACCTAGACTCTCCTAACAGCTAGCTCTGTTTTTTTTAAACTGTTCTAAGGAAAATCTCGGCATTTTTGGCCTGTAAAATCAGAGATATGTCAAAAAATAAAATGTGTGGTTTTGAGAGTTATCTTTCCCATGAAATATAATACAATGGTTAAATTTAAACATTATTGAAATCACAACCGAATTTCAGATAAGCCTTTGTGCGTCTTGATAATGAGGATGCTAAACATTTCCGAGCGAATGTGCTTCCTTTGAGTGCTTTGCAATAAAATACTGCAAAACTGACTAAGAATATTTTGAAGGTACCTAACTTATCTGCTGCCGCACCTGCTACGGGTACGGCAGATGCCACTGCAAGCATGAAGTCAGACCTTTCTAAAGACATTCATTTTCATTTAGTCTTACTGAGATGAGGGTGTCATTTCAGATGATAAAGGATCCTGCGGAGGACAACTAACAGTAGTCAAAGATATTAGTGACAAAAATTGCACTACTAGATAAGATATTTAATATTACTATCTTTGTAAGTAGGTATTTGTAAATGTGTAATGTCATCCTGCAGATAAAGAACATAGCCGGGGATGTTGCACATGTTGGTGCTGGGTGGTGTGGCATCCGTCTTTGGTCTGCAGGCAGTGGCGGCCGGCGCGGCTTGGCTTGGCATGGCATGGCAGAGCGGGTGCGTGCGGGAGGCTGCGCGGAACAGGTCCGTGGCGGCGCACGCGCGGGGCAGAGTCTCCGCCGCGGCCGGCGCGCGCAGTGGCCAGCCTCGCCACTCAGTGCACGCGCTGCCTCGCCGCCGCCAGCCTGCGTGCTCCCACACCACCGTCCGCGCGACCGACCAACACTCCCGTCTCGGACTATCCCGACACGCAAACTTTCCGCGACCCTCCTCAACTTTCAGAACATTTTCCTTGCTGTTTACGTTCCGCTCCGCGCTCTAGTGAATCACGTGTGAAGTTATTATTTTTAACGAGTGCTGCGGACACCACGAGATTAATTCTAAGGTAAGAAACTGTAAAACTTGCAAGAGGTCCAGTATGAAGTCTGCTAATGATAAAAAATACTGTATGATGTATTAGAAAGTCACTTGCATAGCAACGAAACAAGTTAAAGCCATACACGTATCCACTGTAAGTGCGCGAGGTACTCGAGTTGATGTAACCTCGTTATGTTGGGGCAAGTTAAATAAAGTCTTGATTCTTGAAGCACATTTAACTTATTTTATCGGTTGGATAGAAACGACCGTATTTGAATTAAGAATTAATTGGTTTCTCTTAATTCTTGGTGGATCCCAATTCTTGAATCAGGTCAATCAAGGTGCAGGTACCTGTAGATAAACATTCAAAGTTATTACAATCGTACCGAATTTTTGGATAATGTTTATTTATTTAAGTCAGTTAGACTTGACGAGTGAGTACCTCGTGGTAGATACAGGTATCGTTATGGTAGCACAAGTATATAAACCAGTTAATAATGTTATAACTCTAATACAATATTCATCCACGGGTGTAAGCCTCGAGTCCAGGCATAGCTTTCGTTACGTGAATGCCACTTATCATACTCGTCGAATAAATTTAGAAAGCTATCACCATAAATAAAATAATAATAAACTAATTTAATCACGTCACATTTTGAAAATAACTGTAATTTAATTAGTGAAACATTGTACAAAACTGGATATTTTTACGTTTCGTTGTAAAATGTGATATATTCCATGGCTCATCAATATGGAAACCATCACTTTTAATTAGGCTAAGGTTATATGGCATCCAATAAAATGAGCTAAATGATGTCTTTCAATGAGAATTATTGGACTCTCAAAATTGCTTTGATGGCTGATCTTCACCGAAGTGAACTGTACACTCTGTACAGTAGAAAAGCATTTCATACTTTGGATACATAATAGACAACCCATATGCAATATGTTTATTGGCATATTTAAATGACTCTAAAATACTTTTCATTTATTAAACAGCTCGATAACGGTCGTTGTATAGCGGGATTCATAATAGAGACGTTTTATCCAGAATAAAAATTCTTAAAATTTCATAACCTTTTTATGTATAAAAACTGTATCAAGGTACTATGACACTTTTTGAGGATTTCCTAGAATGTATAAAACACAAGATCCATGTTTTCCTTATTGATAAAAGAATAAAAACCAACAAACATTAATAAGTCTGAACCAATAATGATTTTGTTTGTAATGTTTGTAAAATACAAAATATTACACTTTTATTCGGCCCTGAGCAACCACGTCTTGTTTCAGGGAGAAAATTAAATAGTAAACCTTGGGCCAAAAAACTCATTGGCCTGAGCTTTAGCCACTAGACCTGTCAAACTAACTGCTCCAGAAAATAAATCACATTATTTAATATTGTTCTGGATTCATGTCATTTTATTAGGCCTGCTAACGTAGAGATATCTTTTTTAGGGTTCCGTAGCCAAATGGTAAAAAACGGAACCCATACGGATTCGTCACGTCTGCCTGTCCGTCCGTATGTCACAGCCACTTTTTCCCGAAACTATAAGAACTATACTGTTGAAACTTAGTATAAGTAGATATATTCTGTGATCTATGGGTAGGTTTTTAAAAATGATATTGAGGTTTCTAATATATTTTTTTTTCTAAACTGAATAGTTTGCGCGAGAGACACTTCTAAAGTGGTAAAATGTGTGTAACCCCCTGTTACTTCTAAAATAACATTATGATAAAACTAAAAAAATATAATTATGATGTACATTACCATGCAAACTTCCACCGAAAATTGGTTTGAACGAGCTCTAGTAGGTATTTTTTTTTAATGCGTCATAAATCGTAAATCGCAATTTACCTTTCCTTCAATCAACTCAAATATTTTTACTTGCTGCTACGGAACCCTTCATAGACGAGTCCAACTCGCACTTGGCCACTTTTTTCTTGTTCTTTTTACATAGATCTTCCAGTTCCCTACCAAGAAACCACTTCCAAACTATCGGGTAAAAGTTTACGTATTCTGAAATTTCCTCGTTTAATGTACCATTTGCTAAAGTTACAGCCGCATAACAAGTAGGGTGACGGAGACGAACAAGGCAGGCAATAAACCACGTTATTTATTTGTCTGGACTAGCCCTATGACGACGCAATGTTTCATCGTTTCACTGAAAGATGGCATGAGTCAGCCATTCAGCTATTCGGACGGGCGCTTCCCGTGTACTCATTCATTATTTATTACTAAGCTCAATGTGGACATTTATACAGCTTAGCAAAAACTCCTCTTTTTATCTTTTGCACCTGCATGTACAGGAAGTCGTTCTGGAGTACTGAATACGAATATTATAGTCAGCAACTAAAACACTTATACAAATCTATCAAGATAAACAACAATTTGCTATCGCTTACCAATGGATACTATAAAAAGAATAGAAGTGTCAGGGCTTCAAGCAATTGAAAAAGTTATGCTCATGCGTTATAGTAGGTATATCACCCGGTTGAAATTTCCTCTTCTCAGTTTCGGACGTAATTGAATAAAAATTATGTAAAGTGTTTATTAAATAATATGGCATGGCAAGGCATTTCAATAAAATGTAAGTAAATAAAAATAAATTATGCATAACAATTATAGATAATTCATAGAAAAAATAAGACCAGACTCCACGAAAAAACTTATCTGCGTCGCAGGTTGAACAGATAAAATGCTTAGGGATGTTTTATTATTGTGTTTATTAAAACAAAGAAGGTAAACAATGATAACCTTTAACTGGCAGATAAGGAAGGGCTACTTGCACTGATTTCAATGAAAGCTTCTTGCAATCTATACTAGTCTATATCTATACTAATATTATAAAGAAGAAAGATTTTTATTTTTGTGTATATGTTTGTAATGAATAAACTCAAAAACCGCTGTGCCTATTTCAAATGTTCTTTCACCATTGGAAAGCTACATTCACCCTTAGTAACATAGACTATATTTATGTCTTTAAAAAATAAATGTCCATCCGTGCGAAGCCAGCAGGGCTACCACGAGCTCCATACGGTTATGGCTATGGCTGTCAAATTGTGTATAGATAGGCTGACCCACACAATCATTTTCTTCTTGGGTTTGAATGTGTTGACACTGTTGACACAATTTTGACAGCCATAATCATAACCATACGGAGCTCATGGTAGGCCAGCAGGACCGGCAGCTAGTGGTAAATAAACTTTACAGCTTCGAGACCCCTGGAATTTATTAAAAATCTTGTTAAATACGTATGTTTTACAGATAGGTATATTATGTAAAGATATTCAAACAAATACATATGCTACACTACACATCATCATCGTAAGAATGTAAATACCTATGTTAAAATTAGCAAACTTGTTTTTTTTTTCTATAAATTTGAATTTTTTGTTTCCAAAAAGTGTGTAAATTTAACATTTATTTTCAAAAACTTATTCTGCCAGTAATCTGGTAGCCCAAGTTTTACGCAGTTAAATGCTAGATGGCGCTGTATTAAATGTGTTTTCTATCCTTGTCTTCTTCTTAGCAGTTGAAATATAATGATTACCAATAAATATTTTTTTTCATTGTAACAGACATTAATGTTTTGTTTCACAACATTGATCCTGTTTGCAAAAATGAGTCAGTGACGAACAAAGATATCGATTGTAAAGTAATCAATACGAAAGCCACTATCAGCGCTGACGTCACTCTACGTAACTTGAAGGAATCCTGTAATCTTCATACCTAATCAAAGAAAGAATTCACTTTATCAGAGTAGGTATGTTAAAGGCTATAGTGACAATGTGTTTTCATCAATAGTCATAATTGCTTGGTTTTATCAATAGCATTCCATTGTACTCCGGTATTAGTACGAATTATGTTATGTCATTAGCTGTAAAAATTCTTTGAAATAATCGAGGTTTAAGATAATCTACATTAAACCGTTTTGAATGGTAGATTTACTTATTACCTATCGGATTTTCTGCAAGTCTGCTTATTACGTCAACTAAAGTTTACTGAAGAACAATGTTTAAAAAAATAATAATTAGGCCATTAGTTCTCAGTCAGGGTTGACAATAGACAACCCTCAGGGGGACGGTGTAGTCAAAAGCACGTAATATCGTTTGACCAGTACATATACCAAAATAATAGATTACCAACTTTCCTTGCGTTATTTTCATTAATAAATAAATAAATAATACGGACAATCCACACAACACTATCTAGCCCAAAACTAAGCGGTGTTTGTAATATGGGAACCAGATATCTGATACTAGATAGACTTGTATACATTTTATTTTAAATAAATAGAATGCAATTTAACAGGAAATTCATAGAATCACATCGTTTCCACTTGTTTTTAGACCACCGACCGGACCGGTGTGCTTCCCTTCTTCTTGCGCCTTTAATTATCTTATCAATATAATAATGTTGATCAGATATTATAACCGCACCATATGTATAAAACAATGTAACTGTAGCTGTCTTATTAGAAAACAGTAGGATTTACGACACCAATAAACAACAGTTCTCCCGATGACAATAACAATATAGAAGCAAAGCCATTCATTTATTTTAATTACAACTTGAATGAATAGCTGGTGACCCTTGTTATCAGTAAGCTACATGTTGTGGAACTCATACGTCACAATAAAATTGATAGCTGGGTATTGAAAAAAAAAATGGGATTTCTGTTACAGATGAGTAAACCACTAAAAGGTATCATTTATGTCATAAACAAGTAGTAAGATTGTCTAAAAAATGGGATTTCTGTTACTGATGAGTAAACCACTAAAAGGTATCATTTATGTCATAAACAAGTAGTAAGATTGTCTTTTTTTCGGGAAAATATAAATAGAAATCCTTTACACTTCTCTTTTCAATGCCAAACATTAGTTCAACAAATCTGAAACATTGTGGGACTAAGCTGCCGGAAATACATAAAATGAAAATCACAAAAGAGTCCTTCGCGCCCACACTCCACTTTAACGGCCGAGACGCATATTATGAAAATCGCCTATGACAAAGAAAACTGCAGCTAACAGTATGATAAAATTCTGTAACAAATAACAAAGCAAGTCGTTGCTTTGTGTTTTAAATGAACTAATCTACAGATTTAAAGTGAATGTACGTATCGCACGTGTCTAACTAGCAATTTAAACAATTAGATAAGAGAATTCTAATACCCGATGTAGGAAATTCAAACATGGGCCTGCTGTAGAATTTTCTTCTTTAGTACGCGGCGTGTAGTGCTACTGCTGTGATTGTCATGTGTAAAAATGTTTGGTTTCGGGTTGTTGGCGACAATCAGGCTGCGTGGGCACTATCGCAGCGAGTGCGAGGTCGAACCGCTCACCCCGCTATCGCTCGCCGAGCACGCCTCATTAGCTCTATTAATAATTCATCTCATATCTCAACCCTATTGTTCTGCGAGATTATTTTCCACTCCTCGACATATGCACCTATGAACCTACCACCGATACTTTGTTGCAAAGACTCGTCTGGTACTTTCACATTAAAACTCGCGTACAACACGGTATGGGGTTTTCCGATTGGCTTGATACTCATATGTGACTGGACCGGAATTGCGAGTTCTTTCAGATAAAAAGTAGGATCTTTGAATTCGGCGAGTTGTTTTAACTTTTCTTGTTTCTAGGTGGCCTTCTATTGCTATTGTGTGTCTGATATTTATGATACCGGCCTAACGAGCTTACATTATTGGTTTATTTTTAGTTGTAGCATCTTAAAATATAAAAGCTCAGAATTTAGATTATTTTCATAAATTTTTTGATGATTAATATCAACAATTTAAAAATGTTACATTGATTGTTACTGAAAAACCTCATCTAAAAATAATTCTAACTTAACTTATCACAAAAGTTTTAGATGGTATTGTTAAAAACAGTACATAGGTATTGTAGATACTTATCGGTCCTAATACCTTCCTCTAACTCGTAGTCACTTCTGCAGGTAGACTGTAGGCGTGACCACAGGTGAGAGGGCGTGGCTATCACCCCACACCTACCATCTCTCCCCCACCCTTTCTAAAGACCTCAACTTTTTACCACTTTTGGAACAATAAGTTATTGTCAAACAAAAAATATCAATAGGCTTGATATTTTTGATAGTCGAATAGAATTTGACTTACTCAGGTAGATGGGTAGTTCGTTACATATGGAGCCAGCTGTTTCTATTAACGAATTTCAATTAACCAATTACACCACTAAATAATGCTACGAGTATCAATAAAAGTATGTTTTTGAAGCTGGATTTGTACAGGTTAATGAAACTTCTCAAGTTACAAGCTACAGTGAAAACTAAACTTCAACTCTCTGATAAGCCCCTGACGAGCAAACATAAAAACGCGATGGTAAACTCTGTGGACTATTTAAATTTAAATGAGTAGTAATACGTAGAAGAGCTATGTGAGGGATTTTATGTTTACAGAGAGTTAATGGACATGTTGTGTTCAACTCTGTTAATTAAATTAGCCGTGAGCCAGACGTCGGTTCACCAATCAACGGCACTCATTGTTTTTCACGCCACAATGAAAATCATTCAGGTCAAAACTGTGTACGTAAATATTTAGGCACTATCGTAAAATCGTCGTTTGGGTAATAATAAGAGCTGTGATCATTCATAACCTCTTTTACTCTTTATTATAAGTATCTACACATAAAAAAACACACACTTTAGTACCTAGTTTAGATAACTTAAAATTAAGACGTGTACAAAGGTGATAAGCTCGCCTTTAAACCTTAACCCTAAAAAGAGTTCTCTTACAGCAAACCTTGAGCATAGATAGATGTGAAATTAGGTGGTTACTTGCACAAGAAGGGGAATTGAGAAATTGCCTTCACACTTTTAATCAAAGAACCATTTAATTTAGTCTAGTTTCTTTGCCCGGCCACATTGAGACATCACCATACCTACTTAGTTTTAATTTGTTCCTTGTGGTTACTACTTCCAGATAAAAACTCGTTAGATTTAATGGATTTTTGTCCATAAACTACCACACCGAATAATGTTCCAGATGCTATAGCACTGGAGCCGGAAATACTTCTTTCTCTGATTGATTGGGAATCAGATCTGATATTGTTCGGGTGATCACTGCATACAATTTTGATTTTCAATTTTTTTAAACAAAAATTCCAACTCACAGTGTATTTAGCGATCGCTTGAACGAATTGAGTTGCATAAATAGACCCGGAGCACCACTTTGTGGTCTTGTTGCCATGGGCCTCATTTTAGTATCTTCTTCTACTTCGTAATTAGATGGCATCTGTCAATTCGGTAAATTTTGCCAATGTCGAGTGAGGATATAAATTACTTCGATAAAATAGTTTTTAGTCGAGTCAGTCAATCAGTCAATAGACAAGTCGGCCGTCATTGGCTTTGAAAAAAAATGGTGGCCGTTTCATTTTTACCACAACCATCGGAAACAGTTTCGATCAAATCAGGATATTACATCATTCACTGTCATTCCAACTGCTTATACTTTGAGCTAAGACCTCAAGCAATGTTGGTTAAATACCACCAAAACTACACAATATATCTTAAAATAACACCACCAGAAAAAAAAGCTTCCCAAAATGACAGAAAACGAATCCCGTTTTAGTATCAAGTCGTTTGGCAATCTGACTTTTGGCTCTCGTACTATCATGACAGTATGAGTTCTTTTCATTGTATTATACTTAAATCACTGTTATATTACCAGATCAGAACAATTTATGCACGAATACATACCTTAAATAAACAATAGGTACTTAGAGCTAACTATTCAGTAGTTGGTTATCCGAATATATGTGTAAATCACGTGGTCTAAACCAAGAATAGCATTAGGTAAGTGCGATCCAAATTTATCTTAGATCAGCAAACAGAAGACAATTACAAATTCAGCTCCAATATTTGCTGGAGATAAATCGCAGTACAGTGGCATTCTGGTAATCTCCGTATTAATGAGATTATAAATTAGGTATACTATACGAAACCGTCTGGACGAGAACATAAGTGCCTAAGTTTATTTTTAAAACCAGTTGTGTTAATGATTATATAGATAACTATTACTTTACTTGTCTGTGAAACAGTACGATGACGATCAAAACTCACAAAGTTATAAATAAAACGAAGCTTATGTAAGAAGCTTATGTTTAAACTTTAATGGGTATCCTTCACATGAATACAAGAAACCGTTAGTTCAGCAGAATGTTATCAGGAGCAGTACCGGAAAGTATCTGTTAGAACGAGTGCAAGTGCGCCGTGGCGGCGACACAGCGACAACATCATGACCCTCTCTCTGGCCAGAGCTGCACCCCGAGCCCGTGTCTCGCGATCGTCGAACCTGCAGCGAAAAAACCTGATCTTGTTACTCTCCGCTTGTACAGTTAGCCGCGCATTAAGTAATCGGAGCCGAGAGCTACGAGATAATGTTGCGCACGCGTCAAATATATCCGAGCGTTTTTATTGCGGCCGCGTTCCGCACCCGGACTGGTATGCGCGTGTCTTTGCACCGAAGAAATTCTGTCCACGAGTGGTTTGCCTCAAGCGACCTTGCGGCCCCGCTCTCCGCGCCTCATGTCCCCCCGCGGTCTGCGGCGTTCCTCCGACACTGCCTCCGTGAAAGTAGGTGACGCTGCTGGCTGTCCGACTCGGTGGCACTCGTCTACACATTCGCTCGAACAACTTGTGGACCCTACGACAGATTACATGTGGCTTTCTAAATGCGTACCTACTGCATGTTACGATACATGTCAACATCACCTATCCTAGAATCTGGACCTGCTAGAACTTTCTGATGGTGTTTTATAACTCCTCATAGTTTTATCTGTCATGCCCAAACTGGACATGTTAGATGATATTGAACTGCACCAAGCTAGAAATTCAGTTACTGTCACAATATATTATACCTACATATAATTATTTTCTAATAAAATATCATCATTGAGATTTCGCCTTGTATACGATTGACTCACGATTTTACCTTATCTGCGCTGTCCTTATAATGTAATGGAAAAAATATGTAATTAATTCATTTGAAAACTTGTCTTATGAATTACACATGCAATTAGGCGTAGGTCATGATTGTAACAGTCATATTTTTCTGTCTGTTAATATGGCCTGACCCGACGGGGATCTGAGTTGTAGCTAAACACCTGTTTTATACGTTTTTGGCACCTAATAGGGTTACGAAATCAAACCATACACAATCGTATCAACCCATATACACGTCTAGCATATCGTATTATTGCAATAAATAACACAAAAAGAGTCATCGCATCGCTGCGAAACGTCGATAAGCGATTGTCTTTGTAATATTTATCAGAAGGAGCATTACTCAACGCATTCGAAGAAAATGTGAATATCGCCCGCGTGGATGAAACTGAACACATTCAATCGAATGCTTACAGCGGCCTTCCAGGATTGTGTTGCTCAAGCTCACTGTTCGTTCATCTCTTCACGGAAGTTGTCGCCCAACTTGTCTTCATTGTGCTGTCAGTTGTTCCGCGAGGTCTTAGCTGTGAGCCCCGACACTTCCCGAGATGCTTCAACATTTTCAAGTTAGTAACTTTGACCTACAGAGCTTCCATTCTGAGAGAATGTACAGTTAGTTTATCATTTCGAAGATTAATGGACTTTATCTTAACTTTAACTATATACATATATACAACATGAAAGTTTAACAGTGAGCAGTCATTAATAACAAAACAACTAATGCTATACAACTATCATTAGGCATAATAACGTTTTTTATTTATATAGCAGCTCGAACTTTTATCGCTTCTATTGTTCGTTCGGTATTTTCTATATTAACGAGTTGATTGACATGTGGAACAAAAAATGTAACGATATCGGAACGGATGCTCCTACCTATATGAATGACATCTTATATTCGCTTTTTCTACGTTCATGCCTTCATAATAAGGTGTATAAACTTTTCTACATTACTGTCATGCACAGCACAGCATAGATGTAATAAACACAATAATTAAAATAAAAAGTAGATAAATGTAATTTATGCCAGTTTTGACTTCAAGCACTAAATTTGTTTGAATACATACATAATTAAATTTAGTAATACACTTTAGCAATTTTGCTTACTTGTTCCGCGTTTTAAATTGCGCCCAAATTAGCCTCATTTATTTCATTTTGCATTTAAAGATTTAAATTATACTTTTGGGTATGTACTACTTACGGTTAGGTTAAACAAATTACTGAGGAGGATCTAGAACCGGAACTGGGATTAATTGACTGTGTATCGATCTTTCGCGCCCGTGCAAATGTAAACGCACTTTATTTGAGCCACTTTTTGCTGTACTGTGTTATTACTATAGAATAAATACTTAGTGAGTGCCTATAATATACCAGTGGTCGAGGTCAACGCTCGAATGGAATGCTGTAAAAAATGCGCTAAGGACATCAGTCTGGCAGTCTATTAACTGTAAGATCCACTATGCTCATGGCTCGGGGTCATTAATTTTGTGATTACTGATTAGCATTGAATTATTAATGAATACTTTGTACAATTTATATTGATGATTGACAGGTAATCTTTTCTTATCCGGGCAACATTTGAGCTTGTCGGTCATAATAATACGCCTCATAAAAACTTTGCATATTCTAACATCCCAAGTTAGATAGTTAGAGAGATATAATAATAAAGCCAAATATTATTCAATACTTATTTATAAGTTGTATTGTCATCCCATCAGAATAATGTAAAATAAGGGTATAATTAGGGAAATTATTATGCAGATGTGGTGTACGCTAGGGCACGAAAACTTCAAATAACCACAGTGTATTAACCACATTAAACACACAGTAACTAAAAAACATACATAGATTAATCTCTCACAAAATTGAGAAGGTAGGGTAGGTACCGAATATATCAGTTCAAAATGCCGCTCCAATTGATTTACCAAGCCTCGGAAGTTGCTAGGGTGCATGATTATGTAAGTATCGGTAAAGAATACAAGGAAAAATTTACGGAATGGTAAATTAAATATATTTTTACCTGTTTATTAACGTTTAATCTATGTTGTGGTGTGAAGAAACTTTAGCGGACTACAAAAACAATTAACTTGGATTTTTAATATTGTTATTATGTTAGACAAAGCACGTGATAAGCGCATGGTTTGATAAAGTAGGGGCTACTACTCTCACAGAAACTACATTCCTTTTGTATCTTTATAATATACGGCACATTATTTTAGTCATAAAATAATCAAACGTTTATTGCTTGCTGGAACAGCAATGGCTCAATAAAAAAAAATCATAGATGAATGATCAATTTATGTTTTTTTTATTCCCAACTTCACAGAGTACTTTCTCCAAATTCCCAAACAATGCTATGACGTAATTTGAACGTTCCTTTTTCAATTGTGGGTTTAGCTCCAACGAGGTTCCAACGCATGCAACATGCAACGAATTTTATGTAGGAAAGTAGGTATCAAAAAGCTACAGGTATATTATGGTACGCTTTACCCGCTGGTAGGTAGGTACCAACGTAAGTACTTAGACTTACTATAATTTGGTTTCGACTCCGAATAAGTTAGAGGTGTTATAACGAATACCACGTGATTTTTTAAATTCAAAAACAAGTAGAAAGTATGCATAAATTATCAAAAAAGTCACACAGTGTTCCTTAGAATAAAATATTATTAATGTAAACGTTTCTAAAGATCGATTGTAATCTTTAAGTAGGTAGTCTCTGACGAGTATTCTAATACATCTTATCTTAAACTTTTAATGCTACTTTGCTAATAAATTCTGTGATTCATTGCTAAAAATAGATGAAAATAAATGATAAGCATTTCTAACGAAAATAAGATCACGTAGGTTGAATCATTCTTGATAGCTGCAGTGGTTAGATAGGTAGATAAAACAATTTTAGACAAAATTCAATTTAGTTTGATGTGCAAATACATTTTCCTGTCCATAACCCACTTTATGTGGGGTAGGCACAACAGGTTTTCTTTCTCCACTCTCCTCTATTGGCCGTCATTTCAGCAGCCACTCCTTTCTTACACAAAGTGAACATTGGAAATTTAAAACCAAGTGAATAATTAAAGTGTTGTGTAGTAAACAGTAGAAAGCACATTATAGCAATTATCGGTCAATGGTTTTAAAGAAAGTAACCTAATCACTAATGAATTTATTTGTAAGCTGATCATACTGATATGGTATCGACTGTCTCGTTATACGTCACATTCGATATTTATTTTATCTTTAAAAGCTCACAGAATAAAAAAAAAACCATGCACTGAAATGTCCCCTCAGATCTATTGGTGAATACTCAATATCTTTGGGGAAGATAGAAGACAGAAAATGTTTTATACGAATCAATAACCCATTTCTATATCTATGTGGTGTTCAATACAAACAATAGGTTTAGTATTTGGAATTGTATCCGAACCGATACTTTAATGCTCTCTATGGTTATTACGTATAAGAGATTCATTGTTAACATGGCTGACCATGATCAATCATTATAAAATATACAGTGCATAAGTAAACGTTTTCTATAACACCAAAAATCTTTACTCTGTCTTGTATATTGAGTACTTATACCTAATGTTGATTGTTGCAGGTGTCACGCACAAGTGGCGTGGCGCGAGGGTGTGATGCGAGCGCGGCGGAGTGGCAGGCGCAAGCGCCGCGAGTAGCGACCATGCGGGATCCGCTGCTCCTCGCCTGTCTGCTGGTCCTCTTCGCTACTGCCACCACCTCTACCGATGTCATCAGCCTTAGTATGTATACTATCAATTACTTTCTACATGCAAACGTTACTTAGGTTTGAGCCAAGTTCTAAGTTACTGCTTGTCCATATTTAATGACAAATTTTTCAAAAATTAAGGCCTCCTTCAGTTACTAATGATGCTAGGTAAAAAAATCCCCAATTTCAGTAACACTTGTCTCTTTTTGGCCAATAACAAATCTCGATAACTTGGTGGTAGTTAAAGATTAAAAAGTTCTGACGGTCATACTATAGCCTCTGTTGAAAGACCTAAATTATTTGGTAGTTACAAAATTGGGGCGTGTTACCCAGAGGTAAAGATGCTAACAGTTTATAATAATGCGTCAAATGCATGAGTTTGTTTCATATCGATGGTAAGTAAATCTTACCATGTGACCCTGCCACAGGCATTTAATTCCTCTATCGAAACACAGATCAATTAGATTAGCTACGAGATCATAGCAATCACGTAGACAAACTTGTTTGTGAGCAAATACTGAGGCCAAGATCGGTAGACAGTCTTATCTATGACGTCATTAATGAGGCAAAACTTACTGGCAGAGATAAAACACCATTCAAACTAATTGAGAAAAGAAAAGTAAAGATGAAATACTTTATCATTATTGGGGATATAAAAGCGTTATTTATTGCGTCCGTACCAGTGTTATGAGTTTAATTATGGTTCCGTCGAAGTTTCACAAGTGTACCTACAGCTTCACAATAAAAGAGTCAACGGTTGCCTTATACCGGTTGCACAAGCTGCGCTCGGCGACAATTCTTCTCTTGCGAAACTGTTCGTCCGGACCCGGTTCCCACATAGATCACGCATACACTCTCCGTTCTCGATCGAACCATCCAATCTATTTTGTATTCTATCCAATGAATGCTTCGATATTCTATTCAAAGTTGAACAGCGATGCGTCGTAGAAGTGTCTCTCACACTTGCGATTCTCATCTTTGAATACGTATATACCTACCTACCATTCTAAATTGTCAGCTTGGATTTCTTCATTATAATTTCATCTTAATTTACTGAACAACTTTGCATCTTGGTCTCTTTCACGCTTGTTATTCAAATCATAGAATAACAATTTTCATTAGAATCCCTTTGGAAATCGTAAAGACAGACCACTTACTTACACAGCTTCAATAAAAGCCTTATTGCTTATTACCCAATTAGACTACATAGAAATTGTAATAAAATAAGTCAGTTCGGAGTAATTTTCTTTTCATCAGGAACTATTCAGGTAGAATGAGGGATATACAACATAAAAATCTCCAAGTAATGAACCACATAATTTTAGAGAACCGACTTAGCTAAGTAGGTAAGGTACCTACTTTTATCGATACATAGGTATGTATTATGGGTTTGTAAATAATATATATAGCTGTTTTACTAGGTCTCCAATGTGTTTCAGTATATACCCAGATGAATGGAGAGAAAAATAATTTAAAAACCCAAGTTTGGGAAATAGAAGCACTTTTGGCAGGGAAATAAAATAACGAATACTTAACCAATTTTATCACAGTATAGCTCGGTGGGTCTTGTATTTTATGAGTAATTTTAAATAAGCTTTGAATTTTACTTATCTTATCTACACTATATTTATTTATGCTTTTAAAAGGATCTTAAAGGCTGAGACCCTTCTCAGCAAAAAAGTTACGCGCTTATAATGTAAATTTCAAGATTATTGGGAGGTAGATACATGTAGGTATAAAATGTTCGTTGCAAAATACTATAAACAAGAAGAAATTTTGAATAAAAAGTTCTAAAATAGAATAACAATTTTTTTTTGGAATGTGGTTTTAGTTTTAAGTACAGTGATTAGTATAGCTCCAGGATAGGTATATTATAATATAAGCTATGAAGGTCAAGTTCAAAGCCAAAATAGTGCTTCCCACAGTCACCACATTGATGCACCTATAAGCTTATCTGTCCAACCTTATCTTACGAACCATCTATTGCGAATGATAGTTATGAGGACAATCATGATCAGAATTCAATACAAAATAAACAGCTAATACCAAGAATTAAACCTGTTAAGTGTGTTAAAATACTTCAGAATTTTACTTTCTGCTTAAAATTACAATATTTATTTTGGTTATCTTTTACGTAATTGCTTGATTATAACTTGTTTTGTACGCACATGGTGATCGTAGCGAATATAAAAGACGAAATTAAATTAATAAAAACAGTTATCGAAGCCTTCGGTAGCTATGCATAGTGCAAACAAAGTAAGTTTACTAAAGTAAAAGGGATACTGCAGATCCAGGACCTATTTATGTAACTGTTCACTGTTTTCGTTGGAAGCAAACATGCTAGAATTGAAGTACCTAGCACAATATTATATGATAACAAACAAAGCAATCATATTTGTGTGTGTGCGTGTATAGTAAACTCAGAGTGAGGAATGCTCAATGTCCATATACGGATAGAAGCTCATTAATTACCAAAATATTGACGCGGCATGATAGTGTGAGCGGTGGCGCCCGCGGTGGCTACGTAAGAATGCGGATCTTTGGATCTGAATCAAGGTAACATAGACGAAACCACTACAAGCAACGCGGCGCAGTCAAGATGTCATCTTTATAAAATCGGCATATCAGTTCATTGATAAACTATGAACGAATGAGTACCCAATTGAGAATACCGGGAGATCTTTTAACTGTTTAGAACGCAAATAATCTTGAAGTCAAACTAAATTTTGTAAAAAAAAAGTCTGTGTTCTTCTTCTTATCGTTTCACTGGTTCTTTCGAACCAAGTGTAGTGAAAGGATTTTAAGTGCGCCTCGAAGAGGCTCCTTTCGTGCACTTGAAACATAATATGTATTAAAATAGAAGTAGGAGTGATAATAGAAACATCTCAATAAAATTAAAATGGTTTGCAATAATAGCTCCCTAATTATATTGGAATTCGGCATAGTGAAGGACGACAGCATTGATTAAGCTGTCCCATCAATTTCGCAAGATACGAAATTATTTATAAGTGTGGTCATAATCAAGTCTACTACCATAGCTATAGTACTACTTATGTAGTACTACTTGCATAGTAAACTTAGTACTTGTATAGTAAACTTTGTTAAGGAAAATCAAAATCACTAATTATGATTGTTTTCGTGACGGTTATTACTAATTACGTTAATTTATTTGTAAACTTAATTACCACTAATACAAGTATCTAATAAATCATTACTTTGTGTTATAAAAGGTAAAATACTTGTTCCATCTTCATAACTAATCTTTTTGATTTTTTTAAACAACTATTTGATTTTTATTTTCAAAGTTTACAGAACAGCTTAATTAAGTAGGTTTTAAAATTACACATGTAACAAAACTACACGTACATTGAAGGCCAATTAAAAGTTTCCACAAGTTTAAATTAGCTGGTGGAACAAGCTTATGGTCCATCTGATGTTAAGCGGTAACTATCGCCTATAACAAAGCTGTTCGGGAGAACATGGGAGACCTAGAGAAGACCCTGGAAATCTGTTGCTTGTGCCTTGATCCGAATTTTAACGGCAAATCACTCACCGACTCGACGGCGAACTTCCGCGTCCCGTAGCCAGCCAGTCTTCCAAAGTTGTCCAGAATAATTGGTTCTAGTTCCGCCACGCACACACTCACTTTTATTAGCCGTTGACAATAATATTTAAGTATAAAGTTTATATAAAGCGCTCGTCAAGTTCATTGCACACACCGAATCCGCCATATTTCTTTTTCGTCTACCGCGCCATCGTCGCGGGATGGCGCCACCGTCGCTTGACTGGTGACGTAAGTCCGCTTCCGTCCACCAGTCATAGACGATTCGCGAAATGCCGCCAAATTTAAATCAAAGGCGCAAACATCTTCCCCCCGAACCAAGGTCCCCTTGGTTCCCTTAATTTCCGATAGGTAACCGACATAATTTAGAAATGGGCCTTAAAAGGACACCAGTCTGAGTCTTAACCTCAGCTATCCGAACAACCCCATTTTTACCCGGTAATAATTTAACTAACCGACCCCGTTTCCAATGAGAAGGCGGTTGATTATCCTCCTTGATTAAAACCAAATCATCTAACTTTGGTGGATCAGTATGAGAAGTCCATTTGAACCGTTGTTGTAACGTATGTAAGTATTCCATATTCCAACGTGACCAAAAATGTTGTGATAGTTTTTGAACTTGCTGAAACCGAGACAGACGAGGCATCTTGACTTCCGTGTACGGATATTCCGGAAGTGCTACTAAAGATTGACCGATTAAAAAATGACCCGGTGTCAATACTTCAAAGTCAGCGGGGTCCGTACTGAGCGGGCACAGAGGCCTCGAATTCATAACCGCTTCAACCTTGGTGAAAAACGTCGTAAGTTCCTCGAATGTTAATCGAGCGTCCCCGATTACGCGCCGTGCATGGGTTTTAGCCGATTTTACCGCAGCTTCAAACAACCCCCCATGGTTTGGGCTGGATGGAGCATTGAAAAGCCATGTGATTTCCTGCCTACCGAGATGACGTTCAATATCCGAATGATTGTCACGAAGAAATATGAACATCTCCTTGAGATGTCTGTCCGTTCCCGTAAAGTTAGTACCGCAGTCAGACCGTATTAACGAAGGTAGGCCGCGACGAGAGACAAACCGTGTAAGTGCAGCCACGAAGGCTTCTACCGTTAAATCAGAAACAATTTCTAAGTGGACCGCCTTAGAACTCAAACATACAAAAACACACAGATAACATTTCTGAATTTTTGCATTCCGAAGAGTACTTGTTTTGATGAAGAACGGACCCGCAAAGTCCGTACCGACTCCCACAAACGGGCGTGATTGTTGGATTCTATCCGCTGGTAAGTCTGCCATAAAAGGCTGAGTAGGACGTGCCTTAGACCGATAACATTGTATACACCGAAAAGTAATAAACCGAGTGATCCGCCGAACCGATAGAATCCAATAAAACCTAGATAAAATAGCTGCAAGTGTGTTAGCTCCGCAATGACAATAAGTCCGATGATAAAATGTTACTAATAATTCCGTAAATGAACACTTGCCCGGTAACAATATTTGATGCCTGGCATCGTATGGTAAGTTTGCCGCATCTATCCGACCGCCGACCCTTATTATGTTATCCTTATCTATGAATAAATTTAATCGCCGTAATGCGTTTCTAATAGGAATATCCGACCGTAAAGCTAAAATTTCATCATGAAAGAACCGTTCCTGAACCGACCGAATTAAATAAGATATGGCGTTGCGCCGTTCCGAAACCGATATATTTTTACCGTGATACTTACCCCGATATAGCCGACTACCGAACCGTAATAAATAAGCCGTGACATTTACCAATTTTTCAAAACAACTGTATTTTTCAAACAAATCAAATTCCAAATCTACATTTTCTATGTGAACAGACTTGACCTTTAGCCCCGGTAATGGCTCCGTAGGTAAATCTGTACATGTCCGTGGCCATTGTTCTGGCGGCGCGCACAGCCACTGTGGCTCCCACCAGCTGCCATCAGTAAGCAGGTCCGCCGCCGTCGCACCGCGCGACGCTACGTCCGCACTATTCATGGTTCCCGGGATGTGCCGCCAATTAATATTTACTTGAGATGAATTAATTTGAGCAACGCGATTCCCTTCAAACACTTGAAGCTTATGTGGTGGCGTCCGAAGCCAGGCCAACACAATAGTGCTATCACACCACCCGGTAACATCATCAAACTCCATGTCAGCTGACGTACTTATGTGGTTTAGTAGCGTAGTCAACAACGTCGCTCCGCTCAACTCCAACTTTGGAATGGTACGATTTGACTTTAGTGGCGCAACCCGTGTTTTAGCTATCAATAATCGTACTAGAACTGAACCATCAACATGTTGTGTACGCACATACACTGTTGCCGCAAAACCTAACGAAGAACCGTCACAGAACCCGTGTAAAGAGTACCGGGCGTTCTTATCCGTTTTTATACAACGAGGAATAGATAGCCGCTGCAAGTTAGGTAGGTCCGCCGTTATATCTAACCACTGACGCACGATGTCCGAGGATGCAGGTGCGTCCCATTCAATCTTCCGTGAGTCATCAACACTATTTAATAACGACTGCAATAATAGTTTCATCCGAAAAACAACCGGGCATACCCATCCGAGTGGGTCAAACAATCGAGCGACCGTAGACAAAATAATTCTCCGTGTAACATTTTCTACCCGAGGCAGCTCAAGTCTATAAGTAAAGTTATCTAACGTTGGGTTCCATTGAATACCTAAAATTTTAACAAAGCTGGTGACGTCATCCGATTGTTCATCGAATGTCCGTGGGGTTTCTAAATGATCCCGTGGCAAATCCCTAAGCAAGCGCGGGTCATTAGACGACCATTTTCTAAGTTCATATCCCGCCGAATTCATTAGAGCCGTTAACTCATTACGTAAGTCCGTAGCCTCTTGTAACGAATCCCCTCCCCCACTCAAATCATCGACATACGAATTTTTTACAAGTAACCTAGCCGCCCTAGGATACCTATGACGCTCATCACTCGCTAATTGATGAAGACAGCGTATTGCAACAAAAGGACTTGATTTTAAGCCGTAGGTATTTGTTGTCAACTCGTAAAGCTGTATAGGGTCCGATTTAGATGCCCTCCAATAAATAAGTTGGTATTTCCGGTCGATAGAACTTATCCAAGTCTGGCGAAACATCATTTTGACATCTGTAGCAAAAACTACTATAGGTAACCGAAAGTTTATAATTATATCCGTAATATCGTTTTGTAACCGTTCCCCAGAAAATAAACAATCATTTAAGGATACCCCGTTACTAGACCGTACACTGCCGTCAAATACGACCCGTATTTTATTTGTGTCCCCCGATTTCTTAAAGACCCCGTGGTGTGCTAAAATGTAATGTTGCTCATTAGAGTTAGGATTAAAATTTGTTAACCGCATGTGACCGAGACGTATATATTCTGACATAAATTCTACATACTTAGCCCCAAACTCAGGCTGCCGTTCCATCCTACGTTCCACAGACAAAAACCTACGTAATGCAGTTTGACTGGTGTCTCCTAGCCGACTGTTAGGCATCAAAGGTAATCGTACTGTGTACTTACCGTCTGAGCCCCGTGTAACAGTGTTACTAAATAATTGTTCACATAATATATCTGACGGATCCTTCACTGGCCGTCCAGGAGGTTCCTCGGTCCGCCAAAACCGTTCCACCTGGTCAGCCAAAGTGGCACCAGATACGAGACCCGCTCGAGACACTAGTGAGGAGGTCGTGGTCACTTCCTGTGAAGTTTCCGTGGGACCAAAAATTACATGATCAAAAATAGTATTTAACGCATAGGGCCCGTTGACCTCTAGCTCAACCGCTTGATTTAAAACTTGACCGAGAATATCCGAACCTAAAATTAAATCTATTTGACCCTCACCTACATTATTATTACCGTCATCCGAATTGATTTTTAAATTTAATTGTTTTATTGAAATACCTATTTTCCGTGCCAAATAAGCTGTTGGATTTTTTAATAATACCGCCGTAACCGATAATAAAGGTTTTCCTGTCCGTAATGGCCGAAAGTTGACAGAAACAACGTGAGTACAGTCACCCGAGTGAGTACCACCAATCCCAGTTAACCGAATGAGTGTATTATACCGCTTTAACCGTAGTGTTGTAACTAAATCACTACGAACAACACTAGCCTCCGCCCCCGTATCTAATAATGCAAGCGCCCGTAAAAAATCTCCGTTTGCTGCTTGCACTTCTATGACGGCCGTAGGTAAGATAACATTAACCGGCATTGTAGGTAGTGGATCGGCGGCCGTACATATTGTGTTCTGTAGTTGCTATGCGTCAGAGCGGCGAGCCTCCGCAGGACTCGGCCCGCGCGGCGACCATCTCCGATGCGAATCATTATCGCGATCGTCGCGGGTTCGATTCCAACCACCGCGCACATCTCCGCTCTGATAACCCATTCTAGGCGAAGCCGGCGCTGATGCCGGTGACGAGTTGCCCGACTGGTCCGACCAACGAACGTGCGGGGTGGGCCCGCCCGTGCGGAACCCTTGGGTTCTGGCAAAACCACGATCACCCATTCCCCCCGTACCGTCCCTTCTAGATAGATTATTAGGTGAGTTCCGTGAAACCTGCATTTGATCGCCGTTGCTCGGACGCGAGTAGCTTAGACAAATCAAACTATCATGACCCGTGTGTCCGCACTGTACGCATGCAGTCACGCGAGTACAATCCGCCGCCGAATGGTGTCCGAAACATCTAAAACACAAACCTCGAGTCTGCACTGCCGTTTTACGATCCGTTCTATCCAAGTTACGAAACTTAAAACAATCATGAATATTATGTCCCGTTGTATCGCAGTAGGCGCATTTAGCAACACTATTATCATTACGTGCGAACTTACCTACGTGTACAGCGCGCTCGCCTCGGCGAGGGCGCTCGGGCACCGAATAGTAAACCGGTTCCGCCGCCGTATCTAGTAGCCTGCATTCATTGTTCATGAACTCGGTCAATTGTTCGAATGTAGGCACCGTATTTCGATTACCGCCGTGTAATTGTTCAAACCGTGTTTTTATTTCGACCGGCAACTTAGATAGACTTATGTGGAACAGTAAATAGCTCCACTCATCCGTTGGAAAACCTAGGTTTTTTAATGCCCGTGTAGATTCTAACAACGGGTTTAATATTTTAGTCCTAAGCCCAGACGTTTGTTTCAAAGCCGGTAAATGCAAGATACGTGAAATATGTGAGTCCGCAAGCAACCGAGTATTCTCGTACCTATTACGTAGAAGTTCCAATGCCGTGTCCAACGAGGCATCCACCATCGGTAGATGTTTTATCAAAGACTTAGGTTCCTTTTCAACATTAGAAAATAGGTAGTGGAACTTTTCCGTTTTTGAAATATCCTTCCTACTCAGTACTAGCGAGCTAAATAAGCTAATGAAGCTACTCCACGAAAATACGTCACCGTCAAACGTAGTGAGGCTGATACGCGGCAGCCTAGCCGTGGGAGCGCTGTCCGTAGGCATGAATGAACCCGACATACTCGGAAACCCCGCTGCTATGGATTCCAACTTATTGTAAATTAGAGTAGCTTCCTCGTACAATTTACTATATTTTTCTATAATTGCTATATCCGCAGCATCCGTAGAACACCCAATCAATATGCCTTCGTATGCATCCGTAAGCGAATCATAATAAGTATTTAATTTATTTAGTCGCGCGGCCATAATGCTCGCTGACTTGGTCTTACCGTCCGCCATTTCTAATGAATGGACAAGCCAATCGTTTTTAATTTTAAACTTACTTTCATAACCTTTTAGGGCCGACATGACGATAATGGGTTCTTATACTGATCACCAAAAATAGATAGCCGAAAAATGAACAACCGAAATGATATACTTTAACCGAAATATTGAAAGAAACCGAAAGAATGCCACGCGTAGGTACGCGTGGCCCGACCAACTTTGGACTTTTTTATACCCAAAAAATACCCAAAATTACTGATACCGATCCGACTCGAAGGAAAAATGTTCGGGAGAACATGGGAGACCTAGAGAAGACCCTGGAAATCTGTTGCTTGTGCCTTGATCCGAATTTTAACGGCAAATCACTCACCGACTCGACGGCGAACTTCCGCGTCCCGTAGCCAGCCAGTCTTCCAAAGTTGTCCAGAATAATTGGTTCTAGTTCCGCCACGCACACACTCACTTTTATTAGCCGTTGACAATAATATTTAAGTATAAAGTTTATATAAAGCGCTCGTCAAGTTCATTGCACACACCGAATCCGCCATATTTCTTTTTCGTCTACCGCGCCATCGTCGCGGGATGGCGCCACCGTCGCTTGACTGGTGACGTAAGTCCGCTTCCGTCCACCAGTCATAGACGATTCGCGAAATGCCGCCAAATTTAAATCAAAGGCGCAAACAAAAGCATTGCCTCGTAGGTCATGCACGTCAGCAACATGTCCTACGAAGCACTGCCTTAAGTCCATCAACTTGAGGCATACAGATGTTCAGCCACACGTGCCAGTAATTTCACCTGTGGTGAAATTACCTTCAATCCGAAACACGCAGTAGTGCTTCTCACGGCAGAAATAAGCTTGATGGTAGTAGGTACTTCCTTAGATGAGCCTTTCACAGACTACTTCTAATAGTTACTTGACTTATATCGTTTTCATTTTAAAAAAGTATTTATGTAATATATCAGCTATCTGGTTCCCATATTACAAGCTCCGCTTAGTTTGGGGCTAGATAGTGCTGTGTGGATTGTCTGCCTTATTTATTATTTATTTATTTTCAAATCTTGGCCAAGGTGAGATGGTAACTACATGATCTTCTTACATTTTCTTATAAACGAATCAACGAAAAGCGTGTGTTGCAATGACCTCGTTTTGAGAAGGGGTTTATCACAAAAACAAACCTTTGTTAAATGTATTTGTGCATTCGGTTGCACGTGCAATGTTTATAGGGCGGTCGGTTCCCACGCAAGTTAAACCACAACTCCTCCGCAACTCTGCGGTTACTGGTCACTCAGGTACTGTGGACCTTAAGTTAAGAATAAGTATCGTTTAAAGTCCAAACTTCTTCTTCTTCATAATGTGTCACTGGATTTGTTCGAACCAGTGTGCCCACAGAGCACCAAACACGCTTTTGCTTTAGTGTGCCCCAAAGAGGTTCCTTTACTTGACACATGTCATATTTTCGAGCTTTTTAGGTTTTACGACATGGGTTCCTCAGAATATTTTCCTTTACTGTTTGAGAGTACTGTAATAGTGCACATACATTTTTGGGCAGAAAAACTCATTCGTACATGGCTGGATTTGAACGCACGGGCTTATGATCGAAAGGCGAGGCGCTACAGTTCGTTAGTCCAAACTGATGTATACAGACGACGACGTAGCTAGTTTGTTTAGAATCGACCGATTGCTAATATTGATTTTTGAACGCTAAAGGCACACTCTGACGATCATGTTTTTTGCAGGCTGACAATGAATAATACGATATTGCGTAATATTGACAATATAATTGTGATACACACTATGTTGTTGTTTTTACTAATCACTTATTATTTAGGGTTATCGTTCAATAATAATTATAACAATGATATTATTATGTATTCTGAACTCCTAAAAAAAAGTAATTCCAAGCTAAATTTTGTGGTCTTTTATCTATTTAGTTAGGGTACCTACCTAATTGTTTCAAGAAATCAACGAATAAACTCAGATGAATGAAACTATCCCTTATCATGACAACGAGAAAAAAAATAATACTTACAGGTTTTATTCTAATCTTAAACTCCTTGTCGAAAATTTCGACCAATCAAATCTCTAAGAGTTATTTGCACAAAGAGTTTGTATCTCAAGTTTTCTTTGCACAAAGAGTTTGTATTAAGTATTTTTTGCGCAAGTAGGTTGTATAGCATGGTGATCGAGGTCAAACAAATTAATGTGTTCTAAATTCAAACACCGAAACAGTAATTCAAAATGTTTTCAGTTAGTAAAATAAGTTTTTTAGAGAGAGAATGGCTTAGCATGCAATTTTAAATATGCAGCAGGCGATTTCTATAATAATATATTTTGTCTCATCAGTGCTTCAAATATAATGCGTCTACCACCCTCAGTTGTGAATATATGGAATGTTTTCTAGGAGGCGTCCGTGCCCCCTGCTCGAACGAAGGAGAGGCCGTGAGACTCCAGGACGCCAGGCTCGAGCAGGACTGGAGCACTTGCTTCCGCTGTATCTGCAGGGTAAGTTGTTTGTCACTGACTTTATTTTGAACAATAAAACTGCCTGATTAGAGATTTTAGTAATAAAGCTTGTCACTAGTGTAACATTATGCGGAAGTATACGTTCCTTTACCTACCGAAAATGACGTATGAGGGAGGCTTAAGAGCATAAGGCAATGGCCATGATCAGTTGTTTAGATAACATTTTCGGAAGTACCAAGAAGGGAGCACGCTTGTAATCTAAGCACAGCTTTAATGTTCTATTACGATGAAGGAAAACATCGTGAGGAAACCGACATATCGTAGAACCTAAAAAAAATCGGTTGTCTGTAAAGTCGGTTTACTGACGATAGTTGAACGTGATAACGTCATAAGAAAATACTGATGGAATTGTTGAATTTTTCAAAAGAAAATTTTAGTTTTACTGAATTGAATTGAATGTGAATGAAACTGAATAATACTGAATGAAACTGAATGAAACTGAATGGAACTAAATGAAACTGAATGAAAATCCGGACCCGGACCCGGACCCAGACTGAACCCTTACCCTTACCCTTATTTACCCTTACCCTCATTTACCCTTACCCATTACCCGACCCGGGCTCGGGCTCAGGTAAATGGAACGACGAAACGACGTAACGACGCATGAGTCATGTTTTTTCGTGCGTGCAGCCGGCTCCATCGATTTATAAGACGTTATCACGTCAAAAAAAAGTTCGAAAATATGTGTCAAGTGCACGAAAGGAGCCTCTTAGAGGCGCACATAAAATCCTTTCACCACACTTGGTTCGAAAAAATCAGTGACACGATAAGAAGAAGAATGTTCTATTAGTACCGACTTTAGAAAATAATTCGCCTTAAACATCTTGCAGAAAATTTCGTAGTTCATGTTACTGACCTTGTTCCATTTCTCCAAACTCGCTTACACTTTGCGAACTCCTTCTTAGAACACACTGCGAATGATTTTATCCAGGTACCGCCCACACTAGTACTTCTTGTCGTTTAAATATACCTACGAGTGCATTACTTACCGTCTATGATAATAATCCTGAACCTATGCAAAGATTTGCATAACATGCCTTCTACGTTATATTATTTGCCTCCTGATCAGAAGGTCTAAGTAGCTAAATGTCCAACAGAGTAAAAGGTCTAATGAGCAGTAAGTCTAATTAGCAAAATGCCTATAAAGCAAAATGTCCCACTATCAGATGGTCTTTAGCAAAAGTCAGGTTCTCAAAATGTCTGGATACTCAGGCTCAAAATTCAACACACTTCTTGCATCGGAAGGGAAACAAACACGGCATTATAATACAGACTTGCACATATACATACTCTTTGATCCATATACTTGTAGGGTGTTATTAATAATCCTGGCGAAACGCTGGAGTAGTTAAATCGTGTTTTGTCACATCAACGCTACGCCAGGATTATTAATAAATGGGTCTTATTAATAATCCTAGCGTAGCGTTGGACTAGTTAATCCGTGTTTTGTCTCTTGCATCGACATGCAATTGTCAACTCGAACAAATGTGACAAAACACGATTTAACTACTCCAGCGTTGCGCCAGGATTATTAATAACACCCGTAGCGTATACCATATCTCAAATACAAGAATACAAAATTAAATACAATTGTGGCGTTCATTTGCTGCAGAACATAACCCACACCGAACATAGCGTGACAATTAGAATAGTTCATATCGAACAATGAAGCTATAGCCGTGGCTAAGTGAATCCAAATGATTCGTGAAATTAAACGGAAACAATGCCGGTGTGCCGCCACCCCGCACGATTCTTTTCCAAACTTGGCTGACACACTACCGTGTGTATACGGCCTTATGCTATCGCTAGGTGGTAACACTCGTTGCGAATAAAGACGAGCCTACTCGACCTACAGTGATTTATTAAAATTCCAAAGAAATCATGCTTAGAATTTTATAAATTCACAAGTTTTGAATATACGCGAGACCAACATACCAAAACGAAGTTGACATATTACACCTAAGTGGTGTAAAGGTCAATAATTTTTAGTAGCTACTATGATGTCGTATTAACGTAAATTATCTGGCTGATGAAGAACAAAAATCTGATTTTTGCAATGGCCAGTAGGCCTACCATGAGCTCTGTCTGCCTCTGTCTCTGGTGGTTTTGAGTCTGTGTGAGTGCTCATCAGTGCATTATACTGTGTGTGTGACGTTTTCACGTAGGATTTAATTAGTCAACACTCACAAAGACTCAAAACCAGAACCAGGAGAGAGCCAGACAGAGGTCATGGTAGGCCTATAGGTTAAATAGCTCGTTGAACCGAGATCCAATGGAAAATAAGGGTGTTCGATTGGCTACCACGACACGAAAGTCGTTAAGTACATGGAGAAAGCTCAAATTTGGTCTTCCTGGAAATATAATTATGATGCCAAAATCATCATCATCATCATCATCAACCTATATTAGTCCACTGCTGGACGTAGGTCTCTCCCAAGACGCGCCACTGAGCCCGGTCTTCGGCTCTTCTCCTCCAGTGCTTGCCAGCTACATTTCGCAGATCGTCGCCCCACCTTGCCGGAGGGCGTCCTACACTACGCTTACCTAAACGCGGTCTCCACTCTAGTATTCGTTTGCTCCAACGATTGTCCGTTCTACGGCAAACATGACCGGCCCACTGCCACTTCAGCTTACTAATCCTTTGAGCTATGTCGACCACCTTGGTTCTCTGTCGGATAACCTCGTTCCGGATTTTATCCTTCAGAGAGACTCCGAGCATAGCCCTTTCCATAGCTCGCTGAGCGACTTTCAGTTTGTGGACCGACCCTACTGTTAGTGTCCACGTTTCGGCAGCATAGGTCATTACAGGTAGGACGCACTGGTTGAAGACTTTTGTCTTCAGACATTGTGGGATCGGCGACGAGAAAACCTGACGGAGTTTCCCAAACGCAGCCCAGCCCAGCTGTATTCTCCGGTTTAGCTCTCTCTCAAAGTTGTGTCTACCTAACCGCAAGGTTTGCCCGAGGTAGACATACTCCTGCACAACTTCGAGAGGCATTCCGGCGACGGTGATTGGCTCTGGGGTGATACGATCATTGAACATGATCTTAGTTTTATCCAAATTCATGCCCAGGCCGACCCGTCGTGAGGAAACAGCTAGGCTGTTCAGCATCTGTTGTAGGTCCTGCAACGATTCTGCCAATATGACGATGTCATCAGCAAATCGTAAGTGTGAGATGTATTCGCCATTGATATTGATGCCCATTCCAGTCCAACTCAGCGTCTTAAACAAATCTTCCAGCGCGCTTGTGAACAATTTGGGGGATATAACGTCCCCTTGCCTCACTCCGCGGCGCAACTGGATAGGTTTTGACTGCTGGTTCTGGACCTGAACAGACATGGTGGCGTCATTGTAAAGACATCTCAACACTTCGATATATCGCCAGTCAACCTGACATCGCTGCAGGGACTGTAGAACAGCCCAGGTCTCAACAGAGTCAAAGGCCTTCTCATAGTCCACAAACGCTAAGCACAAGGGCTGATTATACTCTTCAGATTTTTGTATAATCTGCCGCACTGTGTGAATGTGGTCTATGGTGCCATATCCTCCTCGAAACCCGGCCTGCTCCGGTGTTTGAAACTCGTCAAGTCTTCGCGCAAGACGGTTCGAAATAACCCTGGAAAACAGTTTGTAGACATGGCTCAAGAGTGAGATCGGTCTATAGTTCTTCAATAAAGCTTTATTGCCTTTCTTGAAGAACAATACCACGACACTCCTGCTCCATGCCCTTGGAGTTCTCCCATGGTTGAGAACGGAATTGAAGACACGTTGGAGTTCCTTCAGAACAGGAGAACTACCTGCTCTTAGGAGCTCTGAAGTGATTCCGTCTTCCCCTGGGGCTTTTCCATTTTTCAACTGCCTCAAGGCTATCTCAATCTCGTCAAGGCTGATCTCTGGGAGATCTTCTGTGTAGTGGCGGGTCAGTGTGGCTCTAGCATCCTCATTACTGGGTTCGGGACAAGATACTTGCGTGGCGTACAACCGGCTATAGAAGTCCTCAATCTCAGCTAGCTAGAATTACATAAGATCTAGAAATCATGGTGTAAGTTTATGTTTTTGTTAGGTTTCATCATCATCATCTTCAACATTTTCCAAATGTCTCATCATCATCTTCAACATTTTCCAGATGCCAAAATGGTTCGGTTGAAATTATTTCTAAGGAAAGAAAATATTTACCCGTTAAGTTTTTATCACATAATGTTCCTCAAAGTTTTAGAGCTTCTAAAACTTTATATATTCCCTCCACACTTTATTGTGCAAGTGAAGCCACGTGCTGAGGTAGTTCAAGCTATAAAAGCAAGGTGTGAACGGTACACTGGAGTCGTTAATTGTCCCTCTATTTATGGGACATTCGTATGCCTGCACGGTGTCTGTCACAAAATCAATTTATCACACTCCAAACACAGTAAAACTGCTTACCAGTAAGGTCACTTGAACAATTTAAAGCTTTTTAGTAAGAACAGTCTCACATTATGGGATAATTTTCAAATAAGAACTGTCTTATTCAGTAAAACCAGCATCTTTTTGAAACGACATAAAAACTAAATGAATCTAGCGCCAGTTGTTGCTCGCGGCTAAACCTAAAGAGAGTCCAGCAGTGGACTGGAAAATGTTGAAGATGATGATGATGAAACCTAACAAAAACATAAACTTACACCATGATTTCTAGATCTTATGTAATTCTAGCTAGCTTCAGCCAGTATGACATATACTTTTGTGGTAAATATATAGAAAATTTATATTTTTTATTGTACTGTACGTCGTGTACATGTTCGATGAGAGTTAGGAAGGCGAATGGTCTTTGTTTTGTACGTTGTGTCTGTGTCTACTGTTTGATAGCAGCATGTTTAGAATTAATAATAATGCTCCGCACGTGCGACCAGCTAGCACCTAGACAATAACTGAATAATTTGATTATCAGACATTTCTTTACGCAATTTAATAACTCAAAGTGTAAATTTGTAAATGGTGTGTGAAATGTAAGGGTCGAAAATAACTGTTCGTGTTTTAAGTACTTGATTTTTTGTGGTTATTATTAGTTTATTTTGGTCATTTATATGGCCTTTTTCCGCCTCTGATGAATGCTGTGAATAATATACAAAAAATCGTTGGTATGTATTATGCATAGTAGTTTCTAAGGGATCTGATAGATAATAACTATAGAGCTACCGCAAGCTCTGCCTGGCTCTATCACTGGGTCTGATTTTGAGTCTGTGTTGAGTGTTGAATAAGTAAATCCATCGTCGAAACATTACACACACAGTAATATTACACTGGTAAAGCACTCACACAGACTCAGAACCAGAGACAGAGCTTGTGGTAGGCCTACTGATATGGTTAAATTTTGGTGTGGGCGTAAATATTTCCAAACATGATTATTCAAACCGGGGGCCAATTTAACCGAGTATTTAAATAACAATTGATTCTTCTGTAGCTTTATCGAAGTAGTCATAAATCGGTGCCCGGTGTGCCCGCATCCCTCACTTTCTATGATTTCTAATGTTCATTATGTTTAATACCGGCATTTGAGTAATAAAACCTATGGATACGATGTGCTAATTGTTCATATAACTACATGACGTTTCACATACCGCCAGTGAGGAAGAATAACCTGTTTTGTTCGTTTCGCGTAATATTTGCTTAGATCCGTAGATTTTCCATTGAAAAATAAATTAAACATTTGGGTGTTTTTGATAATGATTAAAATTGTATACTTACTCAATACATGTATTTATTGCATGCACATGTTTTAGTTTAGGTACATGCATAGTTTTTAGTTGTAAGTCAGTATCACATGGACCCTGTATAGGGTAAAGCAACATGTGTATTTTAAATAAAACCTGTCATGTTGTTTGTTGTTTCATTCCCCCTTTCATGTTGTTTAGTAATAGTTTTTGTAAATAATGTATATTCTGTTGTAAATAAAAGAGACTAAATGATGGAAAAAAAAACCTTCAACAAAGTACATTTATTTACACAAAGAAACTTACAATTAAACAAATATTTACAAAATGCACAAAATACACAAGAAACAGTTGAGCTATCAGCTGATCGTTACAAACGATCTAGAGATAGCTCAACTGATCCAAATCAGTGCTATACGTAAAGTAATATTGAGGCTTTATAAAGTTACAAAAATTTTGTTCATACATAATTATGTAATGTACCTACCTAAGTAAGGATGGTCTGGAGGGCACTATTTCATCAGATAAATATGATACATACCGACAGACGTGGTCTGGTCAATAGCGATTGGAGTGAAGGAGTAATTTGTAAAAAGAAGTAGGCAAATGGTTTTTCAAATTGGTTGTTCCAATTAAAATAGCAGGGAACTGGCTAGTCACGTGCTTGTCTGTAGATAAGCGAAGCATGCATGGAGTAGTAATATGTGGAAGTGGTACTTATATGCATACATTTTAAGCCCAAAAAAATAAAATTCCTTATGTAACTTATTTTTATCTGTTGTGTCTGGCTTTACTGACATGTTTTCGAGATTTTTTTTAATACAAGTAGCTGTTGGAATAAGCATATGGTCCACCTGATGTTAAGTGGCAACCATCACCTATAACAAAGCATTGCCTCGTAGGTCACGCACGTCAGGTACGTGCCCTACGATGCCATGCCCTGCGTCCATCAACTTGAGGCATACAGATGTTCAGCTTCGCGTGCCAGTAATTACACCGGCACCCATACCCTTCAAACCGAAACACAGAGGATCTCAAAATACACATAATTTCCGTTTTTTATGCAATTTAGTATGAAAAGCTCCAAGGAGAGAAGTAGCTTGTACTGTGAACGGTTGATTATATTAATAATAAGTTGATTAGACAATTCACAAAGCACTAATCTAGCCTCAAATTAATTGGTGATAGATTAGTTGGTGTATTATGGCTTTGTTGATCATTTTGCTGAGTTTGTATAAGACTCCATCATTAGAACGTTCCAGCTTAAAATAATTTCATGGATAACCCAGTGTCCATCTTCAATGAAATGCCTTTTCTATATTTATTGTTGTGCATGGGTGCGATGCGAGGGCTGCCAGCGGGCAGGCCGGGCGCCCACGTCCTGCGCAAAAACTATAGCCAATGCGGAACCTAGCGACTAGACCACTGCCCAGGAATCCGGCGCACACGCAACTGTTCCTAGCATTCCATTATTATTCGCATTCTTCAAGTATTCAGATTTTTCCCTTAGACTCGGTCGCTATTTTATATGCCTTCCAAAAACAACCTCAGCTAGAATGTTATTGGCATTGGCACGACGCTGGTACGTGTATTTAAAGTGTGTACGTATAGTAACATGGTATTTCCCAGCCGATCTCACCTCGTCGGATGACTTGCGCGGAATTCGAAAGCCCATCGCAAGATTTATCGCTTATTTTGTATTAAAATATACATTTGCCTACTTAATGGGCTTTTTTGTCGCGTGCCAAATAACGACTGTGGGATACTGTCTCGATATTGATGGAATTCTTATGATTTATCAATCTTATTTGACAGCTATTAAAATTTGGTATGGGAGTTTGAGAGCTTTATAATTTTTTAATTAATTGAAATACATAACCTTTTTTATCCATAGCAATTCATTTTGACATTGGAAAAACGGATTTTTTTGTCTTGAGTTTTAGTCTGTTTTTTCTGTCTGTCCCATTCGAGCCTTTAAACTAAACTTTCAAAATATTTATAGAAAATACAGTCTATCAAATAGTTAATAATCAAAAATTCTGATCTAAAATCGGAATATTTTTCTCCAAATATATACATAATTCTTCGCATTTACTTATACATAGGATTGGTAGTCGACACAAGAGTGAACAGGTGGATTATGGCTAAGCATGCTCCATCTTAGGCTGCATCCTCACTTTCCATCAGGTGCGATGGCAGCCAAATGCTTAGCTATCTATTATAAAAAAAAAAAAAAAGTCGACCGACACGGTGACCTGAGGGTGCTCCACGGTCCGTGTAAGCCAGTAGCTGCTCGATAACATTGCCGCTGCCCACCAGTTACTTTTAATGAGCCCGTCATTTATCGACCGTCGATTATGCAGGAGACTCTCGAGCTTGCAAGATTTCTTCATTTCAAGATTTTCAAGCAACTTGTCTGTTTAACTCAGGATTTTTGCTCAAGGATTTCACTATAAAAATGTTTATATCTACTTGGAAAATTAGAAATGCTTTTCGCCTCTACCTACAAAATTGCTACCCAATATTTTTTTTCTTAATTCATCTGAAATCAGCATGCTTGATTCTACCCAATCCAATAATCTTTAGTCGCTGTGTATTTTAACCAGTACAGTCAGACCCCACAGTACAGATAACATATTATTATTAAAAAAAAAAAAACTTTTAATTTTTTATTTGAAAACAAATATAGATTTAGAAAAAGCAGGTGTGGGTAGAAACAATAACTCGAATCAAACATTTTGGGTCAAACCAAGCAAAATACCTATTGGGTAGAAAAAAATTGGGTTGAGGCAAGAAGTACTCTATAATAGGTTTGATGATTTTCAAGAAACAAACTTATGCGGGTTTTTAATCCTCAAAGTTTTTAATAATACGAGCTAATATAAGCTTTCTTTGAACTAATCTCCATTTGAGGAAAACCACTTAAGATTTCCAAGTAACATGTTTGTTTGTCCTCGAAGATTTTGAGAAAGACAGGAAAATATGAGTGAGCTGAATAATATTCAGCTCTTATGTGAATGCAGACGAAGTCGCGGGTAGAAGCTAATATTTTATATCGATGTGCCAAGAATCGATTCGAATATAGTAACGAGTATCTTATCCAAACATTTAGTCCGGTTAGTAGTCATGTAAGTAGCCATTAGAGTTTCCGGACTATCACGCGATGTAGCCTGAACTACCAAGTAGGTAAACCTGTCCAGTAGGACAGAGCCAGACAGAGCTCTGTCTGGTTCTGTCTCTGGCTCGGTTTTGAGTCTGTGTGAGTGCTGACTAAATAAATCCTACGTCAAAATGAGGACAACACACACAGAATAATACACTGGTCAGAACTCACACAGACTCGAAACCAGAGCCAAAAAAAGAGCCAGACAGAGCTTGTGGTAGAGGCCAAAGAATTAATATTAATGTACTTTGTACTAATATTTATTCTTTGCCGGGATATAAATAACTGTTGAAGTCTCAGTAATACGGGCGGTTTTATGTCCACATAGGTAGTAATTATCAAACGATAAAGCGCTATTTACACTATGCATGTTAAATAGGGCTTTATCGTTAAGGCCCGGCCACATCAAGGCGATTACATGACAGCGATAGCAACAATAATACACCCTTACACACTCAACTATGTTAACAAATGGTGGCGATCAGTGAAACGCTGTCTAAAATTGCTGTCATATTTGACAGTGTTTCACTGATCACCACCACAGAACGCTTAGATGTGTGCGAGGCTTTATTATTGTTGTTTTTTCACTAGTTCCAACTCTGAATATTGGTATTGTCTTTCCAGAAACGTTCACATTGATTATTTAGACGATGTAGGTATACACACAGAAAATAATGTAACGTGAGTCTTGGCGTTCTGCAGTGGCGATCAATAAAACACTGTCATATTTGCAAGCGTTTCACTGATCGTCGCTGCAGAACGCCAAGGCTCACGTTACATTTTCACGTCACATAACGCTTAGATGTACGCAAGGCTTAATGGGCTTAAACATGAAAATTTTCCGCGCCATAAACCAAGCTTAAATAAACCATGCGCCGTAATAACGGCCCTTGAGAGCCTTCATGACAATTTAATTGAATCGTGGCCTGTAATTTTCTAATGTCGGCACAGAATAAACAACACCTTCAGCAGGGTAGGTATGCGTCCTCCGTGGCCTCGAGACACGGTAGTTTGTAAAATTATATAAATATGAGCTATTTCTAAAGGTACTTAGCTAACTTTGTTGTAAGTTGTAAGTCAGCACAACTTAGATGCGGTTGTGTAGCAACATTATTTCATGATAAAATGTTGTATCACAAATCTCAAATGGAAACCTCTTAGGGCCAATTTCACGGATTACTAATGGACCGATGAAATTATATGAAACAGCTATTTAACTTAAATTTAGCTAACAATAATTTGAGTTAAATAAAAGTTAAATACAATACTATGATCGGTGAATTGGTCACCGAACCTTAAGGTATTAACCGGATTCTGCTCTAGTATCTTACAAATTATGTTCAATAGTTAGAAACGAGGAAGTAGAAATGCATCCAAGAAAAGATGACGCATTTAGGACCGCATGATAGATTAAAGCGTGCAACCAGAATATCCTCACGTTGATAGAACCTGAGTCACCGTAGTGTGCTCTACAGGTAGCCTACCAATGTGCTATTCCTGTCTCTTACCCCTCTCCATTAATATCTCATAAATTGCGTAAAGGTACCAGTAAATTGCTAAGTCAAGTAGCCTTAATGATCGTGCACTCCTTCCAGAGACGTCCATTACCAGATTGATTTATATTTTCAGAATGTTACTCACAATTTTGCCATGCCTGCTAACTCGAAATTGGTCCAGTAACTATGACTAAGTTGGTTTATTTTTGCCGAAGTGGATTATTATTCATAATCGAAACAGCTGCATGAGTTGTTGCTAGGATCAGCGTTGATTTAAATTTATAAATTAATCAAGGTATTACTCCTTTGTTACAAAAATACGCTGTAGGTTACAATTTTGGGAACATTTCACACAACACTGCTAAACCCCAGGCTATGCTAAAATATTATATTTAAATATTTTTGTAAATAATGCATATTTTTTAAAAACAGACTTATTTACAAAAACTATTATTATTAACATGAAATGATTAAAATAAAAAAAATCAATATTTTAATAACCTGTAAATATTTGTAAATAAGGTTTCCATGTTTCTAAAATAAAATTAACATCGATAACCTAAGCATAAGTTATTACAATTAACAATGATTTGTTTTTTATGATAAAAAAAGATTAGATCATTCACAATTATTAAGAGCCAGCTGGTAATGAATGGGTAAAAATATGGAAAGTGCATATTCAATTGCAGTGCTCTCAAACGGTGAAAGAAAACACCGTGAGAAAACCAGTTGGCATTCTAGCTTTAGCGATGGACTTGGAGACACTTGTGGTACGAGAACCTGCTGAAAAAGGTAGCCATTGCTAACTGCAATGTCTAATCGTGTGCTTCTAACACATTGACACGTCATCAGAGTTTGAAATACACCTGTTTTAGAAGTTCTATCCTTCTGAGCCATCAAATGGTAGAAATGATTATCTACCATATCCAAGGGGATGAACAGATGTGCTACAATGTGCTAAATTATTGTAATAAGTCAGTAAAATTTACATAATTTTTATACTCTGCCTATGGAATTTCAGTGGTGATATTTTCATGAAAAGTGTAGTTAGGTAATTGTATGTTGGCTGGGCTCTGGGCTCTGATTGTGAAAGTGGGTTGTATCGGGTGGTTGCGGGAGCGGTTGGCGCAGGTGCCGAGGCCTTGCCGCGAGCGCGCGGTATGCGGTCGCACCGGTTCTTCTAGCAACGCATATTTTTTACACCACACATCATTCCACATTGTTCATAAATGTTTTGCTATGATGCAAAAAATATCAATACTAATGCAGACTAGAGAGAGCCGGGGATTTCAGAGAATTTTGTTCCGTATCCGCGTTTTTATTCTAGTAGGTATTTACCTAATATTACTACTCGGAGTACTCATAACTTAAGATTGATGTGGTGAAGTGGCCATAAAAAATAAGCTAAGCCAGTTCATGCAAAGCAAAGTTTTAATGCAAAGAATTTGTAAACGTTTAAATTCTAAGATTCTTACTTAGGCTAATGATATTTCTAAGAAATTTCCAGTGTATCGGGGCCCGGATTACTTTACAATTTATACAATCATTAATTTTTAATGATTGTAATTAAAAGATCAGTTATTACAACTTCATTCCATATCCTTAATAATCTAGCCCTTATATGGTTTAATTAAAACATTATTGGCTTTATTGTCACAACCAAGTCGTCCTGACGCGTGTCGAACGCAAAAACTATCTTGAGGTTTGCGCGGCGCCAGCGCTCGCGCAGCCCACACTCGGCCTTGCGTCGCAGAACAATATATTACTCACGCGCATACGTTTCACTTCCAAGATTTCCGAGTAAAACAGTTATACTCTCGGATTCAAAGTAACTTTAATAAGCAGAAAATCGCGAATTGGTAACTAGAATTTGCGTTGAAACAAGAACCAGTACCCTTAATAAGAAATGGATAAAAAAGTACTAAGCACGAAATATAACTTGTACAAGCGCAGAAATACCTCTCTCTGCCTTCAATCAACCACGGTTATTGCAACAAAGCCGCAACGTCGGGAAAATAAATAAATAAAATAAGGTATAAATATATATGCGATAAATACCCTAATAATAGTTTCAGTACGCAGAAAGACCGCCCTTTTATAAGGAGGACGACATAAAGGTATAAGTAAAGGAATAGTGCAAGTCGCACAATTTATTTTTTCCGCAAATCTTGGTTTGGCCTATAAAGAACTTTTACACTATAATAATGATCATGACAAAATACAAGATTAAAAATGTTGAAATAATCAACGATCTAAAGCAACCACAATAAAGCTCATTTTACTTTGACTGCTTCGTATGAAGTGGCAGATGCCTGCTTGCACGAACTGCTAGGTAATCTCGCTGCACTGTCGCCCCGGGATCATTTACGCGCCCAGATACAATTACACCTGGTGCCTGCTCCACCTTAAATGTTACTGTATAATTAGCGCGATTAAACGTAGATCTTGGTACTGATAACTATTCATCGATCGAGAGTAATGGCAAGTACAAGTACAGCATCCGTTATCATACAAACTGCTATAAGTTATGCCCGTCCGAGGCTTTAATTTTTTTACAATAATTGTAGAAAAGTTTATTTTCTCATCTCGATGGTTCATGTATAGTATATACATATAAATAAACATAATTAACGGTTTGGCATATTTTTTTAAAAGCCAATTTTAGCGGGCATTCTTCTATGCAGGTTTTGACTGGCTTGACTTACGCCGTGTCCTCGCCTTCGCGCCCCTCTGAGGGCGTGAAGAGTCGTCAAGGGGACTTATGGGGGGTGCGAGTTTACCACAGGCCTACCATACAAAACAAACTGAAATATTACAGATTGAGATTCATATAATTTTTAAAACATATACTAACTAAGCTTTACTGGCTTCTTAAAAGTTCTTAAGTTTTAAAATTAAAAACACGTAAAAAATTCATTGGTTTATCATACAATGTTAACCATAATGTTGAAAAAAAACTTAAAATGTAAATCCGTTATTAGCTGTATGATGGAAATTTAATTATTTACATTTTCTTTTAAAATCATATGATGTAGAATGAATGTAAGGCGCCTATTTACTGGGCTAACAATTTTAAATTGCCTAGTATAATAAGCCTCATTGAGGCGCACTTAAAATTCTTTCACCACACTTGGTTCGAAAGCACCAGTGACACAATAAGAAAAAAATATAAAGGCGCGGCTTTATAAGTACTTAAACAAGAATCTTTAGTACATTAAAAAAACGAAATTAAACACGAATCCTCGAAGCAACGTGACACTAGAGTCAAACAGTCCCCGAGCAGTCTGTTGAACGCAACTCACTCGGTTATGTAAATGAAGAGATAAACATTTAAAATAAATGTTCGCGTCTTAGCGTATGAATCCAGTATTATTTGCATCTGGCTGGGTTTCTGAGCAATTGGATAAACAAGGTATTTTAATACAAATCACGTCACGTGGCAAAAGCAGGACCTCTTTAAATTCTATTAGGATACATTGTATGGCCTACGTGGGTTACTCCCACCAATACAATGCCACGGTTTTACAAATGAGTCGCTACTCCACACATGTATTTTTTGTTTTTGGGTAAATAAATATTTGTATAAATTAAATCGCAATAATAACGAGTTTTTAGGAATCAAAGTCATACAGCTACAAACATATCCTCTGCGTAGTCCTATCAGTCACACACGCACTGATTTCTGCTTTTTACCTGTTACTAATTGGCCAATTAAAATATTCCTTAAAGCTAAAACATAATAAATAAATTAATAATGCTAGGGTAAATATATCCGTAACAACATAACCGATGTGTAGGTAGGTATACTAATAAAATGAAACTGGGTTAAACTAATTATGTTTCCATGTAATTAAGCGAACATATTTAATGATGGCTGATGTCAATTAATTTTGAAGGTGTTATTCTGGCAAAAAACGCAATCAGTTTCCAGGAAACGAGGAGGACATATGACGCCCGAATGCTTTATCAGTTTAACGGGAAGTTGTTCGGCCACCAAACCGCGATACTGTGTTCTACAAGAGATTGAAATATTCAAAAAGTAAAATAATAAACACATTAAGTACATTTATTTAGACCAAGATTCTTAACATTAAACAAATGCTTACAAAATGTGCAAAATTCACAAGAAGCAGTTGAGCTATCTGCAGACTGTTACAAACGATCTAGAGATAGCTGAACTGATTCAAATCAGTACCAGATGGAAGCGTCCCCAAGACGCTGGCGGCATTGCCACGCTGAATAGTATCACATTACTACATACATATAACTTATAATTCACATCTATCTTAAGTACAACAAGCGTTTAAGTCAATATTACTCTGGTGTCAAGGAAGACCAGCGTTATAGTAACACTCGTTACTATACCATTTATGCTGAGTGGCGGCAAATTGAGCAAAATGACACACACAATTCAGGAAAGTGTTTAAATTTATAGGGACATCATAAAATAGTACATTGTTACCTGAGTGTTGATAGTCACGTTTTTTGAGTCCCGAGACGGGTTTGGCGCCAGAGCGTTAGCGAGGGCGCCAATGGAGCTTGAGGGACTTAAAAGACTTTCACCCGAGGTAAACACTGTGCTTTTCATTACGAATACAAGGAAAGTAAAAATAAAAACATGAAAGAAAAATTTGTGAAAATGAAGATTGAATTGCCGCCTTCCCGGTTTTTTTTTTCTTTTTCTCTGGCGGGCCTTTGGCTTCGGCTCGCCAGCATTATTCAGCCATTATTTTCATTCTCATAATTTAAAAAATGGTAAATGTCAAATCTATGTTATTTTAAATAAATAATTGAAGCTATATATTAATCAAGTAATTTAGAAGATAAATTATTTATTTAATACTATCTTTATGTTATTTAAATTTAAATTTTACATTGCGCTATCATATTAGACCTTTTAAACTTCTTACTGTTGTAATGGGTTTCCAACCTACTTGCTGAATAAAAAGTTGGAATTTGGTTTAACGACCTCCTTGCAGTTAGAAAGACTTGAGAAAGTTGGAACATGGTTGAATAAAATAGAACTTGTTTTTTTTTATAATTTGACAGCTGTCAGTAGAAAGCGATTCTCCCTAGGGCTGAAAGTTTTACTTTCAATTAGGCCCCTCAGGCAACTTCAGACCTACTTTCAGAGTATGAGTAATGAAAAAGTATATACTGGGTAATTGAGTCATATAAATCCCAATTTATAATGTAAGCCACAAACAAATTACATAAAGTTAAAAACTATACCGAATTGAAAACCTCTTGTTTTTAAAGAAATAGAAGAACAAAAAGATGAAATCATTAAGTACCAAGCAGTTTGATCTAATTATTTTAAACCACTTACCTAATTATAGAACTGGAGGTGTGGTTGCTATACGCCTGTTTTATCTCACTCAACACACACTAAATTGAACGATAGAAAAGTACCTACCTTGCGTTTACGATGAAAAATGAGATTACTACATTTAGCTCCTTTAATAACCTAAGTGCATAAAAGGAGCCTCTTTGAGAAGCACTTACAATCCTTTCACCACACTGCCACTGGTGTAAACAGTGACACAATTTGAAGAAGAATAATCCTATTCTTCCGTTTTCAAGTAAAAAGTGTGTTCTTAGCTTATGACGACACCTTTTATATTTAGAATTTCAGAGAAGACTGCAGGGCTAGTTTAACTATTTTTCTATACTTATGTATTACTCTAGTAAAATTAGATTACATTATTTGACGTCTGCCCACAGTAGTAACTGTAACGCTCGCTGATAAACCATTATTAAACGTTAGTACAAGGACAGCCCATAAAGAGATATTAAAAGCTTATGCAATGACATGACTATGTTTGTACATATAGAAAGAACTCCTGGCTTACTACATAATTGAACTACGAGTACGGGGCAGAACAAAGTTATCGTAGAAGATCTCTACGCGCTGTAGACGTTCGTAGCACTTTCGTAGACGTCACATTTTTTAGTAGTCGTCATTCGTCACTTGTCTATCATAATGATGTTTCTTTTGGATTTCCTTTATTTTCACAAAGTAAGTTATATTTAAACAAATATTTGCAAAAAGTACAAAATACACAAGAAACAGTTGGGCCGTCCGTCAGTCGTTTGTGCAGACCGTTACAAATGATCTAGAGATAGCTCAACCGATCCAAATTAGTGTCAGGTGGAAGCGTCCCTAAGACGCTGGCACCCTGGTAGCATTGTGACGTTGAATAGCAATGCTGCGCCAGATACCCACCAGCCCTTGGGTCACGCGTTGCTTTGATCAGTCACTTAGACATTTTTTTTTTAATTTAAACTACTTTGTGCCACCTTATTTTTATTAATTGATTAGACTCATTATCAAACACTGATCATGGCCTAGCAACCGTTAAGTACACATAATGGTTCCAAATAATATTTTTTTTTTCTGTTTATCTTAATTACTTAGGACTAATTATGCGTTAAAAAAGATAAGTTGTTATTATACTTAAGTACTTTGTTTCAATTACTTGTAAGTACTTAGGATATGAGTGATTATTCTCTTAGTTCAAAGTAACGGCCAAGTGACTACTTCTTTGGTAAGAGTTTTACATGCTAAAAATATAATTTGGTTGAGGCCTGCTGTACTGTAGTAACAAGTTTAGAACGCGTGTTTATTGTCTGTACAAATTTTAATTCAGTCCAGGAATCATATATCAATAAGACTTCATTGGTACGGGTCTTTTAGAGAAATCTGATCATTAGAAAAAATCATTCGGTATTTCAAAGGTCGAAGTAGAAAAAAATAAAAATCCAAGCGCATTGAATAGAAAAAAAATCATCCTTACTGAAACTATCGATTCAAGGTTACCCACGATACCCCAGTTTATCGAACACCATCTTCGTCTGTTCTATTTTGTTCTGTACACATTAGAGCAAGTAATGGGCAGTCGACAGACTAACAGTTATTAACCGACGCGTAACGTAAATAGAGCCGTGCTGGAGGGTGTTCAAAGAGAGCCGCACATGAAATTCGGCCGAAGTATCGAAAAACAATAAACATCACATGTGTTTTGACCTCGAAGTGAGCTGTGATTGGATACCAAAAAAGCAGGGAAAATTACGCCAGACATACGAGTAAACGATGTTTGGTCGAACTGTTGTTGCTAACATAAACTTACAAAACGATTTAACCCAGTAAAATACATAACGGGATTCAAAACAACTAAAAAAATCGTTTTTTTTTTTACTTCTTGCTTGTGGAACAAGGTAAGTAGATGGCCTGTCTAATGTTATGTCATAACCATCACCTATAGCAAAGCACTGTCTTGTTAGTTTACTTCATTTAGGCCTTGTGTGATAGGCATAGGTACAGCACACTTGAGTGTCTTTTGTGGACAATATTTTGATTTCTAGGATCTGACTATCTCTCTTCTTGACGAGTGTGTGAGCTTCATCTAATTTTAATAGTTCCTCCTCTATTATAATTTAATGAAGGTATAATACAATTGTTGTCTTCCTAAATACATCATCGGCGCCATTATACATTTTTTATTGATGATTTATCAGCCAGTTATGCATGACGCGAAACATTCCTGATTGATACAATAAATTTCATTCTGATAAAATTACATCATCTGATTGTAAGTAGTATGTTCATTAAATATTGCAGCAGATTGCAACACTCAATCAACAAATATTCATCGATTCCAAAGAGTACAAAGATAAGATTTGCGATGAGCTATAATGGGTATTAGCAAAAACGGTCGACCGAGTAATTTGAATAGACATATCTTACGTACGGTTGTAGGCAATAAATATTGCACGTCGGCTTTTCTGCTTTCTTAGAGCGCTATCTCTTTCTGACGCACACTACGCTTTAGAAAGCCGAAATCAGCCGATGTGTAATATTTGTTACTGTACTTTATAAGTGTCGATCGTTTCTTTTTTATGTAGTTTACTTCGGGTAAGTATTGTGGTAGCAAAATTCAGACAAACAAAGATAGAGTGATGGGTCATCGACCTTACGCAAGATCGTTCCGGCAGAACCAGTGAATTGACGAATCAAAGATTGGTTCAAAGTCAATTACCTATTAGTTTATAGTATTGAGTGTGATTTGCAAATATTGCGATCCTGTCAATCTTTGGCCACTAATGGAAGCAGTGTGTCAAAATTAAACATTTGGTTTCACACATGTGTTCCGCACAACTTTGGATATGTATACATATATCCTTTCACTTCCGTTCTGTAGAATTCCTTCTCGCAAATTCTTATTCCTTAAAGTAGGTTCGCGCACACAAATTAGGACGCAGTGTTTGGTGTTAAAATATAAATGTTTGCCGCCAATGTTGACCCTGTCTGCCAGTTTAGATGCTAATAAGTTGCTTGACTCCATGGATTGTTAAACACTTCTTAATATTTTCAAGTGAATGTGAATTTGCTGCCCGATTACAAATAATTACGGCAGTTGATATGCAGAATAAATTACTTTATACCATACCCCCTCTAAAAAGCTTATTTTATTCACTGCAAACAGTGAATAAAAAGCTCTTTTAATCACTGTTTTGGTGTTTGAATTTGGAACACACGAATAAGGTCAACGTCCATCTCAATACCTTACAACTTCCTTGCGCTATGAAGAATTGATTGGTCGAAATTTTTGCCAAGGAGTTTAGCATTGGATTACAAACTGTTTTGTGTCTTTGTCGTCATTGTCATTCATTAGTAAATTGGCGCTATTTTGCATACTGTACTTAGTAAGTTATGCAGCAAAAAGTTCAATAATAGTAAATCAATTGAAAATGCATTCTATGAATGAAAAATTTGTGCTGAGTTGTTTGTTGTTCAATTGTTCAATTCATATACAAATCAAATAAAAATCAAAAATTATTGTTTTATGTCATATAAGATTATTATAAAACACAAAGTTCATAGTTTTTAATTCTTTTTCGCTTAAATCTTTCTTTTTCTCGAAGTCATGGTATAAAGTATAGTATGCAACTCTTGAATAAAACGGATTTATACCGAGGGCCATGAATCACTCGTCGTTTAGGATTCTAACACTTGAATCACTCGCTACGCTCGTGATTCAATCATCATGAATCACTCCCTACGGTCGTGATTCAGTCGTTAGATTCCTGCACTTGCTCGTGATTCATCTTTGGTCCTCGTTTTAAATCCGTCTTTTATTCACTAGTCGCATAATATACTATTACCTATAGCCAAGTGTGATTATCATTTTTATTCCCTGAACATATAAACAACATGCATATATTTGAAACCTAAAGTACCGGGCTTACTATTTTTATAAGTATTAGCTCGTCCGCCGTTTTGTAGCTGAATTTTAACCCTACCGATATTTTATAAAGAAGAACACATTAAATACTAATAAAACCTGTTTTTGCGTATACGCATTGAAATAATATTATTTGAGTACTACCTACATTTTATGTTGGTATATTTGTTTCTTTAGGAGAAAGAGGTATAAGTCCAAGAATCTAGATAGATTTTAGCCAAGTACCTATGCCGAATATACTAAAATTTTTTGACTAGACAAGATGCGAGAGATCTAGGCTTGGTCGCGTGGAACTGGCACCAAAACTCACACAGCTTTAAAACGTTTCAAAGTGATCTTTGTGATACAGCTGAATAAATATTGTTTGATTTGATTGATAAAGTTTTGTTACCTAGGTACCTAAAAAAATATGTTTTTCTGCAAATTATTTAACAATCATCTATTAGGTAATGTTTCAATAGACATGAGAACTGACATGTAGGCATTACACTCAAAATTTCACACATAGCAAGGTATTGAATCATGCATTATCTATTGTGCATTGGTAGATATCAAGTAGGCACAAGTTGAAAAGCAGTTAGTTATTTTCAATTATATTATTATAATTAAAATAAACACATCAGGATATCGCACATTCGAGGGTATTTCTTTGAAATGTTTGATATTTTTAGGGTTCCGTAGCCAAATGGCAAAAACGGAACCCTTATAGATTCGTCATGTCTGTCTGTCTGTCTGTCTGTCTGTCTGTCCGGCCGTGTCACAGCCATTTTTCTCCGAAACCATAAGAGCTAGACTGATGAAACTTGGTGAGTAGATGTATTCTGTAAACCGCATTAAGGTTTTTACACAAAAATAGAAAAAAAACTATAAATTTTGGGGGTCCCCATACTTGAAACTGAAACTCAAAGATTTTTTTTTCATCGAACCCATACGTGTGGGGTATCTATGGATAGGTCTTTAAAAATGATGTTGAGGTTTCTAACATTGTTTTTTTCTAAACTGAACAGTTTGCGCGAGAGACACTTCCAAAGTGGAAAAAAGTTGGTCCCCCCCCCTCTAACTTCTAAAATAAGAGCATGGTAAAACTAAAAAAAATATATGTTGTACATTACTATGCAAACTTCCAACGATATTTGGTTTGAACGAGATCTAGTCAGTAGTTTTTTTTTTATACGTCATAAATCGTAAACCGCAATTTACCTTTCGACGAACTACAAAAACCTTTATATTATGTTATTTGATGCTACGGAACCCTTCATGGGCGAGTCCGACTCGCACTTGGCTGCTTTTTTATAACCAAATTCTATTTATCTAATTTCCTTCATAATGAACATCGAATACGTGTGAAATTAAATGTCCGTCCATCAATATTTTTTTTATTGATAGTTATGGTACTAAGATTTATCTTCATGTATAATTTTAATATAGGTAAAAGCTATTAGTACTATTAAGACTATAATTAGATTTCTTTGCTGTAAAAAGAACAGATAAACAAGTCTTGGAAGCTTATTTATATTTTTTCAATAGATAGGAGGAGAAAAGATAGGATTATTCATAATTATTGTGAATCACAGCTAGACCGCAGACCCTTTAGTGCCTACTGTTCACGCACCAGCGTGCATGAAGAAGAGAGCGAGACGCGAGAGGGGCACCCGCTCCACCGCGCACACGCCGGCCCCGCATGACAGTTCCCCAACGACACCGAAGCGAGCGCACGTCATCGCGCTCGCTCACTACTTATTATTATAACACAATACTGTATACCTATGTAAAACCTTAATATAATAAAAACAATCAACAAGAAAAACCTAGTTCATTACGTAACACCTACATTTTGAGTTAGCTAAGTATGTATGTACTTACTATACATACACTATGTAAGTAAGTACGTACACACGATTCTTCAACTTGAATTATGTGTACTGAATAATACATAATCTAGCAAGCATTTTTAACTTATAAGCCAACAATGTACAAACACCTGCGCTGAGATGGTTAAATTATCATAATTTTAAAAATGACGTTATTTATTTCTTTTGTATTTACGTCTGGTAGATCAATATACGAGTAAACAATATTAAAATGAAACAAACACAACGAAAAACTTTGAAGTATTATCATTTCAATGTTTTTAAAAGTTTAAAACCAACAGCAAGGCTACCGCGAGCTCCATATGGTTATGGCTATGGCTGTCAAATTGTGTATGGATAGGCTGACCCACACTTTCATTTTCTTCTTGGGTTTGAATGTGTTGACACTGTTGACACAATTTTGACAGCCATAACCATAACCATTTATAGCTCATGGTAGGCCAGCAGATCAGATTAATTCAAATTCATATTCGTTGGTATTATTCATTAAGAATGTATGGATACCACGCCTCTGAATAAATTCCCATACAATGTGTGTATGCTTACATTGCCTACGCATCAACAAAACAAAAGACCAGGAAAAAATATAAATCGACATACCTAACCGCAGGCGACTGGCAGACGTGTGTAGGTAATTAGATAGACTAGACTAGACAGTCGGATCAAAACACTTTGAAAAACTCCTATTATGACATTGTGTCGGTGATACTGTAATTTTATTACACAGAGCTGCAATTATATAAGTCAATTGAGGATTTTTGCGTCGTATTATTTCTTTGTTCGTTATTAGAAATAAAGTTTTTAATTGCATAAGTATGATTCTTCGTTCGCGTGAAGTCTGATCACTGTCGCACTCACAGTGGTCGAGTTTCACGAATTTCTAAAACAATTCATCATAATGATTAAATTTATGACGATGTTATGTCAGTGATACTATTGTAGAAAATTGTAAATTTACAGAACGGGTTCGTGGAGTGCAGCAGTGGAGTAGAAGAGTGCGGGCAGATGGACGACTGCGCCGTGGTGATGCCTCGAGAAGGCTGCTGTGCCAAATGCAAGGGATGCTGGTACAACGGCACTGAACACGCATCTCATTCCGAGTGGACAGAGGAAAGCAAGACGCTGCGCTGTGAAGCAGGCGTGGTGACCATTTCAAGACCACAATGCTACGCGCCTTGCGACACCCCCAAGCATCAAAGGCATTACAATTGCCCTGTCTGTGATGGTAAGGACTTTTTATAAATAAAACACACTCTCTGGAAGTACTTAATCAAACAAAGCAGCAGTGATTTTGAATATACTTATTTGAACTTTCTATGAGCGAAGCAATATCTTTCCAATCGGTAATGACTCGATATTTATTCCAAGTTTACAAGCTTGGAGTAAAAAAACTGTTGTTTGAAACGAAGTAATTAGGAATGTGTGTGTAATGAAGTGTTATTACACCCTTTATGTGCTATGGGCTCTTTTATTTGTACTCCAGCAATTAAAACCACAATGACTCAGAACAATTCACTGGCCATTTCACGCAGTCTTTTCCCACAACTGATGATTGCTGCTCAACGAATATAATTGAGCACGCTGGCGCAGCCGTGTCTCGCGCAGCGCCCACCCAGACGCTCGAAACAAAAGAAAAAAGAAACAACCACCTTAATCCCTTACAAAAACAAACACACGCCGCCTCGCGAATTTAATAAAAGCATAACGGCAAGCAATTTACCTCCGCTTCCAAACCTTAACAAGTTTATTAAATTCTAATCAAATAATAGTAATTTACAGGATGACGACTCGAAATCGCTTTTAGATGTTGCCGACGCATTCCAACTGTCGTTTTATTGCCTGTGTTTATACTTTAATAATTACCCTCTAGCCAGCAAGTCGGATTGGGACCCCTACGTCTAGTTAGGTTTTTATGGTCAGTAAAAAAGAAGACTGTTGTATCTTAGGTTAATTTTTCATGTGTCGCAGCTAGTCACCCACACACAGCACCAACAATGGCAAAACACAAGAAACAAGTGCTGCGTATAGTATTATATACATCCAGACAATGGACTACTCTGCCATTATAACCCGTCTCGTTTGCAGTGCCATAATTAGATAGAGATGACTATTCTAGAACAACGGAGCGATTTAAACGATTGCCCATTGAAACTAGGTATAGGTGACAGCTGCCAAGGCCACTAAACATGTACTTATTGAATTGTGTTCACATTTTATGTGCTCGCACTGTGTACATACATAGAAGTGGCGCCGAAGAGCAATCGTTCCGTACGTTAGCTTTGAATAAATAAAGTTCACGTGCAATAAAATCTTGATGAACCGCGAACAAGAGGCTATTACTACAGAGGTTTTGATTGTCTCAATTTACCGAAGCTAATGAAAAGTGTATGTTCTCTGTATTGTGTTTATTTACTAAAGTTTTCAAAACATAAATGGACCACCCAAAGCTGATTCTGCACTTCGCGATTGACTCATACCTTTGCCTTAGTGATTTCATCGGATACCAAACCAATACCATAACAGGAGACAAAAAAGACAGCGGAATAAACTTATTATACATCCTCGGGGGTCCATTAAAATTATATATTTTTGTGGTCAGTCTCCCACGGCGTTGCGTCTCTATTATTGACCATAAATCAAAAAGTTAACAACCTACTTAAAAGGTTGGGGCGGGTGGGTTTTTGTGCGGTGGTCAAAGCGGCCGACGACGACGTGGCTGCGGGAACCCGGCCTACCTCCGATTGTTTGTTTTACGATCCCAACAGTGCATTACGTTTTTTCTTTCTATTTATTATTTCCTCACGACTTTCGTCCTATCAGCGCGGGAATTCTTGGTCAATAAATGAATTACCTTCGGCGATTGTTTGCAACAATAAAACAAATAATGCAAACGAAGCCCAAAAGATAATTTAAATTTATATTCTTGTAGCCATGTTTGTATGCGTGCTAATGACCTAACAAAATAACTATGTATGTTACTTTGTTTATATGTTTAATATACCATTGTTAGGGAAAAAAAAACATCAGCTGGAATTGCAAGATCAGATCAACTTGTAGATCCTGAAATACTCACAGACAGCTAAGTGTCATATCTTTGTAAAACAATAAAACAGTCTTCTCAGTATTTATTATTTGCATAAAACTGAATAACGTTTGTCTTTTGTATCTCGACAGCACATCCTATGAAATGAAGTGCGCGCACTTGCATACGTGATACTTTGTATTAAATTATGGAGACTGGAGACCCAGCCTACTCTCTTGAGACTAGTTTTACGACAGACACTTGTCTGCTTCAGTGTCACAATTATTAAATGCGGTACGTGGCGGTCCACTCGAGAATGTGCCGCATAAAATCGTCCGGGCATACATTGAATGAAACTTCAATTCCAACGCACTCTTATTCAATGTAAACACTCAAAGCTCTAGCATAATGATTATAATAAATGTGTCGTGTTTGTACAGAGCAATGTGAATAAGTGAATGACGTCAGCACCGTAAAATAATATTTGGATGCTTTGTTGTCATTTGTGATGTCCTTGCTAATATCCAGACCTCCTACTGATCTGGGTTGAAGATTTGATCTGATGCGATAAGTTTAATCGTATTGAAGCTCTTGTTTGTCCGAGAATAGAGCCTCCAGGTGGTCAGGCTGCCCAGCGGTGGGCCACTGTGTGCGGCCGTCCGCGCCTTTCCGTTCATTTGGCTGTCCTGATTGATTCATCGTCCATCCTCACTAATTTATGGAGTTTATGCTTTGTCGCAGCCGCTGCGCTCTTTTCGAGCGCCACACAATAGCCCACAATGATATAAGTAGGTATGCTGCCATTGTGTTCAGCTTTTGCTTCAACTTTTACTGTTAATCTGCAGAATTCTCGAGCACAAGAGCAGCTCTTTTGTATTCCCATTGTTTTTAATTACACATATGTATGGAACACAAATAAACGTTTAAACGCTTCATTGCATTTACAATTTAAATGAATTCGTGCATTGAATTTGAATAGCTTGACGAGTCTACCTAATAGAAATTCCTTAAAAGTAAGGTGTGTGTGGCAGACAAGATGTCTGCCTTATTTGCTACAGTGATTTAGTGTGGGACTTTTTTCAAGACTTGAAATACTTGAGAGAGGCTTCATATGGAAATAAAGCTAATCTATTAGCCAAATCTAATAGATTAGCCAGATTCATAGACCGAACTTTGACTTTACTTTGATGGAAAGTTCAACTTTCAACCAAAAATATATTTCATAGTTCTGTCAAGCTCTTCTTTATTCAAAATGTTGAAGGTAAACTCGATAAACAAAGCTTACTTTGCGAAGACTCCTTTGCTGTAAAGCAAAGTCACGTCTATGAATCTCGGCCTAAGCTAGCGTGTATAATGCTATTTTTCTATTTACGGAATAACGCTATTTGTCGAATATACAATGACAGCGTCAGTCCTTGTTTATGACCTGACAAGCCTAAAAAAAGATATGGACATGTACATATTTTAATCCGACGGATGAACAGTAGATTTCAAAAATAGACCTTAGACTAATTTTATTTAGTTCTAAATTATATTTGACTGGTTAAGTCCATGTAAAACAACATTCTCGCTATGTTTATAAAAAAAACGTAATTTGTTAGATATAATAAAACCTACCTATTGCATCGAATTGATCTGTACCTACCTAATTGTTTATGCTTAGCATTAGTTATTTTACCGCCACTTTCGTGTTACTTTTTATGAGAAAAGTAACGGATAAATATATGTATACCTACAATAATAATATAATTGCATTTTCTCACAGCGCATCCACCGAAACATGGCATATCATTGTGCTGCATCCATCTCAAATATTATATTTTATTGTATTTATTGGAAAACCAACAGCTTATAATAACTTAATAATATGAATACTCTAGAAGTGGGTCAATATATATTTCTTGTGCATGTGAACTTGCTTTTCTAGATCTAAATATACAGAAAATTATGCTTTGTCGAAAAGCACTCTTGCATTTTATGTGTTCAGATTTTTAAATGATTTATTTCCCGTAATTCCAGAATGTGTCATCAACGGCCAGCGAGTGGGTGAAGGCAGGGATGTGCGGATACCGGAAGAGCCGTGCTTGTCGTGCCGCTGCGTGCGCGGCGCTCTGTCGTGCTCGAAGCGCGCGTGTCCCGTGCTGCCGTGCCATCCCACGCAGCAGTACACGCCGCCGGGAGAGTGCTGTCCGAGGTGTTTGCGCCCCACGGCAGATAAGCTACTGCCAAGTAAGTTTGTGATCCTTCTTTATATGAAACTAGCAGCCCGTCCCGGCTTCGCACGGGGTAGACAATATTGTTGTACATTATTTTGTTCTATCGCTAATAGTTTCGGCAGCGCATTCGACGAAATACATTTTAAGACTCATTTTTCTTCACCTTCGGTTACATTGTTCAAATTTTACCAAGGATCCCAAATTTTTTTCAAAATGAAATGAAGCCCTTCGGTTACATTGTTCAAATTTTACCAAGGATCCCTAATTTTTTTCAAAATGAAATGAAGCCTATGTCAAATTGGAAGAATGTAGCATTCTATTGGTGAAAAATTTTTTTAAATCGGCCCAGTACTTTTTGAGCCTATTCATTACAAACATACAAAAATAGGTACAAATCTTTCCTCTTTATAATATTATTATTAGGAGGAGTTAGTTCTTATCATAGTTTATCAGTTTCACATATTTCACTAATTCAAATATTGAATAAAATCAAATCCAATTTATTACCATTAAGTTCCTATTAGCAATTCAATTAGTGTAGTTATAATACGTGGTCCATAATTAAAGAAATTAAAATTAACAAAGCATGTCAATGACATTGGGTGCAAATTTGAAGTCAATACGTGTATTGTTGTATGTTATTTTACTTTTGTTATGCCCCAAACTATTTATTATTTACTGATTAAGACTTTTTTATAGATTATAGCTTACATACCTAAACTAAATATTAACTCGAGCACCTACAGTGTTAATTCTACTACTCGAAAATAGCCTCCTTATGGCGAACTTGAAATCCTTTTCATCTAGTGGGATAAGGGCAGAAAGAAGAAAGAGAGGCGCATATTTACCTACCTATGTTTGTGTTTCTAGATGCAGGTAGTAAGCCCTGCATAATCGGAAAGGAGTTCCATGGACATTCGAGTACATTCCGCGTGGACCCTTGCACGGACTGCACGTGCATGAACGGCACGGCCGTGTGTATGCGACACACATGCCCCGTGCTGACCTGCGGCGCACGGGCACTATCACCTGGCCCGGGGAAGTGCTGCCCCGAGTGTCCACAAGTCGAGGAAATCAAGTCTGCCTGCGTTATAGGAAGAAAAACATACCGGGTACGTTGACGACTTTTAATTAAGGCTCTATGACACTGGGTTAGTTTACAAGCTACAAACCAACGAGTTCGCGAGCAGCTTTTAGATCCGCTGCGTGTCATTGAGCCTTTTTTACAATCTGCTTTTAACTATACGATTGTAAAAAGCTTAAAAAAACAGAAAGACGGGCAAATTTAGTCGCCATTCGCTGGCGTGTTGGCCTATACCTAAACTAGTTAACCAGCTGTAGCCGCAGTAGCGAGCATCTTTGCTAGCTTCTAGTTCTAGCCAGCTCTTATGCTAGCTAGCTAGTTCGCTACTGAGCGAGTGGAAAGTTTTTGTGTCATTGACACACGCTTATTTGCTCACTCGCTAGCTTTCAAGCTCACCGACTAGCAGCTCATAAACTAGTTTCATCGAGCTTTTAGACCGCTAACTGCAAGTAGCAGTGTTTGTTTGCTAAATCAATTTTAATTCTGGTTTTGTCGTTCCAGGATGGGGAAACGTGGCAGTTGGACGCATGTAAATCCTGTGAATGTCACAGCGGAGAACCGAGATGCGCAATGGAAAGATGTCCATCTCTCACATGTCCATCAGATCAAATGCTCAGGCAGTTACCGGGACAATGCTGCCCCAAGTGCGTCGACCTCGATGGCATTTGCACAGTTTTTGGAGACCCTCACTACAAGACTTTCGACGGAAAGTTCTATAGTTTCCAGGGATCGTGCAAATACCAACTGGCATCGGATTGCGTGAATAAGACATTCTCCATAAGGATTTCAAACGACGCTAGAAACACTTCACATTCCTCATGGACTCGGACCGCCACTCTCAGAATCGGAGCCACTAAAATAAACATGGGGAAAAAAATGCACATCAAAGTCAATTCAACGCGAGTGCAGCTTCCTCACGTAATAAACGGAGTAGCTGAGATCGTACGAAGCAACGGTTCCGTTCTACTAACAGCCGATATTGGAATACAAATGCTGTGGGATGGTGATGGCTTTTTAGAAGTGACCGTTTCAAGTGCCTATAAAGGAAAGCTGTGTGGTTTATGTGGTAATTTCAATTCAGTAGCTAGAGACGATATGAGAACCCGCGATGGTAGGATGATGCTAGACACGTGGCGCTTTGGATCTTCGTGGCGCGTCGGAGGCACTAAAGCTTGTACCAGACGGCAGCGAACCCCGAACACGAGCACAAGATCCCGGCAGGCGCGAGTGACAAAAGCACGCAGACTGTGCCGTGGCTTCGTGAAGAACGACGCGTTCACGGACTGCAGCATGAAAGTGAATCCTCATCACTACCAGGCGGCTTGCGAGCTGGACGCTCGGAGCTGTTCGGGCGTGCGGTGTCACTGTGCGGCGTACCGGGCGTACGCGCGGGAGTGCTCCCGGGTGGGCCCCGAGCCGCGGGGCTGGCTGCGAGGCATGTGGTGCGAGGGCCCCCCGCCCGCGTGGCTGAGCCGCCCGCGCAAGGGGCCCCATCGCAACGCCAAGTCCAAGGACTCCCACCTGCTGGACCCCAGCGCTATCCCGAAGCCGATCGCCCGCTCGCGCCCTCCGCCGCCTATTCTGCATTAGCTTGCTTACGGCGTCACCTTTACTAGTCAAACCAGCCAGTGTGGCGATGTAAGGTAAGATATTTTAAGCGTATGTAGAGACAACAAAAATCCATACAAATGTAGTACTCTGTTTCCTCTCTGAATAATGCCACTAGAGAAAATACAATCTCTACCAACCACTGCATGCCCCTATGCTGCGTTTTTCTCCATAACTCTCGAACCTTCAAATATTGACCAGTTTCACCGTTCTAATCAGACGTCCTCCATAGTAAAAGAATTTGACGCATATAAATAAAGGCATCCAAAACCTTTATAAACATTATTTTGAAAAAAATATGAAATCGATCCAGTTTTGGAGGACGAAATAGAGGAATACGAAAAAGCGATTTCAATAGGTAAAATGAAGGCTGTAGCTATCTCTATCGCTCTCTATTCGGGCGACGCGACAGCAATATCTAAAATCTGTTAAGCACCTATTCAAGAATTTCTTGCAGCTGCGTTTCCTTATTATTGCAAATACTTTTTCAAAAGTTTTAGGTGTGTATGTGAACCTACCATTGTAGAAGATATTTTATGTTGGAAGAAGTATCTTGAAAAATATAGAAAAAATGTATGAGTAAAGTAAAATGTCTTGTTTCAGAGTATTACGAATATTGCAACTGGCCACTACATTGGGTTGCATCTGTAAGGCGCAACCAGCTTTATAAGGAACGAAGATCTATCTACTAAACAGTATTCATAAAACTACTTTTAGTTAGGTAAACGTTTATTTTAATCTTACTTTAGTAATAAGACCACCTAGCTCACAATTGCCTCGCACACTCAACCAGCACTTTTTATTATTTCAGTATTTGAAAGTATCAAAACAGTAGGTAGGTACGACTTTAAATTATCTACTGATACGGAAGGGTACTTTCAACTATCTAACTGATGTTGAAGGGTATACTTTCAACTATCTACTGATACTGATGCGAACTTTCAACTATCTACTGATATTGAAGGGTACTTTCAACTATCTACTGATACTGAATGGTACTTTCAACTATCTACTGATACTGAAGGGTACTTTCAACTATCTACTGATACTGAATGGTACTTTCAACTATCTACTGATACTGAAGGGTACCTTCAACTAGCTACTGATACTCATGGATACTATCTACTGTTATCGAAGGGTACTTTCAACTATCTACTGATACCAAAGGGTACTTTCAACTATCTACTGATACTGGTGGGTACTTTCAAATGCATTCTCAACCGATAAGGTAGAAAAGGAACAAACTAACGTTGGCTGGTTGAAATTTTAAGCAATGGGCAATCACGCTGTTCAATTTTAGGAAAAATCTAATTTATTGCGTGTTAATGCTAAACGTTTCTTTAGAATGTGATAATTAGTTTTGATTACTCCAGGCTGGCGAAGGACGTTTGGTAAAACATAGTTCAAATTAAGATCTCATCTGTAGGTAGTTCTTTACGAAATCTTAGATAAATCTAGCTATCCGAAGCCAAGAAGCTAATAATGAGATTGTGAGGGACGTGTACATAACACACAAACGTTAAATTAATTAGCTGTATTTTTAAATGAAGACTCGTTTTAAAGCTTAGTGTTATATACGTTACCAATGAATTTTATTTTTTTGACTTCGAAGTATGTTAAAATAAGAATTAATTTAGCTAGCCGGACGTTATGTGATTGGGTTGAAATGTATAGATGTTTGCTAGTTATTTATTGTAAGGCATTTGCTGCGATTATAATATCTTGGCGTCGGCGTCGAATATATAATTTTGCTTGTACACCAGTGCCATGAAATTTCGGCTCCAATCAGTAATGTGATTAGTTTTAGTTTATTTTTATTCTATGTTAAATACAGACTTTTTTTTATTGATTTTTATTGTGTTTACTACACTTAACGAAATCACAAAGATTATTATAATGACCCTAAAGTTAAGCGTTACGGCCGAACAGTGTTATTAGGATCCGATGGCGAAGCGGAGCGCAACCCTGTACCAAAGGGAAAATCGTGGGTTCAAAGCCCGCTCAGCTCTTAACTTTTGGGACAGTATAAAAATCTTTAAAATACAGACGTTTATTAATCACCATAATTTACAATCAATATGACATTTTGTAAGTTGTAGGCCCGTGTCGTCAATTTTAATTTATATATTAATTTTCTTGTAAGTGCCAGATAATTCCTATGAAATCCATTCCCAATCATTTATCTTTAGTTCTACTTACTTTGTATTAGTTAGCAGGGTCTACGTTTTATGTAGGCTTTTAAGTTATTTAAGACCTATCTGGCTTAACTGGTACTTAATAAGTGATCTTTAAAATAGGAGGTTCTTAAACACAGAATTCCTTTCCGACAGAAGAAAAGTATGTGGGTTGCAAGCGACATACCTATATTTTTTGTTAAACAGGTGTATGTGGTATCCAGAAAAAATAAGCCTTAAGATGTGTGTTTGTGTGCGTGTTTAGAATCAATTATTTGTCGATCATGTCTGATAAGTTTCCTATGACCTACCAAATTAATACAATATTCATGAACTTTCCAAATACATATTATAATACCTACTGACTGATTTGTTATTTCTATTTTGTGTTGGTAGAATATATTCTTGCGTCTATAACTTTTATTGTGTAGTAGGTATACGCTGCTTTTTCAAAATTGACCCAATTTAAATGTTTTGTAGTATTTTAATGGTAAAGTTTATTAGGTAACGTTGTTATTTCATTTTATTTAAAAAATGGCCATATTAAATTGTATTTATTTTGTACAAATGTATCTGCGTGTCATAGTGCTAAGAATAGCTTGTAGGTCATAATTATTATTGTGCTTTTGTGCTATTTGAAAAACGTTAGACTATCATACAGTTTGCGATTTCTTATTGCGAACATGAGCAAACTATGAACGAACAAAGAATTACGTAATAAATAAATAATAATAGTTTCCAAGTTTGTTTTAATAAGCAGTAATCCCAATTCTCCATATTTCCTTAACCATCCATCACCTTTTTACCTCCGAACTTCTAGACACACGGGTAAGTGCCATCTCCTTCATGGTAGATATTCCACATTCACGTACAAAGCGACTGACTCCATTTTTATAGTACGAACTGCCAAGGAGTGGAACTCTTCCGGCGTCAGTATTTCCGGAACGTTTTAATTTAGGAGTTTTTAAGACGAGAGTGATCAGGTGGATCATGGCTAAGCATGCTCCATGGCTGCATCCTCACTTTCCATCTGGTGTGATGGCAGCTAAATGCTCAGCTACCTATACATGCGGCTTAGTCAGCTTCGCACGTATTGACCATGTCTTTCCTGTGGATTAGGCCTACTAAGCTGTCAGGATGGTATAGGTGCTGGGCAAGCATACAAATCATTTAAAAAGCTGTCCCACTACAGCGTCCCATAAGTAGAGGCATGAGTAATCACCAGTTTCCCCTGACGCTATATAAATCATCTACAATAGATGAAAGGGCCTGTTTACTTTTAACTATACTTTGATATAAAAAAAATAGATATTTCTATATCTAAATATATAAAACTCTTGCGTTACTGACTGACTGACAATCAACGCACAGCCTAAACCGTAAGTCCTAGAAGCATGAAACTTGGAGGGTATGTTCCTTTTATAGCATAGGGGTGCACTAAGAAAGGAAATTGGAAAATTATTTCCCTAAACGGAGAAAAAGAGGAAAAACTTTTAAAAGAAAAATCAACGGGGCGTAACGGCAACGGGGCGAGCGAAGCCGTGGGCGACCGCTAGTTCTATATAATTTGTTCTTTTAAGTTTAGTAGTGTGAGTGCTGGTGTTACATACAGGTATACGAAACTTACATCTTTATGCATACTTACGTCAAATTAATGCATGGGCTTTGCATCGAAAGCATTTCTAACGTTCTTGACACGCGAGGCAATGCTTTGATATACCTCTACCTAACTAGATGTTAGTTACCTCTGAATTCTGTGTAACAACTACTCGTTCGTACACTTGGACCATTTAAATGATCACTGAACTTATTTATCTTTAAGCACACAGTTTATCAAAAAAAATATTCTGATCCTAGCACGTTTTCCTAATTAAAATTACTTTCTAATCAGAAGGTCTAGGTAGCTAAATGTCCAACAGAGCAAAAGGTCTAATGAGCAGTAAGTCTAATTAGCAAAATGTTCATGTAGCAAAACGTCCAGCATTTTGCTAATTAGACTTACTGCTCATTACCAAATAGGAAAGTAGTATGTATACCACTTATGCCAAAAACAACGACGATTGTCGACGGTTGTTTTCGCCTTAACATCAGGTGGTCCGTCTGCTTATTCCATTAGCTAAGCGAATCATTTATAATAATATATTTTACATTCTTTTAACTATTGAACATTATTTACGTCATTATCTTTAAATGTGAACGAACTCCTGCTTTGAATCTGGCGAGAATCCAATTCTAATAGAACTCAGAGTAATCAAAATTATGTAGGACAATTTGGCGTCCTCTTTAAAAACAGAAGATTCATTATATTTACCAGCTGTAATCTGAAGTGAAGGTTATTTCTAGCCAGTAAAAGTATTTTAGGAGCCTTACATCATGCGCTAATTCCAGCCGGTTCCCAGAGTAAAAACAAGTGTAGTAGAATAAAAGATTTATTATTAAAGATATAAACATTATTCGCAATCACACACATCAATTAAACAAAATATTATTTTATACAATTCATACATAATACTTGATTATGAATCAATGAGTGAGATGTTCGCATAATGTTAAATTAATGCTGTCCAATGTTCCCAAGATTCGAAAGGTTGAAGTACCGAAGTGTAGAGATTCCTTATATTAAACATAAATAGAAAAGCGTAAATATATATTATTTATTCTCCCGTCATCATCTCCATGAATTCTGAAACAATGAATAATTTCGTTTTGAGTACAAAGGTAGCACAGAGTCACTGGGTGTTAGGGCAAGATAAGTACGTAGGTACCATCCTGCTAAAATGCCTTAAATTTGAGTACTAAACAATCAATTATAAAAAAAATAATATCTTAATATTTCAATCTATACATATAATTAACATCGCTATCCCTCAGAGTAACTCGTTACAAAATAAGTTTAACTCCATTATAGTAGAAACATAATAATACCTGCTCTCCTATATAGAGTTTATTTTGTCCTGTCTCAGACACAATAGAAAAAATATGAGTGTTTAATATTCTGGTAGGTACCGGATATGTGTTTTTAAGTCTAGATTAGTATTTGCAGAATATTTACCATCGAAGTCGACGGTACCGCTGCCGTCAGTATCGATCTCCTGAATGAGGCCGTCGAGTTCCTCTTCTGTGAGCTGTTCATCCAACTCACGTAGGATTTCACGCAGGCTTGAGGTGGGAATGTAACCGTTGCCTGCAATCAAAACGTATGTCATCAAGTTCTGGCTCTTAAAGCTCTCGAAGAAAGGGCAGCACAGCTCGTTTTCCACTTCCATTCTTTGCCAGCCGTTATCTTTCTTTAAATTTCTTCCATGTTATCTTTCACACAGTTCCTATGGCCTAAATCTACCCACATCATGCGTACCACTTCTGTCCACGACTTTTATCCCTCAGGCATGATATGCTCCTGACCACGCTAGCTTATCCTCAACCATTCTGTCACTGGCACTTTCAAACGTCTCCACTTTCTCATTATTTACAGACGCAACTAAGTATGTGCAGGCGTGCAGTGTGACTTTGTCTAACTGCCTAGACAAGTTTATTAATAAAACAAGACCGTGGTTGACATTATGGTATAAAGGTCTACTCACCTTCCTTGTCGTATAATCTGAAAGCTTCCCTGAGTTCCTTTTGCATGGCCTCAGCATCTTCTTCAACGATGAATTTAGCAGCCAGGGTCACAAACTCTCCAAACTCAAGACGACCAGACTCTGGGAAATAAAGGTAGGTTTTTTATGTTGAATGCTTTATATTCGATTGTGGACAGAATGTAAGTTAGCTGCGCTCATAAACTCGGACACCTATATTTAGACTTTCTGTACCTACAAAAAAGCATTTTGAGAGATCGTTTGTGATAAATCTATTGAGCAGATGTTATATTTTTGTGGATTCGTTGATTCTTTTGATGGATGTTTAATACTCACTATCTGCGTCGACTTCTTCGATGAGTTCTTCAAGGATCTTCTTGTTGAAGGGCTGTCCCATCATCCGTAGGATGTCTGCAACGAAGTCGCAGGGGATACTGCCTGAGCGGTTGTGGTCGAAGCCATCGAACGCCTTGCGGAGGACTGGAACAAACCACACTTCCATCAGAACTTTATATTACGTAACAAAAAACTCGGGAAATTAAACTGTACCATCGATATTTATTGACGACATAGCGCTCACGAAAGCTAACTGGCAAACTAGGATCAATAACCGCGTCCTGGAACTTTCTCCAAAGTTAAGTGCTGAAACGTAGTGCACTAGCAATAAAAATTGCTAAACTGATCGTTCGGCGGGTTAGGATCGGATTAGGACAGTTCAATGCACCGAGGTGTAGTACTGCAAATATTGTGCAATGCATCTATTTTGGTGCAGCAGCGTGCGTGGTGCACCGAGCTGGCCAGTGGCGCGGGCGCGGACGCTACACGCAGGTACGTCGTATTGCTTGTCTCAAAACTAGGTCGCGGACGATAAATATTAAAAACAACACACCACCTATCAGATCGCCCAAATCATCTATCTATTACAACATCGAAGCGGTAGAATTAGGAGCGCAGTTATTTCATTTCAATCAACCAAAACTTATCATTGAACGCTTTCAATGAATCTGGGCCACACCCAAATGGAAACTATGGAAGTTCTCTGGCGTCTCTTAGTCTGTTGTATAAATAGAACCGTAGATGTTTAATAAAACGTGTTATTTCGAAATGCAAGATAACGTGTCTAGAAGACGTGGTCGACCGGCGGCGAACAATATGCTAAGGATAGGAGGTAGGTAAATGCTTCCTAACGCCCTTTCTGTATGACTTTTGTGTACGTACCTAATGAATGATGAGTAAGCGATTGTGATAAAATGTTTATCATCATTCCCTCATTTCGGCCGAAGCTTTAAAACGGACTTGCGTCACATTTTTTCTCAAAATAAATGTTTATTTGCGTGGAAAATAAACTCTCTCGTTTTTAATGACTCGCCTGATAGACACACCGCTGGAGTAATTTTTTACATACCTATATTAAATTTAACGATTTATTCTTTTGATCTTCCATGACAGATAAAAAATAGAAAAGATTTATTATGTGTTTCAATTGGACACGCTAATAAGTTCTGGGGTCTGTAACCTATAAAAGATGTAGGAATAAAATATTTAGATCACACATGTGATAGAGCAAATCGTCCTAGAAACCAAATAGACTATTTTATAGCCTTGTCAGAGCTGAAGTAGTTTTGTAAAAAAAGAACAAGAAAAATATTTTTTTGCGTAGTCGTAGTAATGAAGATATAAACACATCCGTCGTCGAGCATAAATCTGCATCCGGCACTAATAGCCACGACACAATACTTTTAGATCCCTCATTAATTCAAATATCACCAACAAAATACCACCAACAAAACTTTTAATTATACTCGAGGCTCACTAAAATTTAAAATCAGATAAACATTAGAATTTTCTTTTTCTTTTATAATTACCAGAAAAACATGATAACTGTCAGTGTGACAACATTTCGCAGCTGTCCCATGATATTTTGGCAACAAAATAGCTTTTAAAACTTGAATTTTATTTTTACCGCGCTTGTTTAAAAATTTTAATCGTCAAAACGTGTTGGCAGTGTTTTCAAAGTACCATGAAACTTTATAACGGGTTTCTTCTCAAGATAAGCAGTAAGTTGAGTAAAGCTTTAGGTACGTTTGTTTATTACCGACCCTACCATGAACTGCCAAGTTATCGTAATAATACAGTAAAGGTGAATATGTTTTTATTTATATGTATTTAGATACCTTCTAGTAAATCTTACACGCTGTAAGAGCCTCTTTCATCAGGAACCAAATAGAGAATTTTTAATTTTAGTAAGTAGTTCGTTTCATAATTTAGCGAAGATTTGATGAGAATCTTTGGTATGAGGAGTAGAATGCAGGTAAATTGCTCATCATCATCATCATTTCAGCCCGGTATCACCTACTGCTGGGTATAGGCCTCCTTCATTTTCTGCCAGCCTTCTCTGTCCTGTGCGTCTCTTGTAAATTAAAATTGTAAATTAAGGTAAATTGCTCACCTTTAGCAATTAGTTCCCAGTTTAACACCCACTGTCTTCATGAAAATTATGCAAAAATCACCTTTGAAAAAAAATGTGATCTGTGATAAATGACAACAATACCTTCACAAGTTTAAAAATGATCGCACTAAAGTGTTCAGCTATGTGAGACGAATGTAATTTCATTGACGAGACTTTCACATAACAAGTCGTGATCCACCTTAATCGTTTTATTTGTATTCAAATTATAAGGCGTAGTAAAGGAAAAGGCAAGAGTGAATTTGTGAATGAACTCTGAAACTTGAATATTTTAGATACAGCTAGGGGCTTCGTAGGGTTTCTTTGCTCTTCTCCAATTTTTTAACACATTCGAAAGAACCAGTGACACGATAAGAAGAAGAAAAATCTTGCCCTCTAAGATGGGGTGACGATCTGCGAGATGTAGCTGGCAAGCACTGGAGGAGAAGAGCCGAAGACCGGGCTCAGTGTTGGGAGAGACCTACGTCCAGGAGTGGACTAATATAGGTTGATGATGATGATTGTAATATTGATAATTCTTTGCTATTTTAATGTTTACCTAAAAATCTTAATAATTACCACCGTTGTGCCCAAGTTGTAATCGCTTGCCGCCAGAAATAGGGCTGCAAATAAACATTAACCATACCGAAGAGGCGAACTGTAAACCTCTGCTTAGTCATCGGTTGTGTTTAGAAACATCAATTTGGTAAATTACGAGTACTGGGAAATATTCCCTATGATCGTCTAAATATATCTAGAGGACGTCTAAACATAGAGAGTGAATGGTATCAGTCATCTTCAAGAACTAGGCTTTTGTCGGATGCATTACTTTGCAGTTGTTTTATGTCAAGGCTGTCTCCTTGGCCTCTCAAGGTATACGAGTACTAAATCAAATCAATTTTTTTTTTTTTTATGCCACACAATTACACAATCATAGGATCATTATCAAGAGACAATGACATAAAAATTGGTCGTCACTCAGCATACACTACACGACAGAGATCTTTTGTTTTACATGGCTCATTTGCCTTAGAGTTAGATCTGCAGAACGTTGCAAGCAATCTTTAAATCGGTCAGCTTGTGATGTGATACTAATCGGAATCGCAAAGGACAAGGCATATGCAGACCATACACCTTTGGGTCATGCGTCGCTTGGAAAGAAAGTATAGAGCACGTGAGTATACCTTTTATTAATGATAGTCATTATTATAGCAGTCATTAAGCTTAGCAGAGTGATAAGACTGTTGCCATTTCTTCTTTTTCTTTTTCATAATTGGATAGAATCTGCTTAATCAGACAAGTATATTATTACATACCTAAATAAAATAGTTTTTAGTCAAGTCAGTCATAAGACAAGTCGGCCTATTTGTTGACATGTAAATGACAGTGACAAGACACTTTTAGCGAGCCTTTAAAAAGTGACCGGTAGATGTACACAACATTTCGTAGAGGCGCGTTGAATTAAACAATGTTATTGTAACTGTGCTATCATGTTGTTATTTTTTATTTAATTATCAGTTTGAAGTTTTCAACCGTTTGAAAATAGCGCTATTGAGCCCCAGCAAGTTTACACATGCTGATAAATAGGGAAACTCGAACACCTAGCTTAAAGACATTTCAAAATGATCCTTGCGATTCTACTGAATTCTTTTGATTTCGATCCCATCGTTCATTGACAAGCCCATTTCTCCGACAATGACGGTAGCTATCTGATTACGGTACACGGTAGATTGGCGCGCGTCCAGCCGTGTTGCCACGCAGACGCCCGCAATCCGCCCAAACGCGAGCTTACGGCCGCCCAAACAAAGCATAACTTTTGTTCGTGGCTTTTCTTGCTTGAAAAACAATCACGAATATTGGCATGTAAACAGGCATTTTCATCTATTGTAGATCATTTTCATTTCATTTTCAGGGTCACTTTTCTGGAGTAACTTTTACTTAAGCCCTTATTTACGGGACGCTGTAGTGCCTGAGACAGGATATAGCGTAGGCTTGGAGAGCTATGATACTTTCAAAGACACATCCACCAACAATGAGCTTGGTAGCAGTGCGCTTAGTCTATTCTTTCTTTTTTTAAATATTTTTTCAACCTTTAGGTAAAAATAAGATGTAGGTACAGCTGCTTGTTAATAAACTCCCATGAGTGACTCACTCCAAGTGAAAAAAAAGTAAGTAAAATTTTAACACTATACAAAAAAACTACAGGCACGAGTTACCTAATAGGATACTTGAGCAACAATATACAATTCAATAGAAGATTTTTTTATGTTTACGTTGGCAAAGTAAGAATGAACGTAGGAATGGTTATATTTGGATTTATGTTTATTTTTAATATATAGTATGTGTATTTATGTAATTATGTTAGGTTGACCATTGACCACGCCCACCATCGACCAATCGATTTCTTTATATAATATTATAGGGGGATGTATTAAAGCTCGTGCGTATGTTATTTATTAATCTGGCCTCTGTTTTTTATTAAGTCCACCATTGTGCAGATTGGCAGCTAGCCAAGACTGAGCTTGCGTTTTCTACATCGTTTCATGTAAACATTACAACATTTAATGTTGTTTAAGAATATTGTGAGGTTGGGATGTAAATAGTTCAAGTTTCTAGCTATTGCAACAATTTGCAGTGGTTGATATTCGTAGAGTTATGGAAAACTTTACAGTTTCGTTACAGAAATGTAAGTTGCAGTTTTACTCGATCATTATTTCAACATTTTGTTTTGCCTATTCGACTCTTTCTATTGTATGGAAAAAAGATGAGACAGCAAAAATACGTTGAGCAAAAACGATCGAAAATAATTTTTGTCTCATCAATTTTCTGTACAATAGAACACACAGCTCACACGAAAACAATATTTGGTAGACGAATTGTTTTAAATGCACTGGTAACTGCCCTTCTGGTCTAGGTACATTTTTGCGTAATCGTTGGTCTACTCTGCAAAGTTCCTCTAGGCCTTGAGTTGTCTTTAATATCATGTTGATCGGCCCTCAATCACGTGAAATGTTTGGCCATTCATACGAGCTTCAAGCCATAGCCAGTATGAGGGCATAGCTTAAATTATAAGTCTGGACAGACTTATTAAATCTGTGTTGTCTATTAATGTATTTTTTTAGCTATTCAATATCTTTGTCCCTTAGTAGAGTGCAATAGATAGAGGATTTGAAGTTTGATGCCTATTCTTGTGTTTGTTTCTTATATTGAGCAAGAGTTTATAAGATCCGCTTCTTTGTAGGTAGTACACAAGGATACGCATCGAACTATACACTGTTAGTTCTTATATCCTTGCAGTAAGCGTCATTTTTCTTTGTTTTTAGGTAACTTAGCTGTATTTTACTGTACCTATTTTGTCAAATAAAAGTAGAATAGTTTCAAAACTTTTCTTACCGGCAATTTGTTCTGGGGGCAGCTCGTCGGCCTGAAAAATATGAAAAAATTGATCATAAGCCTTTCTAAAACGCCGATAATATTTTTTGTTGCCTAAATTATCTTTGCAATAATTGAATAACCATTGCAGTTTCTGGCATTCGTTTCTGGATTTAAGAGGTTTCGCACTCGTAAATGGCGTGTACGATTAGAATTAAGTATTATTATTGTTTTCGTTTTAATAGCACAGGTAGGTTTTGCAAGATGCAGGTATAGGTACATAAATTACTGAAAGCTAATAAATTTACTTTATTTTCAATTGAAACTAAATTAGACTCATTGGTTGCGCTCTCCGTGGAACCGTGACGTCATCTCCTTGCAAAGTTTTAAAGTATTTATATAATATCTAAAGAATTTTCTGTTGCTAATATGAACTCGCGCGGACATGCCTAGGCATGAGATTAATTTTGCAAATAAATTCAAATTGTTTTAAAAACAACTGAAACACAATTAAGTCACTCCATTCAAAATGAGAAAAAAATGTCTTTTTCGAATGTAACTTAAGTTTAAATAAATGAACATCTAGGTAGTAGTAGAGTCAAGCACAGTGAGGCATTTTTTTATGAACTCGTGTATCTTAATACACGCTTACTATGGATGCAATGTCCACCAATATTTATTATTGATGCAAACATAGACAATCATTTATTTTCTTCTTAGCATACAACATACCTATATCATGAATGGATGAAAAAAAAACATGCACACATAAGTTTGTAGTACACGTATGTCTCCTTGCAATCTAAACAGTTTGCATTATATAATTCTGTAGGTTTTCAAAATTTTGTCTTGTTTTTAAATACATTGACGAGGGCAAAAACTTCATTAAAAATATGTAGAGCTCATAATTTAATTAATTATAGGTTCTATATAATCGTTTATTGTTTGTAAAAAAAAATCTTTTGAATTAATGTATTATTGTAAATAATATAAAGGAATTAATTATTTTAAAGCTTACGTTAGTTTAGATGTTTTCTAGTTTGTTATGTACCAATTTTCTTATTTCGCTAAATATTCCTAATAACAATAAGTTTTAAATTTCTATATTCGGGTAATTGAGCTACTTTTCTATTTTACTTAGGCTCATGTTATCATGTTATGGTTAGTTATGTAGAAAAGTTTTGTATCAATAATCTCAAAACCAAAGGCAGTGTTTCATTGTTTACCGGTTAATTCGCAAAATATTTAATAATTTCATGGCCGCTTCGCATCTGGCGCGGCGTCAATCATCCACCGTGTAAATATGTCTAATAGATTGTGACGGACGAACATAATGACAACACCTGTTAGCGCTGCGTGCACGCATCTGCGGCGCCTCACTTGTCAGCTACACATCCATCAATCAATTTGTTAACCAGAAAACCCAAGAAAATTATTTGTAAAGCATTATTATAAAGTTTCCACAAGCAGAAGACACCTACCCAGTCTTCAGTATCCAGAACCATGTTTGATATCACTAGTTAACACTTTGAGACGCACAACACGACTGACGGGCAATCCGATGTTTCCAGCGTTCAGGGTTATTTTCTGCTTCTCCGCGATATTCGGCTTTCTGATACTTTCATATAAACGGCGGGTCAGCGGAGAGGGGAGGGGAGTGCGGGGCTGCGCGGAGTCCTACCCGGCTTCCTGCGCTGGCGGCAACCAATCACGGCAGCCTCAAACGGCAGGATGCTACAGTATTTTTAGGTAGAAACGTGGTTACTCAGAACGTAAACAAGCGGTGTGTTCGTTGCCGAAAGCGCGGCCCGCCCGCCCTCAGCAATCTAGCCGCCCGCCTTGTGATGACCCCAGATCTACTGTCATAATGTGAATAATTAGAATTTTAAAGTTGTTTGTCGTGTGTAGGCCGTTTACGAGAATGATGTAAGGGGGTCTCATGGAGATTAAAAATATTGTTAAATGTTACTCATACGCAAGTCGTAATGTGTCTTGTGAAGTTTTATTACTTTGCTCTCCTTGAATTTAATTACAGACAAGGGGCTTAGCACGGTTTTCGATGCTTTCAGCGATTTTAACGCTTAATCTATATTATACACGGATGAAAAATATAAAAGTAACAATGACATAAAAATTGGCCGTCATTCAGCATAATTATGCTATAATAGCTAGTACTACCATAACGCTGGTCTTTCGTGACACGTGACACAACGCAGCAACTGCAACTCATCGCCGTTACAGAAATGTCATTTATCGATAAAGATTTTTCGTTTTTAGGGTTCCGTATTTATTTTAACATTTAAGGCCTGCGTACACCTAGGTCGCTGGCGATAGCGATCAATGAAACGCTGTTAAATTTGACGGTGATATTTGAGCATTTTATTGATCGCCATCGCCAGCGACCTAGGTGTGCGCAGGCCTTTATTCATACGTTGTTGCAGATTGCAGATTATAAGACACTGTTGATACCAATACCTAATATAGCAATAGCAAGATTAAGATGAAACTATAAAATTATATTATTTGTAAGATATGTATATATTATCTTAATGTTCGTAACGATAAAAAAGCGGTTCACAGAATACATCTACTTACCAAGTTTCATCAGTGTAGCTCCTATAGTTTCGGAGAAAAGTGGCGGTGACATACGGACGGACAGACAGACAGACAGACAGACATGACGAATTTATAAGGGTTCCGTTTTTGCCATTTGGCTACGGAACCCTAAAAATGACAGCGTTTGTTCTACTAAATAAAACTTACCCACTCATTTTATCAACGCTCAATGATGCGTGTTGCTAAATGATAGATGACTCAAAAATTGGCACACGATACTAAGAACGTCCTTTCTGCCAGGACATTGCCCTGCCTGGCTATTGTTGGTAAACAAAATATGAATAAATGTATCAGTAATTTAATATAAAAATACCGACTTGTTGAAAGGAAGTGCAGTCATATTTATATACCTACTGAAAAATTTACGAATATTTATACGAAAAAAAAATTGCGGCGGGTGACTAACCATTTTAAGCGCAAGATGTAGGTAAAAAGTGTTCTTATCATGTTATAGCTTAATTGTCTAACAGCCCTACTTATAAAGCAATTTAAATTTAATCATTGCTCAAAGTTAGCCCTGTCACTGTTTGTCATTACCCAGTGGTAAGAGATGGCAATAGTTTAAGCACTGTTTATCTTTTGACATATTTTTATAAGTAAGGCCATAAGTGTTATATGAAAACAGATTGTTTCACCAAGGAGGTTTGCATAGCATAAAATGTAAGTTATACTTTTTACTGATAAATTAAGTACCTAGATACCGGTGCAAATAAGAAAGACTATTAGGATTTTGTTTTACTGGTAAGTACAATATTCCCAGTGGTCTTACTAGTAAGTCTGTTGGGAAGAAAATTCTCAGCAGTTCTACTGGTAAGAACTACTACTGGGAACACTGGTAACACAGCTCATATTTTACTCAGTATTAATTTTAATAAGTTATCATTTATCTCAAATAAAAATTACATTTTGTCATACCCATATAAATATTTTATTTACCTCGCCTAGAAGACCTCGGTAGAAGGCTTACCTCGGTTGTAAGTATAGAGGTATTGCATCCTTAGGGCTTGCGCTCGCTTCCTTGTGTAAGAATCGACTATAAGTACTCACCAACTTACGTAGCGTATGTTCCTATCTATTTTGCTACAATCTAAATTGGGTAGCTAACAATGAACGTATAAATACTGTTCAATAATAAAATACCGGAGCTTCATCGCAATTTTATTTAGACTGAACAAGCTCGCTTACAAAATATCAGTATGTCGTTCGGTAGGTAGGTACAGACAGTACAGTAGGCCTACTATCAAGCTCTGTCTGGCTCTGTCTCTGGCTCTGGTTTTGAGTCTGTGTTAGTGCTTACCATTGTATTATACTGTGTGTGTGACGGACTGTGACGTTTCGACATAGGATTTATTAAGTCAACACTAACGCAGACGCAAAACCAAAGCCAGAGACAGAGCTAGACAGAGCTTGTGGTAGGCCTACAGATGTGTTAATTTTCTACTTCCTTCATAGCCCAAGGTGCGAGTAATAAAACATCAGTCGTTGTACCTCCTCAGCGGAAAATCAATAATGCACGTTAATTTATGATCATTTACAATGTTATAAAATTGTGATATCTAAAACTATAGTGTACTCATAATGGGTGGTTGCCAATACAAACGCCAGTGGTCATAAATCAGTGGCATTTTTATGAGCACTGGAAATCTCTAGACGGACTATTTTCAGAAACAGTTATGAACTCGCCGGTTCGTAAACCAGTTCGGATCGAGGGCGGTGTAGCTTGCAACAGCCGCTACTCAACACCTTTATTACAATGGACATGTAGGAGGATGCACAAACCTTTACATGGGTATTGGGTACGAATCACTATAAAATGCGCCGATTGATAAATCGCTGATTTTATGGCAAACCATGTCTGGTTTTAACCTAACGGTTATAAAACTTAAGGACACAGCTATTATTGAAAACTAAGGTCCGTATTCAGAAACAGGAGCCTAATTCTCGGGCCGACCTTATCGTAGAAGCCTCGACAGCTACGATATACGGAAAACGTAGAAAAAGTGCGGGGTTGTGCAATGCCAATGTGTATTGGGACATTGAAAATCTCGGCCCCAGAATTAGGCTCCAGGAGCCTAATTCTCGTCGATGACGCCGTCGATGAATTACTCAAGGAAATCATCCATTCTCTCTTCGAAAACAAGCAATAAAATAAAATTGCAAAATGAACCGAGATGAGCCGAGAATTAGGCTTCAGAGCTTGAGTCTGAGTCGAGCATGGATTTTTGATATTTTTCAATGAAGAACTGTCAAAAAATCTATGCTTGAGAGTGCTTCAGGTTCGACTCAGACTCAAGCACTGTTTCTGAAAACGGACCTAAATCATCATAGTTTTGATTCTGGCCACCATCTTGGCTTCAGAGTTGACTTGCTGTACCTTAGTATGAAAGTGTTCAGCTTTTTTCTTAACCAGACAAGCACTAAAGTCCTAAGTAGGTATGTATACCTAGATAGGATGCTAGCCAGACCGAGCACTTAGCTAATTTATTTCAACACCTGCTAGGCTTAGGAACGAGAGTGGCATAGTACGTAGGCGTTCTAAACGGATAATTTCAGTTGCTGAAAAAATATTGCGGATTGATTAGAAATAAAAATAAGCATTTCAAATCCCTAATGTACACATCCGCCCACGCATCGTGTCTCATTTTGTTTACAGAATGCACGGCTGCGGAATGATATGTTTCAACGTGAAATAATGCTCCCGAACTTTAGCCCAGTTCGTGTTTTATTGTGTATGCGATTCCGAGTTTTATCTCATACAGCTGCTTGCCGGATAATCTGATAAAAATAGCTTATAGACAACAAAGCGTCAACAAATCTTTAGCGTAGATATCGGTTACCAAGTTTACTGTCGAACGTTACTGCGGGCGGACGAATCGTTTATTTACTGCTATTTTATGAAACTATATTTTTATAGCGGTATTTTTGGATAGCGAGATAAATTGGGAGATTATGTGTGTTAGCATAAACTAGTAAGTTTGTATTATATTTTACAAACTATAACATGTTGCGAGCGGCTTCTACCCACGTTGATTATTATCTTGGAAATCTAGCTGCTCTACTTTTCGTAGCAAAAAGATAATAAAATTAAATCGAAATAGCTTATTCTAGGAATTGCATAAGTATATGTACCTACCTAATCTACTTAACCTGTACCCAGGTATTCTTTTTTTCAAACCGACATCGGTCGTCCACCATATTATTATATGAACTAGAATAGCGCTAAAAACGATCTGGACTGGCCTCTCAGCTCAGTATAACTCTGCGTTCTGCGCCGTAGGTTGTGGGTTCGATATTTCAGACGTTTGTTCTCTGTCTGGGTCACTACTTAATTACCTAATATTGTATTCAAGTACTTATGTAGGTTTTTACAAAAAAGCTGCATGTGCTATGTTACAATATCAGCTTTCTGGTTTCCGTACGTAATCTAGTTAAAAATAGGCCTTTGTCTACATAATGTAGAGTAGCTATGTATAAAGCGTCAAAGTCCTCTTTTTTGACAAGCGTAGTTAAGAGATGGAAAGGTCCCTATAAATTTATCTGTGGATGGTACAATTATTTATAAGTGAATCACAGTGAATCACAGTGACGCGTTGCACTTCGCGCGCTCTGTACGTTTCCAGTAGTGTTGCCCAAATTCAGTCTTGGTCTTGCAGTCTTGGTCTTGTTCTTGCGTTTTTGCAAGACCAAGACCAAGAACAAGACCGCGTATTTTTAGCAAGACCAAGACCAAGACTGACCGTGCAAGACTTGAGCAAGAACAAGACATAGCCTGCAAGACTCTTGCGTCTTGCAGCTAGGACTTAGCGCTATTTCACTGAGTAGTTAGGTGTAACAGTTCGGTGTATAGGTAGGTACGCTTAGGAATTCTATGAGACGCAAAAAACTGTATCAAAGAATATGAAAAACTGGACCTATGCGCATTACGACTAATACCATAAACATAGCGAATAAAAAAATATCTATTAAAATCAAACTGAGAGCATGCATAGTTAGTCAGTTGATTTTTCGAATTTCTTATCAAATCTTCAGTTATTTATTAATCTGCTTGATCTTTACTATGGCTATGTTAATTCAAGCTCACAATGTTCCAATTCTAATACGTTTTTCTAAGATTTAAAGTAAACTTTAATAAATAGTAATAGACTAATAGGTAATTGCAAGACTTGCAAGACTCTTGCTGCAAGACCAAGACCAAGACCAAGACTGGGAGCGCAAGACCAAGATCAAGACTGGCTAAGTCTCGTCTTGTTCTTGCATTTGGGCAACACTAGTTTCCAGGGGACCATAATATATTTTTTCGACAAAAAGTTAGTATTTTCTATTGTTTTCTTTTTCCAATTACTTTGTTGATATTAGCATTTGCATTTTGAGTGATTTTCTGTTTTATCGTTAGATTTTGAAGGTTCGAAAACCGTGATTCGTTTTTGTTTATGTTGTTTTGTTTCGACGCTATGTTTGTTTTATTAGCGGTTGAGGGGTATGGGGACGGATGAAGCAATTATTGTGGGTACGATTGAAACAATGGTAAACGTTGCTTTTTTCGTTCTAGATGCCCAGACAACGTATCAAAAAAACTTCAAGAGGCGAGTGTGATATAACTCAGTACGAAAATGCGTATGAAGAAGTCAAAAAAGGGACTTCTTTACGAAAAGCTGCAGAGATGTACGTAGTTCACCATTCTTCTCTTCTGCGATACAAGAAGACTCTCAGAAGAAGAAGAAGAGATTCTGTTAGTTTAAACCGGAGCAGAAGAGCTCTTTTTATGTTCGAAACAATTATTAAGACTGATAGAAATGGTGCCATACTAGAATTTAACCATTTCTTGTTGATTATGAATAAAGAAACTGATTTTTATTACTTATTTGTTTATGTTTCAACTGACACCCATCGCTGTTTCAACCGCCCCTGGTATGGGTACGGTTGATACAGTGGCACATCATTTTATTAAAGTCTTCCTAACTAGTAAATATGGCAGTTGAGCCTCTAATTCTGAGATGTATTTGAAGACAAAAGTCTATTCTCTCATTTTATGTGTTTTGTTGTTTGTTATGTTTCAAAATGGCCGTGCTACGAGCGTTCAAAGCAAAATTGTTTCAACTGTACCCAGTCTCCCCTACTTATGTAGGTTTTTACAAAAAAGCTGCATGTGCTATGTTACAATATCAGCTTTCTGGTTTCCGTACGTAATCTAGTTAAAAATAGGCCTTTGTCTACATAATGTAGAGTAGCTATGTATAAAGCGTCAAAGTCCTCTTTTTTGACAAGCGTAGTTAAGAGATGGAAAGGTCCCTATAAATTTATCTGTGGATGGTACAATTATTTATAAGTCATTTAAAGATTTGGGCCAAAAGCCATCACCCTTATACCTAATATACATATTAGCGATGCGCATTTTCGAATGAAAACTGCGTTCGAAAGATCTTTCGGTACTAATTTTTCTGTTCGAATATGAAATTAGTCCATGAATGACTTCCGCTTTCGAATGATTCGAGAGATTTTTCGAGAGACGAATGGGGCGGGGCTTAGTTTGGTTGATTCATTTTCGCTCACGCAATGTTCGTTCGCCTAAAGTACCGTTCAAGGGCTAGGGATGTGACATGTGACTTTCATTGCAAAAAGTTATTTTGATAATAATCCTTTTTTTGTTTTTAATTACATAATAATAATAATAATAAATATATAGGCAACGACTAAAATTTCATTTGATCAAATGTCTATGTTGAAAACGCTGGCTGTGGCGGTCGTCTGTCTATGGCTCTATCTCTCTATCTTTCAGTTTTTTGGAACTGATTGTTCATGTGCCATTGAAGGAATTATAAGTAGGTCATCATCATTATGATCATAAGGCTGAAGAAGTCTACTGCTGGACATAAGCCTTCCCTCTATATTTCGATGAAGAACGATTCTGAGCTTTTTCCATCCACTGACTTCCCGCAATCTTAATAATGTCATCGGTCTATCGAGTGAGTAGGCGTCCTATGTTTCATCATCCGGTTCGTAGCGGCTTTTCGAGAACTTTTATTCCCCAACAGTTATTGATTTTTCGAGCTATATGACCTGCACTTTGCCACTTTAACTTACTAATTCTTAGGCAATTTTTTTTAATTTTTGCCTAAGTATAAATCATTGTTAATCCTTGGGTAACTAATACTCGTTTTGATCCAAGATTACTGAGGTTTTATTATGATGCTTCCCGTCCCTATCATAATTCTATCGTTTGTTTCGTTCGACTAAGCGGCAGGCATTCATTCGTTCGATGTTGTTGTCTGTTTATTCATTTCATTCACCACTCGAACGCTTGATTGATATTTATTACCCGTTATTGAATGTTAATATCATTCAATAAAACAGGTAGTAGTGTAGTGTCTTTCTTGATTCGTTTCGTTAGTCGTTCGTTAGTCGTTCGTTAGTATACATACTCATTCTTTCGTTTCATACAGTCAGGCTTGCTCACAGAACACTTTTACCCATATTAGCTAGATTAGTATATTAGTATCAGCGTTTTTCGAATAGTTCGAGAGATATGAGTTTTCGAAACATTAGTATTAGTATCTCTCGGATTCGCCCATCGCTAATACATATAAGCAGACGTCAGCAATTTTCGGTTTGGGGCGCAAGAGATAGTGTTTCGAATCTACTAAGCATAACTAAATCACGAAAACTTGTTCGCTTTCTTCAGTTAGATTTTTTTTTCTATCTACCATCCACCATCTGCAGGAAGAACACCAGGGTCGGACTGGATTGAAAGGGCCCGGGTGGCTGACCACAAGCTCGGGGCCCGAGAAAACCATTTTTCGATTATTTTATTTCATTTCTCTCTTATTATATTTATTATGAACGATCTACCTATCTGATCTAGTTTAACATTTAGGTCGCAAGACTTGGGACCTAGCCTAGCCTGCGCTGGCCCCCGATTCTACGGTTACCGCAAGCTCCGCAAGCCAGGCCCGTGGGGGGCCCGCGCAGGCTGCAAATGCCATTATGACTATAAATATGGCTAGTCCGACGCTGAAGAACTCCATTACAGTATCTACCATACCACCTCCGCACTGCTTCCTCCCGCTGCTTCCAGTCCAAATAATGCCCTTCGGAGTTCGGTCGTTCCAGTCGGTGGTATTTCAGTAGACTAGCTAGACTATAGAAAAAAACATTTTTGTTAATCAATCAAAATCAATCAAAGTCTTCTATCATGACATCTATTGGTCAATATCAGAATTAACTAGATACGAAATGTATTATGTCAAGCCAGAGTAAAGTTTTTGTAATGTCAATATCATACTACACGTTCTAACTATGTCAATGTCATGTAGATATTCCATTTGTGTTGTCAGCTGTCATGTCAACTTTTATGCTCAGTCGGCCGGCCCAACCTGACGAAAAAGTATTTTATCTGTGTAATATATCCTTGACACTGGCAAAATTGATTCAAAATGGACAGATGCTATCTCTTGAGTATATGTGTTCTGTGGATGCTATTCATTAAGAAGAAGAAGAAGACCCGCCATGTTGCTGTTTGTTTTGTAAACTTTAGTTTTTGTTGGTAGAATGTACGAATATTTTTTGTTTGAGACTCCTGAAATAGTCGAAAACAAACAACTATCAAGAGGAAACCAGGACATAACAACAAAAAACCCAGGAATCAACTAGTGGTGAATGAAACCATGGAAAGCTATGTAGTTATATCTTTTGTTGGAGAAGGTTCTTTTGGTCGTGTTTTCAAAGCAAAACACAAGGAAACTGACGCTATTGTTGCTCTCAAAGTTATAAGAAAGGTTTGTTTTGGTATCACCTGTGTAGCTCATAAGATTTCGGTATTTTTTATATAGTGAACGCAACAATCCTCACTGTTACAGAAAGGGCGATCCTCAAAAGACTTGAAGAATTTGAAGCAGGAATGTGAGATCCAACGGCAGCTAAAGCATCCAAACATTATACGGATGATAGATAGTTTTGACACTGAATCAGAGCTAGTTGTGGTTACAGAGTATGCAGAAAAAGAGCTCCACAGTGTACTCGCTAAAGAAGGCTGCTTAAATGAAGATCAAGTGAAGAAAATTACTTGGGATTTGGTGTCAGCCCTGTATTACCTGCATTCACACAGAGTTCTTCACAGGTATGTCTTCTGCCTTCTGTGGTTTTGATCCCCACTGAGAACAAATATATATGAATCGGTACATTAAGCAAAAGTGGTGGTATGTGGTTGATTCAGATTTACTGCAAATCACACTCCAAGCTCTAGTTTAAAAAACTGTATCTCAGATGATCTGTGTCTGTGGATTGTGTAGACATCCTCTCCACACATCCTCCTCCTATTTTCTATCTTCTATCTAATCTATATAAGTCTCAGAGGTTACAGCTTTGTCATTATGGTTCTGAGTGCCATGAAGTAACGTTTTATGGGTAGTAGTTGCTACCTCGAGGCCTCTCCTCTGTCATAGCTTGACAACTGCTTAAGCTGAAATCCTAAAATGTCTATATCTGTCTTTACCAGGGACCTCAAACCACAAAATGTGCTGCTTGATAGCTCGGGTTGTGCAAAATTGTGTGACTTTGGTCTGGCTCGCATAATGACTAATGCAACACACATTCTGACATCTATCAAAGGTACCCCACTTTACATGGCACCAGAACTGATTGAAGAGAAGCCGTATGATCATCAGGTAAGCAGTAAGTCAAGGATTACAAATGACGGGGCATCTCTATGATTACTTTGCCATTTTAGAATAAGGCAGTTACTATGACACTAAACTCAGATGCAGTGATCCAATAAATAAAAAATAAAACAATCTGCGTAATGTAGCTGGCAAGCACTGGTGGAGAAGAGACTGGGCTCAGTGGCGCATCTTTGGATCTACGTCCAGCAGTGGACTGATATAAGTTGATTTTTATTTATTTATTAACTGTTTTTCAGGCAGACCTTTGGTCCCTGGGGTGCATTGTTTATGAGCTGATGGCTGGCCAGCCACCATTCTGCACCATGTCTATTTGGCAGCTGGTGCGGATGATAAGGCATAAGCCAGTCCAGTGGCCAAGCTTTATCACTACTGATGCTAGATCATTCTTACAAGTGAGTATTTATTTTCTAGAAATTTCAAACCATTATTGTACAGCAAAGTCCGGGCCCCATTTAGGTGTTGCATTGTGTTGATTTTCATATGTTTTTATTGACATGTAACATATTGCGCTGCTTTAATGCACGTGATGTATCGCCAGACGAGAAACGTGTTGTCATAGATGATTCTAGGCTTGGTCGCGTGGAACTGGGACCTAGACTCACCTAACTTTAAGATGTTTCAAAGTGATCCTTGTGATACTACTGAATAAACACATCTTTAAGTTTGAGTTTATGATGCGTTGCGCTGTTGGATCTGCGGTGGATGACAGATAGTGTTGCTATAACATAATAATGTGTGGATCCGTTGCAACGACGCAACGTAGCGCATAAATGGGGCTGCGCCCTAAACATGCGAGAAGCCCCTAAATGTGATGGTAAAGCTCCCATCTAGTCTATTGAAGTCAGAAATCCAGCTAACGCCACCAATAAAGAAGCCTTAAATTTTCTTTATTTATTTATTTGGAAACAAATAACAGACAAGTAAAATTAAGGCTAATACATAATACTTGTAACATAAACTAAGGTGTAGACATTGAAGACGGAGACTAGATACACTGGTCACAAAATCTGATAACAAATAATAATAGGCAATAATAACAATAATAATAGCATGAGTGAAAGGTAACTCAACAATAGAAAAGACATTGATTAGCAACGCCATTACTTAATAGCGCGGTTTATACCACGAGAATAAGTCACAAAAATCTAAACCTATGCAATAACAAATGCATACAAATATAATGAATGGGCTATTAAAAACTTTGCAGGGCCTACTCCACAAAGACCCAATGAAAAGGATGAGTTGGCCAGAGATTCTGGAGCATCCGTTTATAACTGGCCATGTGCTGATCCTACCCGAAGATGTGCAGAGCGAGTCACCATTTACTAAACCCTTGACTAGCAGTCAGCAGGAAGCGAAACAGCTTCAGAGAGCTAAAATTAACAATAATTCAAGGTAATTACTGAAACATATTCAATTTTAGAATAAAATAAAATCAAAAGTAAATCACTAAAAACCATGGGTTAATTTTTTTTCAATATTTTGGCCTAGTTTCACGCAGTACATAGTATTGAGTTTTTGTAACGTCTTACGATATTTTCCTTGACCGTTTGAGAGTACCGGCATAGTGCACATACATTTTCGTACACGTAAACTCATTGGTGCATGGATGGCTTTGAACCTACGACCTTAGGATCAGAAGGTGGGGCCACTTCCACTAGACCACCATTGCTCTCCTCTTAACCATGTTAGTAGTTAGATTAGTTTACAAAACACATACTAATATGGTATACCATTTTATCTTATTGACTTTACCTTCTGCGCCGTAGGTCGTGGGTTCGATCCCCACCGAGATCAAATATTTGTGTGGTAAATACAGAAGTTTGTTCTCTGTCTGGGTGTTATATTGTATTCTAAGTATGCATTTACAAAAAAAATATAAGTATCTGGTTCCCATAGTACAAGCTCTGCTTAGTTTGGGGCTAGATAGTGTTGTGTGGATTGTCTACAATATTTATTACTGTTTTATCTTTCAGAGCAGCAAAACTGGAGAACGAATCTCACAAACCCGAGCCAAGAGAGCATGATTTACGAAACGTCCGCGTGATGCAGGCTTTAGAATGTATTCCGATGTCAGACGATGATAGCGTCCGTGCAACCAGCGCTCTCAGCGTCCGAGACAGCCTCAAGACTGACGACGAAGACCAAAACCTCATCACAGCAGCCAACGCTAAGCTACTCCGACACGAGTACAATGTAATGAACAACTCTAACTTAGTTGTATGCAACCTTGAAAACAACATGGCTCAACTCATGGCAGCTAACAAAAAACAATCCGATCTCAACAAAATGGACAAGATTGATGAAGAAAAACATACCACCGAGAAAATTAACCCGGAAGCAAAAGAAACAGAATCTAAAACTGATAGTACTGAAGTGAAGCAGAAAGCTAAATCAGTCGACACAGCGTCACATAGCCTTGAAAATCCGAAGAGTACTAAATGCAGCAGTGAGGTTAGCTCAGGGCTAAGCAAAAGCGTTCCCCCATCGTACAAACAAAAGCTTCTACAGTTCTCTAGAGATAAGCTACGATTTGGCAGCGGCGGAAATAAACTGACCAGAAGTATAAAACGTTCGTTTCACTTTAGCAGAAGTTGGGACAAGAAAGGCGATGGTCAAAGACGTACCAGCGAGCCGACTGTTGAAATACCAAGCATTGTTGACGGTGATATTAGAGACAAAGAAAAATGTTCTAAGGAAGACAGAGATGAAGATATTGAAAAGAGCGAGATAATAGACGAAACGTGTGATGAGAAAGATGTCGCTGATAATGATAAAATGCTGCTGGTTGAAGAAAAGAACGATGGTACATACGCTTTATTTTATAGAATTTATAGCTTGTCCTGCAACTCAACATAATCAAATTCTTAAGAATTTTATAACGCCTTTAAAATATTTTTTTCACTGTTCTGCCGATGAAAAGATTTAGTTTGCATCTAATATTTGGCGATCTCCTTTTAGTACATAATTTTAATTACTTAATTTTTCAGTCAAAGAACCCTCAACGATAGAATTGGAAGAATGGGAAGCATTTCTGAACTCGAATATTAGTGAAGTCATGAATGGCGACGTAGAATCACTCACACAACTAAACATGGTAAGCTAGACTATTATATTATGTCTTTTTCACACAGCGCTATCTAGCCCCAAACTGAGCAAAGCTTGTACTATAGGAACGAGATGACTAGTAGTATAAAATATATTAATAAAAAAAAAAACAGTGAATTAACCTGCAATTCCCAACAATTCTGGGCTGGAGGGCGAAGGTTCGATCACCACCGGGACAAGTATTTGTGTGGTGTACATAGATATTTGTTCTCTGTCTGGGTGTTATATTTTATGTATTTATAATAAAAAATACACAGTATTATATCAGCTATCTCACCAATTGGCCGGGCTCAGTGGCGCCTCTTGGAAGAGACTATTATAAATTGATGATGATGATGATGATCAGGGGGCTAATTCTCGGGCCGATCTCGATCATTTTGCAATTTTATTTTATTGCTTCTTTTCGAAGAGAGAATGGATGATTTCCTTGAGTAATTCATCGACGACCTCTTCGTAAAAGCCTCGACAGCTACGATGTACGGAAAACGTAGAAAAAGTGCGGGGTTGTGAAAAGAAGCAATAAAATAAAATTGCAAAATGATCGAGATCGGCCCGAGAATTAGCCCCCAGCTATAGATAGTGCAATCCACAAAGGCGCGCCCCACTATTCCTCCTAACCGTTTATAGTTTAAGTGTGCAAGCTTCCGTCAATGTTTGAGTGTTATCGGTACACACTAATTACCTATGAGTGCACACGTACACTACAATGAAACGACTACGGTTCGCGACTGCCGCTCGGAGCAAACTCCCCGCACCCCGCGATCCCCTCAACCAAAAATTGGTGGGGCGCGTCTTCGTGAATTGCACTATCTATATCTGGTAACCATAGTACAAGCTCAGTTAATGCGGGGCTAGATAGTGCTGTGTGGATTGTCCAAAGTATTTATTTATTTTCTCTCTTTTATTTATTTATTTTCTTCTCTCGTTCCTGTTACTGAGATCCGATCTCCGTTACAATATCTTTATAAATTGAAACCTATGTGTTTTAGTCTGTTTCATAAGCTATATTATTGTAAAGTTTTCATTAAAATCCATTCCGTAGTTTTAACGTGAAAGAGTAACAAACATCCATCCATACTTACTAACTTGTCTGTTTCATCATAAGCTATATTATTGTAAAGTTTTCATTAAAATCCATTCCGTGGTTTTAACGTGAAAGAGTAACAAACATCCATCCATACTTACTAACTTGTCTGTTTCATCATAAGCTATATTATTGTAAAGTTTTCATTAAAATCCATTCCGTGGTTTTAACGTGAAAGAGTAACAAACATCCATCCATACTTACTAACTTGTCTGTTTCATCATAAGCTATATTATTGTAAAGTTTTCATTAAAATCCATTCCGTGGTTTTAACGTGAAAGAGTAACAAACATCCATCCATACTTACTAACTTGTCTGTTTCATCATAAGCTATATTATTGTAAAGTTTTCATTAAAATCCATTCCGTAGTTTTAACGTGAAAGAGTAACAAACATCCATCCATACTTACAAACTTGTCTGTTTCATCATAAGCTATATTATTGTAAAGTTTTCATTAAAATCCATTCCGTGGTTTTAACGTGAAAGAGTAACAAACATCCATCCATACTTACTAACTTGTCTGTTTCATCATAAGCTATATTATTGTAAAGTTTTCATTAAAATCCATTCCGTGGTTTTAACGTGAAAGAGTAACAAACATCCATCCATACTTACTAACTTGTCTGTTTCATCATAAGCTATATTATTGTAAAGTTTTCATTAAAATCCATTCCGTAGTTTTAATGTGAAAGAGTAACAAACATCCATCCATACTTACTAACTTGTCTGTTTCATCATAAGCTATATTATTGTAAAGTTTTCATTAAAATCCATTCCGTGGTTTTAACGTGAAAGAGTAACAAACATCCATCCATACTTACTAACTTGTCTGTTTCATCATAAGCTATATTATTGTAAAGTTTTCATTAAAATCCATTCCGTGGTTTTAACGTGAAAGAGTAACAAACATCCATCCATACTTACTAACTTGTCTGTTTCATCATAAGCTATATTATTGTAAAGTTTTCATTAAAATCCATTCCGTAGTTTTAACGTGAAAGAGTAACAAACATCCATCCATACTTACAAACTTGTCTGTTTCATCATAAGCTATATTATTGTAAAGTTTTCATTAAAATCCATTCCGTAGTTTTAACGTGAAAGAGTAACAAACATCCATCCATACTTACTAACTTGTCTGTTTCATCATAAGCTATATTATTGTAAAGTTTTCATTAAAATCCATTCCGTGGTTTTAACGTGAAAGAGTAACAAACATCCATCCATACTTACTAACTTGTCTGTTTCATCATAAGCTATATTATTGTAAAGTTTTCATTAAAATCCATTCCGTGGTTTTAACGTGAAAGAGTAACAAACATCCATCCATACTTACTAACTTGTCTGTTTCATCATAAGCTATATTATTGTAAAGTTTTCATTAAAATCCATTCCGTAGTTTTAATGTGAAAGAGTAACAAACATCCATCCATACTTACTAACTTGTCTGTTTCATCATAAGCTATATTATTGTAAAGTTTTCATTAAAATCCATTCCGTGGTTTTAACGTGAAAGAGTAACAAACATCCATCCATACTTACTAACTTGTCTGTTTCATCATAAGCTATATTATTGTAAAGTTTTCATTAAAATCCATTCCGTGGTTTTAACGTGAAAGAGTAACAAACATCCATCCATACTTACTAACTTGTCTGTTTCATCATAAGCTATATTATTGTAAAGTTTTCATTAAAATCCATTCCGTAGTTTTAACGTGAAAGAGTAACAAACATCCATCCATACTTACAAACTTGTCTGTTTCATCATAAGCTATATTATTGTAAAGTTTTCATTAAAATCCATTCCGTAGTTTTAACGTGAAAGAGTAACAAACATCCATCCATACTTACAAACTTGTCTGTTTCATCATAAGCTATATTATAGTAAAGTTTTCATTAAAATCCATTCCGTGGTTTTTATGTGAAAGAGTAACAAACGTCCATCAACTTTCGCGTCTATAATAGCAGGATATTTGTTTTTGTGTCCAGGTGAGCATGGTGATAGGCGTGGTGGGTAGTGCGGCTCAAGGCGCCGGTGGAGGCCGGGTTTGTGGCGCCGTGGCAGCCCTGCTAGCGCTGCCGGCCTTAGTGCACACACTGCCACGGCATACTCTGCTCAACATTCAGGATGTAAGTGGGAAATAGTACATTGTTACCCGAGTGTTGAAAGTCACGTTTTTTGAGTCCCGAGACGGGTTTGGCGCCTGAGCGTTAGCGAGGGCGCCAATGGAGCTTGAGGGACTCAAAAGACTTTCACCCGAGGTAAACACTGTGCTTTTCATTACGAATACAAGGAAAGTAAAAATAAAAACATGAAAGAAAAATTAGTGAAAATGATGATTGAATTGCCGCCTTCCCGGTTTTTTTTTTCTTTTTCTCTGGTGGGCCTTCGGCTTCGGCTCGCCAGCATTATTCAGCCATTATTTTCATTTTCATAATTTAAATCTGTGTTATTTTAAATAAATAGTTGAAGCTATACACTAATCAAGTAATTTAGAAGATATATTATTAATTTAATACTATCTTTATGTTATTTAAATTTAAATATTACATTGCGCTCTAATTAGACTTTTTAAACTTCTTACCGTTGTAATGGGTTTCCAACCTACTTGCTGAATAAAAAGTTGGAATTTGGTTGAACAACCTCCTTGCAGTTAGAAAGACTTTAGAAAGTTGGAACATGGTTGAATAAAATAGAACTTGTTTTTTTTTATAATTTGACAGCTGTCAGTAGAAAGCGATTCTCCCTAGGGCTGAAAGTTTTACTTTCAATTAGGCCCCTCAGGCAACTTCAGACCTACTTTCAGAGTATGAGTAATGAAAAATGATTTTATTTTATACAACTAGCTAATAGAACAAACAAATTGGATTTTTGGTGTTAATTGGTGTTGCTTGAGTATACTTTGTTGTACAAACAGTTTCCGGACAGACAGAACTTCGCAATCTTTGTAGAGTTGTGTCGTTGGGTATCTGTATGGTCGACAGGTAGCTACTTTGAGTACTGCTCTCTGTGCTCTTTCGAAGGGGAGGTGTGTGACTCCAACACCACCCCAGGATGTTAAGCAGTAAATCAATAGCGATTGGCACAAAGCGAAATAGGTTGTTCTTAATTGGGCACTGTTTGCAGCATGTCTAATGTTTTTAAACTGAAACGACGCACTTCTCTGAAACACAGACCCAGATATTTTTCTTTTATACTGCCTGCATGCTGTTGCGAAGTGCTAAGCTCCTGAGTTTAGGCGGCAACCATCAGATATGACCAGGTATTCATGCAAGATAGGAACGTATCCTACGATACCCTACAATCGCGTCCATGAATTTGAGGTATACGGTACGAAATGTGGTTTTCGATTCGCCTATTTGTCTCTCTCTATTGTATGGACAAAAGATGAGACGACAAAAAGTACTTTCGTAGAAATTATCGAAACGAGTGGTTGTCTCATCAATTTTTCTATACAACAGAGAGAGACACGTGTTCACACCAAAACAACATTTGGTAGACGAAATGTGTTTCTTTACTGTGGTAGTAAAGCTTCGGGTACAGCATTTTCATTTCGTTGAAGAATTATTATTTCTTTACTTTAATTGCACTAAAATAAAATTAAAGTATCTTTTATTTACAGGTGTATCTTGAAGCCAAGGTGGTGTACAACTTTGTCGCAGCCATCAATTCACTCATGAAGAATAGTAAAGATACTGATGAATCGGCAGAAGACAGGTGATACACTTTTATCATTAATTTGTTTTTGAACGTTATTTGTTCTCCTTTTTGACGTTTCTTTCTGTAAATGCGTTCCATTTTCAAATCACTATACCGTCACACTATGCTTGATTATGTTTTATTTCGTTACATATAAAGCTATGTAAAACTCCTTGGTGAAACAATATTTTATTACAAAATGATAAAAAGCTTTTTTTTTTAATATAGTCGACACACAGATGTTTGCGTTAATGTGCGCCTGCGACTCTTTTAGCAGATATTGTTGTAAATATTTTACTGTTCATTTTAATAAATAATTACTTCTCTCTTAAAATAGTGACATGTTTATTATAAATGTTTTACGTAACTCGCATGAATGATGTAAAGTAGAATGTTCACCTACCTCGCTTTAAGTAGCTAGTGTAACAATCTATTTTTTTTTTATTTTGTGTTGGCTTGGATACAAAGTCCTTCCGCCAAAACCTTTTTGTTTGTAACCACAGAACAAAGTAGAACGGCCATGTGGCCGTAAAAGTGTCGCCAAAATACATAAGCATTATGCTCCTTTCTCCATACAAATTCAACAGTTTTTTCGGGAGTCGTAAAGTGTAAAACGCCTTGCAGCGGCGCAAGAATTACTTTCCGAACAAGTTAAGCGACAATATAAAACATAGAAATACTTTCTTAACATCTTCCTTCCTTTCTTTTCCTTAGAATCCTCATATTTAGTGATGTATTTTAAATATAAAAGTGGAAATGTAAAACTGGCGACATCGGCTCCCATGCAAACGGCGCATGATCGCCTTTCTACTGTATTCAGTATCTTGTGTTTGTAACAATCTGCTATAGGTAGCGGCACATAACTTTAGCGCTGACCATTATTGCGCATAATCAAAAATAAGGTACCTGAGGGGGGCTCGCGGTATGAAGGGCGGGCGTGCGTAGCGCTGATTGGCTCTCCAGTCGCACTCCGCTCTCTGTACCAATAGGACACTCTGCACACATCCACACATTCTGTGTGCGCGACATGCGTACACTACGACGCATGTGCAGCTATCCCCTCCGCGTTTCGCTCAGCGCTAAATTTATATGCCGCTAGTTATAATGTTTGTATTGACAGATTGCAAGGAGTGGGTCGGATGGTCGAGGTTTGCTCGTGGCTCTGCGTTCGCTCGTGTCGCGGCGTGCGTCAGCTGGCCGCAGCGCTTGCCGCGTACCATGCCTATCCTGTCTTCACGAAACTACTGACTTTGTGTGAGTGTACCTGGATTTTCATAACAATTGACCAACTAGCTATACTAGCTAGCAACGAGCTATGGAGAGAGCTAGGCTGGGAAATTCACTACGTGATAGAATTAGAATTGAGGATATCCGTAGAAGAACCAAGGGCACCGACATCGCTCGTAGAATTTGTAAGTTGAAGTGGCACCATTGCCACTTCAACTATTATTGCACTATTATTGCCCATGAGGGCCATATAGATCGAAGAACCGACAACCGTTGGGGAATAAAAGTTCTCGAATGGCGACCACGAACCGGAAGACGAAGCGTAGGACGCCCACCCACCAGATAGGCCGACGACATTGTTAAGATCACGGGAAGTCGATGGATGGAAAGGGCTCAGAATCGTTCTGCCTGGAAATGTGTAGGGGAGGCCTATGTCCAGCAGTGGACTTCTCAGGCTGATAATGATGATGATGATGAGACCAACTAGGCGATTGTGTAACTCTGTTTCAATCAAAAGTTTGATACTAACTAGGAGCAGCGATCACGTTGCGATAATTTTTCGACTGCTATCTATTGCCATACTAGTTTCACGTAGTTCCTATTTGCTATCTCTTGCTTATTACGTCAATATTCAGTCTTGTTGCAACAGTTCCTTGTGTTTTGTTTGATTTGTTTTTTAATGGAATTGAAGCTCAAAATAATGACAAAACTGACAGATTATACTAGGTTTTGATTGCAACAAAAGATACACTTCATCCCACTGTAACGATACCGACTGTCTCCTTCATTTAGTATGGGGCAGACAGAGACGGAGATATAATGCGTAGAACCGCGCAGTCTGCACTAGTGTGATCACCATACAAAGTGTGACCGATAAACTTCTGAGGCACCGCAACTCACGAGTCGTCAATAGACAATAGTCAAACTCTAAGTCACAGTAAAAAAATCTATTCGATCATGTCACTTTTTGATTTGCGATCTTTATAGATCTTATCTAAAAAGAAAGTAGTGGGTTCGATCCCCACCGAGAACAAGTATTTGTGTGGTGAACATAGATGTTTGTTCTCTGTCTGGGTGTTATATTGTATTCTACTAGCAGTTGGTAACCGAGCTTTCGCTCGGAATTTTATTCGTTAATTTGTATTTTAAAGAAATCATAAGAGTCATAATTATTATCATCTTTACTGGTTTATTCTTACTGAACAACGCCATCTGGTGGACATGCTTGCAGTTGGTTGCTCACAATCGTCAATAGTTGGCAGGAGCAGTCACATATTCAGTTTATGTTTAATTATTAAACTCGGAAAGAAATAATCATTTTTTTAAAATGAATCCTAGCTAGATCAATTTATCGCCCCCGAAAACCCCTGTATACTAAATTTCGTGAAAATCGTTGGTGCAGTTTCCGAGATCCCAAATATATATATATACAAGATTTTCTCGTTTAAAGGTATAAGATATGTAGGTATGTATTTACAAAATAAAAAGTATTTAAGTATTATATCAGCTATCTGGATCCCATAGTACAAGCTCTGCTTAGTTTGGGGCTAGATAGTGTTGTGTGGATTGTCCCCATTATTTATTTTATTTATTTATCTATTTTTGGATCATTTAGATCTTGTAGCTCACAATAAATTTATGCTTACTTTAACTCACAAAACTCTATTTCACATGTTAGAAAGAAAGAAAGAAAATCGTTTATTTATACGTTTTGGACTAGATAGAGACTAGATCTAGTGATGCATTTGATCTTCTCGCGATCTAGACACAGATCCATATAGCCTGCGGATCTATGTGTCTATATAGATCTAAAACGCGATCTACCTATGTCTAGAAACAATAACAATAATAATAGAATTGAATAGAAAATATTTTACACACCTTAAAACTAACAAGAGAGATATTCAAGTTTAGGAGTTCGCTTTATTTAATTTTAGCCTTTTGAAAACGATACTTTCGATTATGTTAAAGAACATTCTAGAACTTTAAGGAGCAATCTGTATGATGGTTGATGATCGACTATTCTAAATCATTCTCATCTCATCTTCCTGGAAAATAAAAGAACATTCTGGATAGATCATATCATTATTTTTTGTATCTAAATATATAAAACTCTTACGTTACTGACTGACTGACTGACAATCAACGCACAGCCTAAACCGTAAGTCCTAGAAGCATGAAACTTGGAGGGTATGTTTGTTTTATAGCATAGGGGTGCACTAAGAAAGGAAATTGGAAAATTATTTCCCTAAGCGGAGAAAAAGAGGAAAAACTTTTAAAAGAAAAATCAACGGGGCGTAACGGCTACGGGGCGAGCGAAGCCGTGGGCGGCCGCTAGTAATTAATACAATTTTGGCTATAATTATGTAGAATTTTGTATTTGTATAAGTTACCCTTGAACGTATCTCCGATAAGCGTGGCGCCAAACTTTTCGGATTATATTGTCAACACATTGCCAGATAAAACTTTATTTGGTTTTTATTTATGCGTATTTCTTGACAGACGTGTAAGTCATAATACATATAACATATGATATTTTCATATTGCAATCTTCAGATAAATTTATCCCTGTGATTAAAATACATCCATCTTTTTTTATAGACTTGTCAAAAGATGGACTGGCATTTTTTTTCGATTGGTAGAGTTAATCAGTAGATTCAAAAATCTGCTCTTAGAAATAGAACAGGATTCGATAAAACTTGGACTTGCCAAAACTTGGTACGGTACAATTTAATATTACATAATGGTAAGTTTTACTTAGCTTGGGGATGTCAATGTGTAAAATCCACCAATACTTATATAAAACTAGCGGCCGCCTGCGACTTCGCTCGTCCTGTTTACGTTACTTTTTCGGGATAAAAAGTATCCTATGTCCTTCTCCCGGTTCCAAGCTACCTCCCCACTAATTTTCTGACAAATCGGTTCCGCCGTTCTTGAGTTATAAATAGTGTAACTAACACGACTTTCTTTTATAAATATAGACTAGTGGCCGCCCACGGCTTCGCTCGCCCGTTCCCGTAACACCCCGTTCCCGTTACTTTTTCGGGATAAAAAGTATCCTATGTCCTTCTCCTGGTTCTATAAGCTACCTCCCAACCAATTTTCAGCCAAATCGGTTCCGCCGTTCTTGAGTTATAAATAGTGTAACTAACACGACTTTCTTTCATAGATATAGATATGGATAGATATACCTTATTTTATGTAGAGGAAGAAACTGTTAGAAAGTCAGTGGATATAATAATGTAGAATGTAGAGAAGAGAATACGTACTACGGATTCATAGGTTGATGACATTCTAGTATTTCTGTTGGGAGATGTAGCTTAGCTCGCTCAATAAAATGCAATCGACAGCAAAGTACAAAATACATGAGAGGAAGCGACTACATTCTCGTAGTTTGCATACTCAACGGTTATCGACCTTTTGTCGACTTGGCTGAACTAGGAGCAGCCAATGACTAGACATAGTTAAAGGCCAGTTTACATTGTATCAGCAGCGGAAGTTCATAGTTCAATTTTAAAGAGGTATGCTCACTGACTTCTCGATGACAGCGACAGGATTCAAAATTTGTATAAAATGGAGTCGCTTTCCGCGTCTGTATTTCCGCTTACTCCTAAACCACACTATCTATCTACATGTTTGTTGTATCATAACTTTGTCATTTAATAAGCCGATTTGACCTAATTATTTTTTTATCTGAAAGGTAATACTTTCAGATTGGTCCTATAGAAATTCCATCAAAATCAGTTCAGCAGTTAGACCATGGAGTCGGTTACTCAAGTTTTTTAACTTATATTATGTTAATACCCGTGCGAAGCCGTGGGTCGCTGGTAATATTGTAAAAAAAACAGATTCTTGCACAAAACAATTGCAAATTATGTATTTTAAAGCCAAAAGGAATATCTTGAAAAATTGTTAAAACGAATACCTAAAAAATAAAATATTTGAGACATTATTTCATTCAATTTAAGAAATACTAAAAGGTTTAATGTGAACCAACCTTAATGCTGAGTAGTGCTTACGCATTGTCTGCTTTGAAACCGCTGATGTTGAGCGATCTCTCAAAACAATGTAAAAACTAGATGAAATGCCTATTTTATTTGCTGACTCATATTTTCACATCTTGCTACCAATATTTTATCTTAATATCCTACAAATATTATAAGAGAACATTTTTGGGACATTTGTGATTACTTTTATTTTTTTTAGCACACGATAAAAAAACCGGGAAAAGGCGTGATTTTATGTGTGTAAAATAATCTTATACCGTCCTGCCACCAGCGTCGTTTGGCAAATTCAAATTCAAATATCTATTTATTCAATGGTATCACAATGATCACTTTGAAACGTCTTAAAGCTAGGTAGGCAAGCAGGGAAGAAGAACAGGCAACAAACGGCTTGATTCCTACCGTTTTTTTGTGTGATCCTTTTACAAAACAAAAATAATAATATTAATGATAGCAGTAAAGCTCCAGTGTGGTCCAACATATTGAGACGTAGAAATACTTGCAGAGCAACCAAGACTGAACAATTAATTATTTTCAGATTCCAAAACACCGCGCATCGTTCTGAACATCGTCGGTCTACTCATCACCATTCTACAAGACTTACCCGAGCACGCAGACGTCGTTGAAAGAATCCTATTCGACGACAAAACTTTCAACTTCATGTGTCTTTTAGAACAGCCCAGCGACGCCCTTAGAATGAGAGTCTGTATACTTATAAGTCTACTATGCACATTCTCGTGCACTACGTTTTCAGCAGCCATGGAGTTCAAATGGAGTAAGAAAGAGACAGATAGCTTAGAATCTTTACACACTCACTGCAATGTTACATTGAATAGGGCGGCTAGGTTGGCAACTAAAGAGCTTAGCAATATGCCGTTTTATGTAAGCTAGACTAAGTTTTGGTAGAATTTAAGTCGCGTACTCACTTAGCGTGTAGCATACAAATGTATTGTGCCTATTTTAGTTGCAATAATACGCCAATTTATATTCTTTCGTAATAGTAAGAATCTATACAATAATTTAAAAAATAAAACTTTGTCGATGGAATAGTTTTATAAGTACTGTCCAGGGGGTATAGACAATGGCTGCAGAAAGATTAATAAATATTAGTATTGTGTACAATCTACACAGTAAAATTATAAAAAAAATACAAGATAACTTATTGATATTTAATCCATAGGTTCCCAAACTAGTGAAAACAGTGTTTCAGCCTTCTCCGTTATTTTTAACAGAAATTTTGTCGAGAGAAACAGCGCTATCTAGCCCCAAATTTAGCAGGGCTTGTACTATGAGAACCAGATAGCTGAACTATAATACTTAAATGATATTCTTTTTTGGAAATACATGCTTAGAATACTGATAATATTTTAACAAATTATGACAGTGACAATAACCTGACAGATGTGCATGTGCATGCCAAACCAATGTCATTGTGATACCATTAGCCTTTCCGGGGTATACATAATTCGTATTACGATTGTCAAAATCGAGTAAATGAAAATAGACTGAAGTGAAAGTATTAAAATTTCTAAATTGTATAATATTATAGATTCTAGTATGTAGAGTCTGTTCAGAAAGAGAACCGTCGTGGCCAAATTGAGAACAAACGTTTCGATTTTTATATGGCAGCTCATCCCTTTCTTTCTGTCAGCATTTTGCATCATAAAAATTATATAAAGGAATAGTACACTAGTTGTGATAGGATCAAAACGCAACAGACGCGCTATTGTATTGCACACTAAACAAAAAAGGTGATTTAGCACAGCAGCGCCCTCCAATCCCACGACGGTTCTCTTTCTGAACAGACTCTACATATTTTAATAAATTATTTTAAATATGATGTGAGAATAATGAGCAATCGAAATTATGTCCATGGTGCTTAAAAATTCAACCATCAAAAATCAAACTATAAATCTATTCTTACAGATGCTACTAGTTTTCATATTCCTTACTACCTAATGTACGTTATTGCTAGCTTAGCTACCCCATAAGTATTGAAGCCTGAGTGCAGGAGTAGACTGATGATGATGATACAAATTATAATAGGTTTGAATAATAAATGTGATAACATCACTGCCAATGTTTCTAAATTCGTACTCACATAATATTGCGTGTATTTTGATGACATATCATAAAAATCTAAAATTATTGCTTACATTTTTATCAATAAAATGCTTTGCCTTGAATATCTACTTTTTCATTTATTTTTTATAATAGAACCCGTTATCCAACCCTACTCAAGATAGGCATACGATCTTCACTTTTAAAATCTGTTAAAAATGAAATAGGTATATGCAATATTACCTATTGCCATCTCTTGACAGACATTGATGTATTGTTTTTATGGAAGGTTTACTTATTTGCAACTATTTCGCATTAACAATACAGTTCTATAGAAATCCGTAGCAAGGCATGCTAAGCTTTTTGAATAGGTAAAAAACTCAAAGAGTTTTTTCATCTGCCTACTCTAAACTGCTTTAAAACACGGAAAAATAAAAAAAAACATTAAAAAAAGGTGTTTTTTCGGGAAAAATTATAGCTTTACGCATACGAGTTGTGTAAAGAAATGGGCCTAATGTAAGAACACTTGCAAAAACTCAACCTGTTCAATATCAAGGCATAGAAGCCTTATCGACAATCCCGGAAGTAAAACAATTGAGCCACATTATCTTCATTACGATTCTACGTTTCGCACGCATCAATATTCAGGTGTTGAAAGGTATCAATCGTATTCCGGGCATAAACGTGTACAACATCCCAAATGCCGCAATAAGTCCACTACCTACCTCAAAAGTCAACGACCTGTGCAGTTAACACAAATATAAACACTACTAATTTGACTATGTGAAAGTTTATAGATTCGTTCGTCCGTTAGCGATATAAGTTTTAGAAATTTGTTAGTAGGTAATCGGAACTAAAAACTTATTTTTGGATTATGAATTATTTTTTTATGTTATAATATATAACCGTCATTGAAATACAATACATTAGTAAATCAGTAGGTAGTGTTTTTTTTTCATCTTTAAAATAATCTTAAGCTGGTTTTAAAGTCTGTTTCATGAGAATCCAGTGTGTGAAATCTCTTTAATTGATTAAAATATAGCGAAAGGAAACCACGTGGAAAAGCTAGTGTCATAAACAGCCGGTAGGTTTATCGGCTATGCATTGGCAAGATCAAAGACCTGACTTGTATTTCGAACGCCAACTGCACTTTATGGTGGTTACATAAGGAAGGTGATCGGCCGGCCTCGCGCGGTTCGTGCGTTCACTGACACGGTGCACTAACAAACTCACTAATATGCATTTTATAGCTTATCGCCATTCGGCTTGGATGAGACGGCAGCGTAAAGAGCAAAGTCTGACTTTAGTTTTTTTTTCGCCGATTTCTGACGAATTAAAAATCGACAAATTTAGTTTTTTTCGAATACGACTTCGTGATTTTACTTAGATCAGGAACGTTTTGTTTGGAAGACGAAACTATTTTGAACTAACACACGCGTTACATTTTGTTAATCGAAATAAATAGGAACTTACAATAACTTTTTAAAAAATCTTTGAAAAGTTCACTATGATTTTTCTGTGAGAAAAACGAAATATCAGATCTTATAATATAATTTAATAACTCGTAATCATGTGTTTCGTATTTTCAGGCACTTAAAATCCTGAGTAAATACGATACCTACGACTACGAGTAGGGCTCGTAGTTTTCCATAGATCGTAATTTTAAGTGCCTCGTTAATTATCCTATGAAGTGTAGGTACTTACTTACCATTTTGCGCGGTAGTTTACCTCCTGCATTAATAGATAAACGCTTATTGTGTTGATGAACTTTTATGCACTATAAGCTACTTAGTCCAATTCCATAGCATTGACGTCAACGGAATTGTTCCTGAATAACAAGCACCCGTATTCCAATCGGCACTACTCCTATAAAAGTACATCCCTGCTATTTACAACTAGGCACTGCTGCATATATTCATTCAGTTTTTTACAGTTATACCTCACTTGTGTTTTGTTTTGGCTCTTTGCAAAAACTAGTCTTATAAGTTCACACACCTTAGTCAATGTCTAGAGGTCGTTTAATTCTAGGCCTTTTTTGTGGCACCAGAACGAATCTTCAGGTAGATACTAAGTTGATTGTCCGTGCAAAGACCTATCCACCTACTGCCCAATTCAATTTGCAGGTTATCGTACCTTTAAAAAAACCAAATATCTAGGCTGCCTACCTCACCAGTGAGATACGAATATAATCACAATCTTGGGGCTTTATCGGACGATAGGTACCGATTTTCCAAACGAAATTTCAGCTATGCGATCACGTATCGTGTCCGAGATCTGGAGTTCGTCGACCCGCGTATTCACTGTACCATTGGGTCATGAGTATTTTGACAACGAACTGCGGAAATTATCTAATCGGCACACGACCGCGAGGACGGCGGGTCGTCGACACCGCGGCCGATCGTAGCGGGGCCTGCTCCAACCGCATCGACGAAAGTGAAATGAGTAAATGAATACTGAGCCAGCTGTGCGGCTGCGGCGACTCCCGTGACCGAATTTTGTTCATTGATACGAACGGCCAGAGTGGGTGGTCAGTTGCCACGCTGTCACCGGCGCGACGACGGGACGCAAGCTCTACATTTTGATTGGTCTTAACTATCCTGTCGTTTCCTCGTTAGAGAGAAAGTGATGTGTCCGAAACACGATATTTCCAATTTGATAAGTAGCAAATCAAATGACCGTGCATAACAACAAATGAATGGGGTACGCCCTGGTGAAAATACGCGATAATAGAGTTAAACGGACACATACCAGAAAATAGTATTGGGATTTTGATGCTAACAAAAAGCCTCAAAAAATATTAAAAACTTTTTTAAAATCATTTTTTACGCAATAATTGAAGTTAAAAATAACTGCTACGACTGGCGTAGCACTTTCGTAGCACTGCTACGCAGCAACTCCTGCGGTGCTATATTCCTGCAACACAATTCGTTCGGGCGATTGCTGAAACAGCTGTGAGTTTTCAATATTGGTTTCACAAATTTATTTAACATCAATTCAGCGATCTTCCGAACAAACCGTGTTGCAAAGGAATAGCACCGCAGGAGCATTTATCTTTTCGATCAAATAATGATCTCTCACCATTTTTTCAACATGTATATATTTTTTATATGAGCACGATTATGTCAATGTTATGTAATTCAAACCATCTAAAAATATAATGTTATAAAAACTTGTCCGCTGAATCCGTTTCCATAATGTTACATAAAGGTCAATGACCGACCACTCATCTACGTTACATTTTGTTACAGATGAGATGTGAGACGTAAGATAATAGAATCGCAAAGATTGACGGCCCACATACTTAGTGAACTAGATAAAAAAATATTATTCGGCATATTTCTTCGTAGTGCAAATGTAATGGTACAGGAGCCGAAAGACTTAATACAAAAGTTTAAACTCATGGACAGGACTGTTAAAGGCGTTGGCCTTTAGCGTCCTGAAGCGCTGGAGCGCTGTCAAATATGACAGTGATATTTGACAGCTTTCGCTGCTGATCGCCATCGCCATCGCCTAGATGGGCGCAGGCCATACCTAAGTGTTGTTCCGAATCAATCAGACAAAGAAGTAAAAACTTACCGAAAGTTTACTAAAGTCTATATTTTATTTTATTTTTCATCAGAAATTTTTTCGTAGTTTATGGTACTTTAGGTCAAGTTTTGTTACTTTTTCTGATTTTGAATCAATCAAAAGTAGTCAAACATGAACAAGTCGATAGATAATCCATCGTCAGCTCCCGTACTACAATAAATGGCATAGCGACAGATTTGATCGATGACGAGAAATGTATTGACGTCAGAGACTCTTAAACTCCTTGCTGCGCAGTTCATAATTCTTAAGTAAAACGTAGGAATTTATTTAAAATAACTCCATTTAGCGATTTATGAAAGTTAATTACAGAATTTTAACCTGAAACTGCTGGTTCGAATGTAAAGTGCAAAAAATTTGAAAATACATTTTTCTATAGGTATAGAAGAGAATAGAATATAACTTGATTGTACACCAAAGTGAAAGATTACAAATAACAAAAAAGGAGTAAATACTAAAAAAACGAGAGGTACCTACAATGGGCAGTCTTATCGCTAAGAGCGATCTTGTCCAGACAACCTTTGAATGGAAAGAACAGGAGTATGGACGGGGGCATACACCATCATCTCAGCCCGTTTGCACCCACTGTTGAGTATAGGCCTCCTCTTTATTGCGCCACTCTTTCCGGTCCCTCGCGAGTCTCGTCCACTCATTAGCAAGAATGTCGTTCGACCAACGGGTGGGTGGTCTGCCTCTATGTCTTTGAGCATTGGGGGCATACATCATAAAAAAAACATAAACGAAATAGTAATAAACGAATACATATATGACATAAATATAAATACATACAAAATAAATAAGCATAATCAAGATATCGTAATATAAAATGTACATGCTTTGTAGGGGAGGAGCGGGGGTTACCGTACACTTAAGGTAGATCTCTTATTACTCAATAACTAAAAGCCTTATTTGTTTTATCTTAAGCATTATCTGTAGGGAAAATATTTGACTACTAAATGCTCGAACGAAAAATAAAACCAGATAAATTCAAATGTTAGATTTATTAAGTTTAAATAAAATACAAAAGTACGGAATCATCCGACACCTTCGGATGATTGCGTACAGTGTTGGTTTACCTATTTAGCATGACAAAATCCACAAATATAACCATCTGGCACATCTTTATCGCTGCACAATGCATGAACCCATAAAACATTTTAGACAACTTGATCAGCTCATCCCGGATCTCTACTTCTTGCTCGGTAGTAAAAACAGGCTTGCCCCCTAGTCTGGGCTTATATTCAGGACCTTTTTTTACGTGATCGTGGAGGGTCATTACTGGTACTCCAAATTTATCTGCTGTTTTACGTAATTTGGAGCCTGCCTTTACCTCTTCTATAGCGAGTCTCATTTTGCGGGGAGACCAGGTAAGCTTCTTTCCTCGAGGCATCTGAAAATAAAGATAGAACAGTAAATAACTAAATCGAATCAAGACCTACGGGTGATACCGTACTTGCGGGTGATACCGTACAAAATGTACGAACCCACCCGAAGTCGCCATTTTGGGAGAAATGTTTTGACAAACGAAAATTATTAGTGATTTCAATGAAAAATTACAATCAATCGAATCCAAAATCAATATCGTACAACTTACATAAACAAATAACACAATTCAATAAAAAATATAGTACTTACAGCGTAAATCTTTTACGGCAGTTTTTATAAAAATTGGCGCGAAAACGTGACACATGCTTCACACGCGGAACCTGACGAGTCACTGGAGCGGGCGGGAGGGAAGAATGCAGCAGTGCCGCGTGGCGACCGTTACACAAGGATATACCTAATTTCTCATGATTCGGTCCCTGTCAAATACAATGTACGGTATCGTCCGCTGTACGGAATGTCCCGCCGCTCCCCTACACACATAAAAAGGAAAATATTTTGTAATAACAGTCTTGGGGAAAGATGCGTCGGGGGACTCTCAGCGATAACAGTTAATGAAAAAAAACACAGGATATTCGACTTTATTTTAATTTACTTTATATGGAATAACAAAAAGTTGATACATCGAGGTATTACGTATGTTACGAGGGTTGGGTTGTGAACAAATGTACTACCCGGTACTATCGTATCAGCTATATTTTGATATAGCTTAGTAAATCAACATAAAAAATGCAGTGTCTAGTTACGTAAAGCAAGAAGTTCAATTACATTACGTGTTATGTTATGACCATATTATGACGCATCAATAATACAAAAAATTCATTGCCACAGGTCACTGACCGATAGCTCAATTACAACTACATAGTAAAATTTCTATCAACCTACTATTGCTGTATTTGCATTTGTAATGATCAAGCAATTCTATTTCTTAATTAATATTTATGGAGTAAAGAACCTATCAACGTAATAATATTAATTTGCTGAGCAAAACTAGTCGTCGTTGACCGTCCTTGCTAGAGCATTGACCCCGGAATTCTAACAGAGATAAGGCCAATAAACTATTATCCAATCTTGATCGCTATTACGTAAGTCCTTGGAGATATAATGAGGTGACCTTCGTGGTCGATGAACTCAACATGATGTGTGTCGATGGCACAATTACCCACTGCGCAATAGAACGAAGAGATTCGAAAACTAGAACTGCTAAAAACAACGCAAATCTAAGTGTGAAATAAAAATAATGTTTTACAAAGTAGCAAATCCGGTCCACCACAATTTTGCAGAGAGTATTTTTAATTTATGAAAAAGGACCCATAATATCCTAAAATTCAAGGTCGGAATCTGGCTAATTGATTCTTAAATCTTCACTAGAAAAATAATTAAAAAAACCAATGAAAATAAATAATATACATAAAAATCTATTTAATGAACACCAAAAATTAACATGCTTAAAATACAATGACCTCTGCGCCCTACAGAGTAGAAAGGTAAGTTAAAAACACCATTATTTCTACTCTCCAAAGACCTAGCTAGGCTGTCTAAATTTAGTAGTCAATCAATATTTGCAATAGCAGTAGGTAGTGCTCTCAAACGACGAGGATAAACTTCATCAAGAAACAAGTTATTGTATATAAAACTGTGATTTGTAATCTATTATATAGCATACACTAGCTTGTGTAAATATAATTTAAGTTTAAAAAACTTGAGAAACCGACTTCATTGTCAAACGGCTAAACCGATTTTAATCAAATTTGTTTGGGACAATCTGGACGTAAGAATAACCTTCCAAATAAAAAAATAATTTTCTAAATCGGTTCATAAATGACGGAGGCATGCAGTTACAAACATTAAAAAAATTATTTAAAAAAAAATGGCAACACCGATTTTAATAAAATTAAAATGGGACCAATCTGGAAGCAGTACCTTTCAGATAAAAAAATAATTTTTCAAATCGGCTCACAAATGACGAAGTTATGCGGTAACAAACATTAAAAAAAAAAATAAAAAAAAAAATAAAAAAAAAAAAAAAAAAAAAAAAAAACATACAACCGAATTGAGAACCTCCTCCTTTTTGATTGGAAGTCGGTTAAAAATGCATATTTTTAAGGCTCAAATAGATCCGAGGGCATGTCTGTCAGGGTCTGGATAGAGTCTACGATAGACACTGCCTAGAATAACAGTCGTCTCGTGAGACTAAATACAGAGACCACTTATAACGACGCAGGAACCTAACATAAGCATTCCAAATCAAACACGTTAGGTAGTTTAAAACTTGTTTCAAGGCCACTATTATTTTGCCCTAAGGTCAATGACCTAAGATTGATAAATGCATAATAATAGATATGCGATAATAATTTTATCGCCAAGCATTGGTTATCAATGCACTTTTGATAGTTTTTTGAATTTGATAATAATAATCACCGGTAGGTGTAATCATGATATGCCAAACGCGTTCGTATCGTTTTGTTCCATATAAATACCGCCATGTGCGACCGCTTCTTTGCATTTGCCTCGCTCGCAATCTACGATAAATACCTATAATCTAAGCTGGGCTGCAGTATTCCGCGACTAATTTAAAGTGTTGAGTTATAACTAATAATTTTAAGCTTTTAAAGCAGTGATAAATCGCTACCAGCTATACTTAAGTTTACGCTGGTAAATTAATAACACTCGTTGACAAGCTCATTTTGTTTAAATCTATTAGTAAATCCGGATTTGTACAAAATGTTGGATACATTTTACAATGTGTATTTGTGGTTAACTTATCAAAAACTGGATTATTTGTACCTCGATGAAATAAAATATGTTCTACTTTTCACGTTCGTCATGTGGATTGTTATTAACAAGATTAATTATTACAAAAATCTTCCGCCTGGTAAGTTTTCTGAGCTATAATTTTTGTTATCTATTTTTATCACATTATTACAATAAGTCATGAACTCTACTTTATGTCAACATACAATTAACATTTCGTTCCTATTCGATTCTGTAACAGGACCATGGGGCATACCTTTCCTAGGATACTTGCCCTTCATGAAGCACCGTGGCGCTCCTCATTCGTGGTATCTAAAGAAGTCCGCCAAATATGGCGATGTCTTCTCTGTAAAGTTGGGAAGTAATCTCATAGTGTGCATCGGAAAGGCGAATATGATGAAAGAGCTTTTCTATAGACAAGACTCTACTGGACGCCCGGATACACCTTTGATAAATCTGCTGGGTGGATTTGGTGAGTAGCCTTTAGATTTATCCTTAACATTTACTAAAAGGCACTGCAGTTCGTTTACCTACACCTACTCTTTGCAAGAATCTGGTTTACTAATATTTTATTCGGCATGTAGATATTTGTTTATAGCATATGTGATATTGACCGTATATTTATTTTAAATATTATGCGGGAATGTTTTATTCTACAATAATAGGATATATAAGGTTGAGAATTGTATTATATTTTCAGGCATAGTTCTCAGTGAAGGCGCACTGTGGAAAAAACAGCGGCAGTTCCTTCATGAAAAGTTTCGCGTACTCGGAATCAAACTGTGGCCGAATCAGCGTTTCGAAAAGTTCGTTATGGTAAGCAAGCTAAGGGATGTTATTGTTTTTATTTAACAATTAATCTCACCCGACTTTTTTCGTAAGTTTTGAAATACGTACAGTGTCGTAGCATTGCTGTGATATTGCAACTGATACTTATCAACGTCTTTGACCAATAAATGTACATTGCAATGCTACGAAACTAAATAATAATTAAAACCAATATTCATTTTTTAGATGGAGCTGGAAGAACTTCTTGAAACACTCACCAATAAAAAGAAAAGACCGGTTGACCCTACGTTTATATTTGGGCGTCATATGCACAACATAATTTGCCAGTTAATGATGAGCTTTCGTTTTGAGGAGAATAGCGAAGATTTCAAAATGTTCAACGAAAAGATTACGCGAGGCATGAAGTTGTATGGATCGGTTCATTTTGGAGAACACGTGAAAGCTTATTTGGTAAGTTTTACAACAATTTATACTTATTACCCAACTGCTTAGATGAAGGGTCAGTTTTTTTTGGTAACCATTGCCTGTATCAAAGCACTGCCTCGCAGATAACGCACGTCAGGTACGTGCCCTACGATACACTGCCCGTCGTCCATCAACTTAAGGCATACATTATATTCAGCCACACGTGCCAGTTATTTCACTGGCACCCACACCCTTCAAACCGGAATACAGCAATCCTGCTTCACGGCAAAAATAGACGTGATTGTAGTACTTCCCCAGTCGAGCCACATACAAAGATCTCTACTACAAAAAAATTGGGGTTTTGTTTTAATTTAGTTATCTAGTCGGTTTGTGCTGATTTATCAAATATAAGCAAATACCTCATGCATATATTTCTTTTCATTTGTTATTTCTTATATAATATATTGAACCTATTTAGCATTTAGGTTAACAATATGAATTGTATTACAGAAATTGCCAGGAAAACAAGCCGTACTCAAAGAGATGAGAAGGAATCTTCAAGATATCAGCAAGTTTCACGCCGATCGCATCACAGAGCGTGAGCACCAACGTAAAGCTACTTCAAAAGGCGTGGAGCCCGCTGACCTTTTGGACTGTTACTTGGAGAGGAAAGAAGTTGAATGTGAACTTGACAAAACTGGAGATGAGATGACAATTTTCCCGGGCGCGGATCCAGGTTAGTAAGAGTTAAGGATGAATGAAAACGTGAAAATAAAACTCATGCGCATTTTCTTGTGACTTACCCATCTACTATTTACGTTGCTTCTTCTTATTTTATCAACCGCTTTCTATGAGTATAACTATAAAAGTACAGCGAAGAATCGCGCGCGTTGATGTCTTTTGTATGGAGCTGGTTACTGAACCAGCTCCATACAAACTAAAGTAAAGAGGGCACTGGCCCTCTATACATTCAAATGGTAATCTATAGTTTTGATTCTTTCTGCACTGACCTTTACAGAGGTCAGATTCTTAATTCAGCGATGTCACGGGGCAACTTTTGACCCATGGCATACGAGACATTGGTGCTAGGAAAATAAAGCTAATAAAGCTTGTACATTGAACATTATACCAATGAAGATTCATATTTTTTAGATAAACAAATTGTCCAGGTCATGAACGACCTTTTTTCCGCCGGCATGGAAACGTCCCGTACCGCTCTAGTCTGGTGCCTAGTGATGATGATGAGAGAGCCTCAGGTCGCCCAGAGGACCAGGGATGATCTGCGGAAACACGTGGGAACAGGACGAATGGTTACTTTGGAGCACAGGTCTCAGTTAGCATACGTTGAAGCAATCATATTTGAAACTTTGAGGACCATCTCCTTGGTGCCCTTAGGAACTACCCATGTAAACACTAGGTGAGTTATAAATAAAATAAAAATCCTTTAATTCGGACCACATGAAAGTAATGAAATTTCTAATGGTGTAAAAGTTTTGGAATGTGCATATTTTTAAAGCTTTTTCAAAAACTGGTAACTATATGTGTGATATTGTACCACAAAACTGTTTTGCGCCTTAGATATTTTTTTAAATAAACAAATACCATTTTCTACGGCATAATATTTTAAACAAAGTGTACAAATCATACTTTTGTCGTAGGGAATGGAAAATAGACAACTACACGATCCCGCCCGGCACACACATCATTCCTCTAATCAACAAAATGAACGTGGACCCTGAAACCTACCCAGAACCTTACAAATTTAAACCTGAAAGGTTCATAAGGAACGGCCAACTTCAGGTTTCAGAAACGTTTGCGCAATTCGGCGTCGGGCAACGAATGTGTTTGGGAACGCAGCTTGCTAGGATGGAGCTCTTTTTATTCTTCGCTAATCTGATGAACCATTTTGAGTTTTACATGCCTGCGGGTGAAGAAATACCGGGGTTAGTAGGCGTCTTGGGATCCACGCATTCGCCAGTGCCATTTGATTTGTGTTTCAATCCATTAGAAAACTAAAAATTGGTTTAACGTGAAGAATTCACGACGAAAAGATATTATATCTACACTAGTGATCCGCTCCAGCTTCGCACGGGTTGCTAGAAGAAAAAAGCGTGTTGTTATATAGCCTATAGCCTTCCTCGATAAATTGACTATCCAACACATAAATAATTTTTCGATTCGGTCCAGCTGTTACCGAGATTAGCGCGTTCAACCTAACAAACAATCAAATTCTTCAGCTTGAAACAATCAAATTCTTCAGCTTGATAATATATAGTATAGATTATATATCTTTGTAAACTTTGGGCATATGCCGACGGTGAAACAGAATGGACTTTTTCTGGATCGAAACGAAAAGAGCCTCTTTGAGGCGCACTTAAAATCATTTCACCACACTTAGGTTCGAAAGAACCAGTGATGGGTTTAGAATGAGTAAATATTATTTTTAAAAGTTGATTGTTATTAGGTTAACGTGTTTTGCGCCGCCTAATGAAGGAGTTAGAATGAGTTAGAAATTTAAAAAGTCATTATATATAAGAGTATTATAAGCATACAAGTTTGCGGATGATGATTGTTATTTTTACCATAGTTTTACATATTTTTAAGTGTTTTTTAGGTTTCTAATCCGTTTTGTGTTCATTTATTTTATCTGCTGTTGGGTTTTCCTGTTATTGGATAACATTGGAAAGTTAAAATAAGCCTGTTTTGGTTCCTAATGTTGTTCCTTCTATAGTTATATAATATATAATATATAATATGCCGTGAATTTTCAGTTAAGCAATTATTCTGCTATCAGTATCTAATTTATATTTATATTGTTCCTGATTCTGAAAGTCAATAGGTCTTCAAAATTACGAGTACAAAGAAACGTTTGGTAATTACATCTTACATTTATTAGGTATTATTTATTTTCTTTACCTTTAATGAAGATCAGACGAACAAGTTTGTTGGTTAATTTCCTTTTAAGTTTTTCTACAAGTTTTTCTTAGTTTAATTGTTTCGTGTTTGTAGGTACCTATGTTTTTGTAATATTGTGATATCGTTGTTTGCTTTTTTTTAATTTCTTAATTTTATTTGTGTGCTGAAGCAGCAAATAAATCCATGTCTATATCTATGTTTCTTTTATCTAAGTTTTAATTACAATAAAGTTTTGAACTTAAATTTTTATCTTATTTCAACAAAATACTAGTCACGAGCGTCCATCTTATTAATTGCTAGCTACGAATAATTATAATTATAATAAGATCTAGCACATCATGATAATTCACATAATTAACTGTTAGTTCAGATGTCTATCAAACTTTTATAATTAGTTTGTGACTCTAAGTAGGTTTAGTTAAGGCACATTCACCATAGAGACGATATAATTATTCTTAATTTCCATTCTGCAAGTGGCTTTTTCCACTAAGACTAAACTAAAGAAATAGAGTCTGTTCAGAAAGAGAACCGTCGTGGGATCGGAGGGCGCTGCTGTGCTTAATCACCTTTTTTGTTAAGTGGGCAATACAATAGCGCGTCTGTTGCGTTTTGATCCTATCACAACTAGTGTACTATTCCTTTATTTAATTTTTCTGATGCAAAATGCTGACAGAAAGAAACGGATGAGCTGCCATATAAAAATTGAAACGTTAGTAACTAACGTTTCGATTTTTATATGGCAGCTCATCAGTGAACCGTCGTGGCCAAATTGAGAACTGTTCTCAATTTGGCCACGACGGTTCACTGATTTCAAACTGACGTTCGGTTGGAGTTGTGGATACTGTGTCAACCATCAGTATTTTTAGAGTAGATTAGGAAACTCCCTAGCAAGTATAAATCTAGCTCTAGCTAGACTTACATTATACTACTATAGAACGACAATTGGATACAGTTATGCATAGTGAGTCCAAGCGCCATTTTCAGTTTTTTGGGAAATTACATAAACGCGTTTTTATTGGTAGAAGATTTGCATTTGCATCGTCAGAAAGTAAATCTATGTACATCGAAGCTTATATCTGTAATTTAACATGTTACAAAAAAAAAACACAAAAAAAGGTTTTATTTTGGAATATATCGTTAAAAATGCACTTGGACTCCTAGTAAATAAAATATGATGTTCTCATTTTGCAAAACGAGTCCAAGAGACAAAATAATTATTTATTCTGGAAGATTAGCTTTAAGTGCACGTGGAAACGAATTAATATGATGTACTCATTTTGCAAAATGAGTATAAGTATAACATAAAAATGTTTCCTGGACTATTTTCCTATCGTAAAAACCCATTGAATTTCCGTATTTACTCAGCACTTATATTAGATGTTATAGAGGATTGATAAAAATAAATAAAAAACTATTAAAATGGCACTGATAGTATGTCCAGAAAATAAAACAATATAATTATCATAATTTAATAAACAATAATAATTTAAAACAAGATAAGGACTATCTCAGATATTATCTTCAGCTTTCAGGCAGACAGAATAATGATTGATGATATTATTGGTAAACACCAACCCCAAACCCAGAACATATCGGGTAGGATGTAGGATGGAGTAGGTAAATAATATATAAATCTACTCTTCTTCAATATGTTCCGGATAAAAAACCTAAATGGCCATCAACACCTTCAACAACAATATCATCTTCAATCGTGTCATCAAAAATCAAATCTTTGTCAAATGCTATAGCGTCGTTTGGGATATTATGAAACAGTGATTTTAAATCTTTTAGTTTTTTCTCTGAAACATTTTGTACTTTCCTACCCTTTCTTTTCTTTACATCAATTTCTAAGCTTTCTTCCTCTTCTACTGCTCCTGCCTTGACATAATGAGGCAATGTATGATTTTAGGTTTCCTTTATCTGGTTTATTCTTAACCAATTATTATTGACCTTCTCGCCCACTGTTATCTTTTTTCTGTTGACAATAGCTTTTTCCTTTACTTCAGTATTTGTGATTCTTTGTTCTGCAGCTTGCCATAACTTTCTTGTAGTCTTGTGGAGTATAAAGAATTAATTGCAGTTTCAGAAATATATAGGGTGCTTTTCGAGGAGAGATCATCAGGTCTATTTTTATACTTTTTTGCTATATTGTACGCCCGAAATAGGTAAGCTGTTGGAACATAATTACTTTTAAGATGTTTTATACACAGTTTTACAATAAAATATTTTTATCTTTATCTTTATATGTGTATTCTGGCCTTTATTTTTTTTATACTGTTCTCCGCAACAATTAAGTTGACCAAAGAATTAAGTTTTTGACTTTGGTAAACTAGTATAATATGTGCTTCCTTAAACATGACTTGGGTTCTTCTGCCAGCCTCTCCTTCCACCCAAACAAAGATTACGTTCAGAAGTTACAAACAACTGTCGCGTAGACTACTGATGCGTAACACTACGTCGTTTGGACTAGTAATGTATAATGGAAATGTGCTTTTTCAAAATAAAATTTGGTTGTTAGTTTTAAATTGGTTGTTGGACTTGTATTGCATTTCAAAATACTTAGTTTGCTATAGAAGGCGCTTGGACTGGGTATCAAAAAATAACACTTAGAGTGAAGCTGGCTGCAAGAGTGTTTTTTCTATGGCTTAATTATGCCCTAGTGATTACGAAAATGCGAAAAAATCAAAAAATGAAATTTGGCGCTTGGACTCCTTATGCATAACTGTATCCAATTATAGAAGTGGTATGGGTGGTGCTTATACTTTTATTTAAAATAAAAAATATCAAAAGTTATTTATCTAAGCGTGCTTAGTATAAGCGTAGTATTATACAAGGATGAACAATGAGTATAAAAGTAACAATGACATAAAAATTGGGCGTCATTCTGCATAATATATATTCTATTAGCGAGTGCTACGTAGCGCTAGTCTTCTGTGAATTTGTCTTGTGACTTTAGTAAAAATACATTATGCATACATCATGTTAAGTTTAGGAACAAAAAATACTTAAACTTTAATAAAAATCTTAAGGTTTTTTCGCTTCGAACTAACTTCTAATCTCTATTTTTTTTATCTCTTCGTACAGAAGCACCACCGAACCATTGCTTGAGAAATAAAAATAATGACGAGTCTATTTAAAAAGAGTTACGTAAATACGAGTGCTCTCAGTGTGCTTCACCCATGAGCCATTAACCGTGACATTAGCCATGGCAGTTTCAATGTTAACGAGGTTAGGTACTAAAACACTACCGTTTTATGAGTTTACCACAACTGTGAATCATCACGTTATATAATCTAGTCATAAAAACTGTAAATAACCTCTACAAATGTAGGTATTCGTTTTTAATGTAAATACACACTTATAAGCGGATCTAAAACACATGATTCCAAAGGCCGTTTCTGCTATAGATTCAAAAACATATTTTTGATTTGTAACAGGATCATATATAAAAACAGTAGGAACCAAGCCGTAGTTTGTTGCCGGTTCTTCTAGTCTTGGTCGCATGGACTGGCACCTAGACTTACCTAGCTTTAAGACGTTCCAGAGTGATCCTTGCGATTCTACTGAATAAATACTTTTGATTTGATTTGGTTTGATGTGATACAAACCAAAGTAGGTATCGGAAAAAATGTTTTCCCCCGTATAATGTGAGACGCCCAAATCCCTTTGAGCAATATAGATCAAAACTTGCAATTTTTTACTAATTTCTTTATTTACAGCCTATTGCGCCTTATCCACAGTAAAGACCTAGCAAATTATATCTCTGATGATATATGCTATCTTATCATTGTTTATATAAAAGGACTAAAATTATGTAAACCTAACATAGATTAAAACTTGAGTTTTTTTATAGGAAATACCTACTTACGACCATGTTTGGTTTTGATTTCTTGAAAAAGCCGGCTGTTGAGCTCTGGTTTCCTTTTTAAAAGGACGGTCTTTGTGTTTTGAAAGAAATAAATACATTATGGTTCTTAAAAAAATACACAAGAGTGCTCATTCGTTCCCACCATACTATAATCTGTTGGCAATTTCCTATTGAAAATACAATGCAGACTAAAAAATTGGGCATTTCTATACATGGCTTGTCATTTAAATCTGTACACGTGGTTTAAAACTGGTCGTGCTTTTTATGATATTGACCTCGAGATCATATAAAGCATTCATAGTGTTCCTTAGTCGGAAGGGAGAATCCATTCAATTTGGTATTTTTCATCAACGCGATGCGTGACCGCTGCAAGTTCAAGGTTTTAAGCCGGAGTTTTATGGCTGCGAATGCTAGAACTGAAATCAGTATCTGAGCTATAGATATATCTAGATAGTTTACGAGCTGTAAGGCCTATTACCATGAGCTCTGTCTGGCTGTGTCTCTGGTTCTGGTTTTGAGCCTGTGTGAGTGCTCACCATTGTATTATACTGTGTGACGTTTCGACGTTAGATTTATTTAGTCAACACTCACATAGACTCAAAACCAGAACCAGAGACATAGCTAGACAGAGGTCATGGTAGGCCTACTGCAGCTAAGAAAACTTTTTATTTGAACCAAAAATCACGCAAGTACAGCAACGCAAGTAAAGTGTATCAATGACAGTATGGAAGTTGGGTACAAAAATAATTAAGATGATGTACTCCCGCTATCCAACCTGACAGAGGTTGGAAGATGACTATTAAAATTTCCAACATCTAACCTAGGGTCGAAAGGTAGGTTGGAAGATAGGACTATGACAGCACGAGTTATCAAGAAAAAGAATAACATGGAATACAGGTGCTATCTATTTATTTTTATTTGTCTTGAATTTTTTGTAAATACTTCATATTTGTATTCATTGTAAGTTTGTGTAAATAAAGTTTTTAATAGTACATTGTACCCGAGTGTTGAAAGTCACGTTTTTTGAGTCCCGAGACGGGTTTGGCGCCAGAGCGTAGCGAGGGCGCCAATGGAGCTTGAGGGACTTAAAAGACTTTCACCCGAGGTAAACACTGTGCTTTTCATTACGAATCAAGGAAAGTAAAAATAAAAACATGAAAGAAAAATTAGTGAAAATAAATTATAATTTAAGTTTAAAAAACTTGAGAAACCGACTTCATTGTCAAACGGCTAAACCGATTTTAATCAAATTTGTTTGGGACAATCTGGACGTAAGAATAACCTTCCAAATAAAAAAATAATTTTCTAAATCGGTTCATAAATGACGGAGGCATGCAGTTACAAACATTAAAAAAATTATTAAAAAAAAATGGCAACACCGATTTTAATAAAATTAAAATGGGACCAATCTGGAAGCAGTACCTTTCAGATAAAAAAAAAAATTTTCAAATCGGCTCACAAATGACGAAGTTATGCGGTAACAAACATTAAAAAAAAAAAAAAAAAAAAAAAAAAAAAAAAAAAAAAAAAAAAAAAAAAAAACATACAACCGAATTGAGAACCTCCTCCTTTTTGATTGGAAGTCGGTTAATGAAGATTGAATTGCCGCCTTCCCGGTTTTTTTTTCTTTTTCTCTGGGGCGGGCCTTCGGCTTCGGCTCGCCAGCATTATTCAGCCATTGTTTTCATTTTCATAATTAAAAAAATGGTTAATTGTTTGCTCAAATCTATGTTATTTTAAATAAATAGTTGAAGCTTAATCAAGTAATTTAGAAGATATATTATTTATGTAATACTATCTTTATGTTATTTAAATTTAAATTTTACATTGCGCTCTAATTAGACTTTTTAAACTTCTTACCGTTGTAATGGGTTTCCAACCTACTTTCTGAATAAAAAGTTGGAATTTGGTTTAACAACCTCCTTGCAGTTAGAAATACTTTAGAAAGTTGGAACATGGTTGAATAAAATAGAACTTGTTTTTTTTATAATTTGACAGCTGTCAGTAGAAATCGATTGTCCCTAGGGCTGAAAGTATTACTTTCAATTAGGCCCCTCAGGCAACTTCAAACCTACTTTCTGAGTATGAGCAATGAAAAATATTTACAAGCTATGTTGTAAGCACTCGTGTTCTAGTCTTCTTTCTCAGGTCAACGGAAATGTTTCAACGCAAAAAACCTTATAGAAAGAATACTGGTATTCAGAAAGTATGTCTACATGGGTTCATAAATCTGAAAAAATCGAATAGCGAAATATCGTATAGCGAAATATCGAAAGCAATACGAGCTTGATGAACGAAACTTCGACGACGTTTGGTTATTGCTCAATGATTTCATATTTCAAAGTAGCATAATTATTACAGTGAAACTTAAACCTTAAATTTTCAAACGCATCATACGCCTGTCACGAATATAAATTAATAATGCAAGCGGTTCCTTGACACAGTTTAAATTTTGCTTAAAATTTAGCACAGATCGTGCTCTGCGTTAAGCAAGGTCACATGACCTTTAATTCTCATTTGAAACTTTTATTTAAAGTTTTTCTTGATGTAATTTTTAAAGATTTTATTTTTATTATATAAAAACTTGATTTAATTCATTTCTAGGGTTCCGTAGCCAAATGGCAAAAACGGAACCCTTATAGATTCTTCATGTCTGTCTGTCTGTTTGTCCGTCACAGCCACTTTTCTCCGAAACTATAAGAGCTACACTGATGAAACTTGGTAAGTAGATGTTCTGTGAACCGCATTAAGATTTTCTCACAAACATAGAAAAAAATCAATAAATTTTAGGGGTCCCCATACTTAGAACTGAAAATCAAATTACTTTTTTTCATCAAACCCATAACCTACTTAAGGGTATTTATGAATAGGTCTTTAAAAATAATGTTGAGGTTTCTTATATCGTTTTTTTCTAAAGTAAACAGTTTTTGCGAGAGACACTTCCAAAGTGGTAAAAAGTTGGTCACTCCCCTCTATCTTCTAAAATAAGAGAATGATAAAACCAAAAAATATATATGATGTACCTACATTACTATGCAAACTTTCAACGATATTTGGTTTGAACTAGATCTAGTGAGTAGTTTTGTTTTATACGTCATAAATCGTAAACTGCAATGTACCTTTCGACGAACTACTAGAACTTCTATATTATATTACTTACTGCTACAGAACCCTTCTTGGGCGAGTCCGACTCGCACTTGGCCGCTTTTTTTGCATCTAGATTCAGGCACAGCACCGGTTCCGTAGGTAAGTATATCTGTTCTAAATTTCAGTTTGCGCCGTGCCTTTTTTGTTTGTTACGGAAGTGGGTACAGGGATTGGAAGGAAACGACTGATTTCACCGGAAGTAGCGATTTATTCGCACTACGAACACGTAACACTGCACTGAACGCGTGGCACTGCACGAAACGCGTAGCACTGTCCGACACTGTCCCCGCGCACTATGCGTTACACGGTCCAACGCTGTGCTCCGAACACTAACAGTCCACTGGGAGCACTTCACCACTTTGCACTTCACTTCACTGTTCACTGTTCACTTTTCACTTTCACTGTTCACTTTTTCCACTTTTCCACTTTTTCCTCTTGTTCCTTTCTTCAGATCACTTTCCACTGAACTGCCCGTAGACGCGCTTGCAGCTCCTTATATACCCGGAATTTCGATTGTCATTTATTGGATTTCGATCGTCATTTATTGAATTTCGTTAGTCTTTTCGTTTTCTTCTGTTGGATTCCGATCGTCTTTTCCTTCTTACATCATTTCTTGTTTTAGTCCAGAACTTTCGGTTCTTTATTTGAATTCCTTAAAGAAGGCACTCGCCGCTACTAGAATTTTCTGGTAACATTAAAATTTCGAACAAAAATCTTCATAGCTGGACTGGGCTCGAACTCGCGTACGTCTGCTTTGCAGTCGTAGCTCTGACAGCCCGGCCGTTGTGACAATGACGATGTTTGCCAAAAACTTCACTGCCTTGCACGCTTACGCAGTTACGTCAGCACGGCGTCACACTACCCCCTCCTTAGACGTGCTCGTCCCGAGCATCGTTAGAGCCGTAGTACCGTGCCAACCTGTCCACATGAACCACTTTCGCTGGACTTCTTGGCGTTTTCCGAATTCTATATGTGACATCATTGATCCTCGTAATTACTTGAAAAGGGCCTTCCCAACTCGGTTGTAGTTTTGGAGATTTTCCTTTCCTTCGAACGGGGTTGTGAAGCCAAACAGCAGAACCTTCTTCAAAGGACTTGGAGTTGACGCTTCTGTCGTATCGCGTTTTCATTCGCTCACTAGCACGCAGATTCTCTTCCCTCATATGCCCGTGAACTTCCTCCATTTTCCTTCTCAAATCTTCCGCGTATTCCGAAATACAGCTAGGCGTATCTGGAGGACAACCCGCGAGAAGATCCGCTGGAAGTCGAAGCTCTCTACCAAAGTTCGCTCGGGCCGGTGTAGTAGAGGTACTCTCATGAACCGCAGTTCTATACGACAGAAGGAACAGAGAAATGTACTCATCCCAATTGTTCTGATGGCTTTGAACAACTTTTGCCAGATGCCGCTCTAGAGTTTGGTTGAACCTCTCCACCATTCCATCAGATTGCGGATGATACGGCGTAGTCCGAGTTTTGTGTATCCCTATAATCTTGCATGTTTCCTGAAAGACTTGCGACTCGAAATTCCTGCCTTGGTCACTATGGATTTCAAGGGGTAGTCCAAATCGGCAGAAAACTTCATTCACCAGTTTGCTAGCCACAGTAACAGCTTCTTGATTTGGTAATGCAAACGCTTCTGGCCACTTTGTGAAGTAATCCATTATTACCAAAATGTAACGATTTCCACTATTCGTCATTGGAAACGGCCCGGCCACATCCAAAGCTATTCGTTCCCAAGGAGCACCCACGTTGTATAACTTCAACGCTCCCCGACTTCTTGTTTGTGGTCCTTTGACAGAGGAACAACTCGTACATTTCTTGCACCAGTCTTCAACATCTTCCTTGCAGTGCAACCAGTAATAACGTTGACGAATTTTCACCAAAGTTCTCTTCACACCGAGATGACCGCCTGATGTTCCGTCGTGATACGCTCGCAGTATATCAGAAATCTTTGACTTCGGCACAACTGTCTGAAGATGATTGTCTTGTCCTGATGCACTCTCCCATTTTCGACATAAAAGACCATTGTGTAAGAGCAGGCTATTCCATTGTGCCCAATAGCTCTTCGTTACTGCACTCATTCCAGCAACTTCACTCCATCCTGGGCGTGCGGATCCATCTCTCACCCAATTGAGTATTGGTCTAAGGTCTTCATCTTCTTCTTGTAGTTTACGCATGGCATCGCTGCTCCAATCATCATTTACTGTATCAGTTCTTATAACTCGGACCATAGATTTTTCTTTATCTTCTTGTTTCACACAGTGCTTGCAGTCTTCAGAACACGGCCGTCTTGACAAAGCATCAGCATTCCCATGAGACTTTCCACTGCGATGCTCTACTACAAAGTCGTACTCCTGTAGTTGTTCAATCCATCGCGCAACTTGTCCTTCAGGATTCTTGAACTGCAGTAGCCACTTCAAGGCTGCATGATCTGTTCTGACTAGAAATTTCCGACCCAATAAATACTTCTTAAAATGCTGAAGTGTTTTGACAACTGCAAGTAGCTCCCTTCGAGTGACACAATAATTCCGCTCTGGTTTTGACAGGGATTTACTGTAATAAGCTATCACAACTTCTTGATCTTCTTTTCTTTGTGAGAGTGTTCCTCCTATCCCTGTATTACTTGCGTCTGTGTCAACTACAAACTCATTGCACTGATCCGGATATCCGAGTACTGGTGTTTCACATAACTGGCTCTTTAGTTCCTCGAAAGCCACCTGGCATTGTTGGTCCCAAACGAAAGGTCGTTTTTCTTCTGTGAGTCTATGCAATGGCTTCGCTATATCCGAAAAACTCTTGACAAAACGACGGTAATAAGAGCAAAGTCCCATAAACGCCCGTACTTGTGTTTTGTCCGCAGGCACAGGCCAATCTTTAACCGCCGAAATTTTCGATGGATCCGTTTCGACCCGCTTTCCGAAATAACGTGTCCCAAATAGTTCACCTGCCGTTTGAAGAATGAGCACTTCTTCTGGCTTAGTTTCAGATTTGCACTTCTTAACTTGTTGAATACGGATTCCAGCTTCTTCAAATGGTCATCAAATTCTCGCCCCACTATTATAATGTCATCGAGATACACCAAGCAGGTTTCTCCCAGCAACCCAGCAAGGACACGTTCCATTAACCTCTCGAAAGTAGCCGGGGCGTTGCACAGCCCAAACGGCATCACTCTGAACTGCCAGAGGCCCTTTCCTGTGGAGAACGCGGTCTTCTCCTTATCCTTAGGATCCAACTCCACCTGCCAATAGCCACTTTTTAGGTCCAGCGTAGAAAACCATTTCATACCGTTGAGAGTATTCAAGGTGTCGTCTATCCTTGGTAATGGATAACTGTCCTTTTTGGTCACGTCGTTTAGGCGGCGATAGTCAATACAGAACCTCGTTGACCCATCCTTCTTCTTTACCAAAACCACTGGTGAGCACCACGGACTGGACGATGGTTCGATTACTTCATTATCCTTCATGTCTTGAATCATGTCGTCCACCTCCTTTTCTCTGGCAAAAGGAATTCGGCGGGGTCGTTGTCGTATAGGTTGTTCATTTCCAGTATTGATTTTATGCTGAACCATGCTCGTCCTTCCGATATCACCATCATTCTTCGAAAATATATCGGAGAACCGACGTAGCAAATTCTTCGCCTTGAGCAATTCAATAGTTGTCAAATCGTGCTTACATTCTTCCAATATACTGTTAACGTCGATTGAACTTGCATCCGTCTTTTTGGTTTCTTGACAATTCCGCAACCACACGATTTCTTCGCTCCACCCTATTAGGGTACCCTTCTTTAACACCTGTTCCTCATTGCTCAAATTTAACACAGGTACCACTGTTTCTGCGGATGAATTTATGACCGTACGTGCTGGCAGCCACGATGACTCGTTATCCACTTTTTCTAGTATTGTCCACCGTCGCTGTTTCAAACTTTTACTTCCAGGAAAAATTACTGGAACTAGCGTCTGTGATCTAGGCAATAGTTTAGTGTTCTTAATGCAGTACACCTTGCCTTCGCCACCGCCTCTCATCGGTATTTCGTCTTCTCCACACTTGAGGACGCCGGAGTGAATGTCGAGATTGCACCGATGGTCCTTCAAGAAGTCCAGGCCAATAATGCAGTCATCCACAATGTCAGCTACTACCGCCTGTTGCCAGTAAAGTTTATCACCAATCTTGATAGCCACTTTCTGTTCACCTGATACTGGTATGCGCTGGCCGGTAGCCGTTGTTAGCTGGTAAGCTCCCTTCCTAACATTGATCTTTCCGTTTCTTCTTATCAGCTGTGTCCCAATTACCGTACGTGACGCTCCAGTATCCAAAGTCAATGAGCACGAAATTCCATTTACTGATCCATTAACAGTTAAGCTGTTGCCATCTGTGCTCTGATGAATCTTGATTTTCGGGGCTTCATGTCTACCGGCCAGCGCCCACCCCTCAGCCCTGGCTGAAATTAGTTTTCCTGGTTCTCCGACGCTTGTACACAAGCATCGGTCCCTCGTCTCTCTGCAATCCGATTCGGGCAGCCGCTTCTTAGATGCCCTCGTTCCCCACAGTTGTAGCATCTAGGGACGAAAGCTCTGCGTTGGTTTACCCGCTCCACTTCCGTAGAATTAATTTCCCTCAGACGTCCACTCCTCGGGTCTCGTCGGACGGCTTCTACTTCGAGCGCATGCGCGACGGCTTCCTTGATGTGACCATGGTGACCCAAGCGCACAGTAGCTCTTACTTCCGCGTCGAAAATACCGTCGACAAATGACTGCAAAAGCATGTTGTCAATGACCGATGCTGGCGATGTTTGGTATGCCTTCCGGACCAACTTTTCTACCTCCAGGGACCACTGTTGCAATGACTCGTTTGCTCGTTGGCATCGATCACGGAGTTGAGCGCGGAAAACATGCTCCAGGTGCGAGTCCCCATAGCGCGACTCCAAGGCTTCTAGTAACTGCTCGTAGGTAGCATTACTCCCCAAGGCCTCCAGTACGGTCAAGGCCTTGTCTCGTAGTCCCAAAGTGAGTGCGGTTTTAGCCTGACTCTTGGTCCACCCATTAAGGTTCATCACAGCCTCAAACTGTAGCTTGTAGGCCGCCCAGGAGGAGGTTCCATCGAAAGGCGGGACTTTGAAATTTCCGCCTGCAGTTGATGCACTTATGGACGCTGAGGCTGGGATTCCATTCGTTTCGAGCTTCTTGACGACTTCCTCGACGGAGGAGAGGCGGTTTCCGTGTTGTTGTACAGTTTTGATACCTTCCTCAATGGAACAGAGGCGAGTCTCATGTTGCTGCATAGTTTCCTCCACCGCTTCTACCCTCCGCATGCTGTCGGTGATGGCGGTCAAAAGACTTTTCTGCAATGCGCACATCTGTTCCTCTTGCCGGTGGCCTTGCTCCTCCTGGCGGCGAGCCTGCTCCTCCTGGATGGCGCGCAGCTGCTTCTCCTGGCGGTGAGCCTGCTCCTCCTGGATGGCACGCAGCTGCTCCTCCTGCCGGCGGGCTTGTTCCTCCTGCCGGCGGGCTTGTTCCTCCTCCCGGCGAGCCTGATCCGCTTGCATGGCGCGCAGTTGCTCAAACAAGGCGCCAAGATCTGGCCCAACCTGGGTCCTCATCGACGAACTTTCCGAGGTTGCCCCACCGGAGTTGTCTCGGCGCCCAGGGGTTTCTTCCTCAGAAGCCTCGGCGCCGGAGCCACCTGCTTGTTGTGAAGCAGCCTTAGCGCGAGTACTCATGCCTTCTCTCGGCATGACAGGCATTTTACCTTCCAATCCCACTTCTGACACCAAATGTTACGGAAGTGGGTACAGGGATTGGAAGGAAACGACTGATTTCACCGAAAGTAGCGATTTATTCGCACTACGAACACGTAACACTGCACTGAACGCGTGGCACTGCACGAAACGCGTAGCACTGTCCGACACTGTCCCCGCGCACTATGCGTTACACGGTCCAACGCTGTGCTCCGAACACTAACAGTCCACTGGGAGCACTTCACCACTTTGCACTTCACTTCACTGTTCACTGTTCACTTTTCACTTTCACTGTTCACTTTTTCCACTTTTCCACTTTTTCCTCTTGTTCCTTTCTTCAGATCACTTTCCACTGAACTGCCCTTAGACGCGCTTGCAGCTCCTTATATACCCGGAATTTCGATTGTCATTTATTGGATTTCGATCGTCATTTATTGAATTTCGTTAGTCTTTTCGTTTTCTTCTGTTGGATTCCGATCGTCTTTTCCTTCTTACATCATTTCTTGTTTTAGTCCAGAACTTTCGGTTCTTTATTTGAATTCCTTAAAGAAGGCACTCGCCGCTACTAGAATTTTCTGGTAACATTAAAATTTCGAACAAAAATCTTCATAGCTGGACCGGGCTCGAACTCGCGTACGTCTGCTTTGCAGTCGTAGCTCTGACAGCCCAGCCGTTGTGACAATGACGATGTTTGCCAAAAACTTCACTGCCTTGCACGCTTACGCAGTTACGTCAGCACGGCGTCACAATATTACATACCCATGCTTCTTGTTTCGTAATACTGGGATCATCTGATGATTCTTACAGCACTATCGACCATAGCACTTTATAAATCAATGCGATCGTTATGCATAATTATATGGAATATGAACGCGGACATTTCTAATTCTGAAGACCATGTGAGGGTAGTTGCAACTGCGACTACCACCGCTTCTCGACGGTAACTCCAATGAACTCCAGTCTGCCCGTGACCACGGCTGTTGCAACACAGTCGAAACGTCGGGAAATAATAAAGGTAATCGCGATGATGACCTGTGTTTACGATATAACTATCGACCATGTCTCTTGGTGACAACGGAAACGCACCTTAAGTTTTCCACGTGTAAGCCAACGAGCAAACTTCAGCGCCAAGGTTACCGGGATAAAGTCGCCGTAGCACGCTGCGCTCGTATCCATGAATGTTATGGGAACCCTTACAAACCATTCAATGATCAAATGAGGACCTACCTATTGCCAACTGCTCACATGGCAACAGGGGGTAGAGTTTAAAACGACGGTTACAAAATACAATGAATTGGCCAAACGCGGGGCATGACACGCACAGAGCTTTCATAATTAGTACGTCTAGTATTATCCATAGTTATTTTATATAATAAGGCATCTGAGACTGTTACTGTGATATTTATAATTAATTCAACGGAGTATTCAATTTTTCATGTGTTTTATTAATTTGTTTGTTGGTAAATTAATTATGTTTTGTGTGATTGTTCACAATATTGATTCACTAGTTATTTATCACTCCAAAAGGCAAATATATAAATAATTTTATGCCCATTGTGAACAATACCAAGGATTTTAATATCGTGACCTTCTTCGCAGGCTATGTTGTATGCTCATTAATTAGCTGTGTAGCATTGTCAGAAAAATGAGATTGTTCAGGTTGCCTTGAAGCGAGGAGTTAGCATTGTTCGCAATTTTCACATTTTATTTGAAGTTACGAAAGCGTGATGATATTAGTGACTTAACGCACTGTTGAAGTGATGCAAAAGTACCAGACATGATGACAAAGTTGGATCGAACACTAACTTGACCGATAAATCTGAAACTCTAAGGGGTAGTCGTTGACTGCCCTCCTCAGCTGAGTTAGGTAGTAGCTCTGCCTTCTATTCGATACCCACCGAGAACAAATATTGTGTGATAAATGTGTATGATAATGTTTGTTCTCTGTCTGGTTGTTATATTTTATTCTAAGTATTTGTTTACAAAAAAAAGTTTATATTATATCAACTATCTAGTTCTCATAGTACAAGCCCTGTTTAATTTGGGGTTAGATAGTGTTGTGTAGATTGCTTACAATATATAATTTATTTATTAATGCATACTTAGTTCAATTTGGTAAAACTCTCCTACTAAGAATTTCCGTTTCCGGAATTTGGTCTTAAAACCTCCACTAGCTACGTCGTAGCAAGCTACGGTGTAGCAATAATAAATTAACAACATTAAAAATGTGTATTTAAGAAAAAACAAAGTTTAACAAAGGAACATTAGTACTTAGGTAAACTAGGCACCAGCAGTGGAGATTTTAGGAATACTTTTTCCGCAAATCCCCACTAAGCATGAAATTGCTCATAAATCAGTTTTTAACTAAGCTTATGCTAAGTTTTACCTTACCTGTATGCAGTGCGGTATAATATGTTTTTAATCAATGGTTTATATCGACACTTTATTCCAAACCCAATGTTCGTTCTCTCGACAATTCAAATTTGGTAAAAACGTGGACAGAAAAACAACAAGATTTTTGTAAAATTTTAACAAAAATCGATGTTGGTATTGGCGTGATATTGGTATTTGGAAGCGAGTGTCGCGTCGAGTGTACATTGATTAAAGTGGGCGATCCATTGGCGAGCTCAAACCGACGAGCCAACGAGCCAAAAGTATAAACCGCCAATGGAGCACCTATACAAGTCGGTTTTAGCTCGCCAATGGATCACCAACTTAAAATAAACACCGGCATTTTTTGCAATCACGTAAGCTACTGTGTACTTTGCTCTTGAGCTCTTGTTTTACCTTAAAAGCTCACTTGCACTTACATCTATTGCGCAAAAGGATGACATCACGTGGAGACGAGGATAATGAATGGTTTACCTTGACATTGCGGTCTGAACGGCACCAATTATGCAATCTTATGGCAGGAAATGCACTTCCCGTAGCAATTTCTATGGCTATCCGTGACATTGTTCTTTTTACGTAACGTTCTATCTACAGGCACGTAAAAAGGAAGTTGTTTTCAGTTTGACGAGCTGAACGATGCTCTTTAAAGTGACCATTGTACAAAAGTACTGTTTTACAATTTAAACAGGCATACACCGTCATCATCAGCCTGAAGAAGCCCACTGCCGGACATGGGTACCTCCTTTACATACCAGGACGAAAGATTCTGAGCTCTTTTCATCCATTGACTTCCCGCGATCTTAACAATGCCGTTGGTCCAATCGGGTGGTCATACGTTTCGTTTTTCGGTATATAACTATGCTCCTACTAAATAATCATATAATAAGATTATATTTTTTCTTTGTCGGTATACTGAATAAGATTATGCATTGAGTTGGTAGCTATAGTAAAAATAACAATGACGCTAGTGATAAATACAAACATAATAATATGTTACAAATTATTACGTAAGAATAGTCTATAAATAAAAATACGAGACCTTGTACAAAACAAGGAAGTTTTTAAACTAGCCACAATGGTAATTAAATTATATGTTTAATTTCAATTTAAGTCACTATAATATTCAAATTTAAATGAAATTTATTTATGATATGATCAATTTTATATACCTACTCGTAGTAATTAATAACCAACAGAGTGCTCGCAGTTGGAAAAATGTACATGTATCTAGGGCGAATAAATCCCTCGAAAACAATAATTCCATAAAATAAGACGCGGCCGCGGCTAAGGCTTAGCCTCTACAGTAGTCACTAGTACGACAGTCAGCCACTACTACTACATACCACCTTATCGCCTTACTACCGTCAGTCAGTACAGTAGAGGTCATAGTGAAATCCAATCAATTATATCACTTTGCTACTTCATAAAGTAAGATGATCCTCGGTGCCAGTTCCACGTTGCCTAAGATTTGCAACTCATTTATTCCATTGGCGAGTTTCATTCCGAAACTTTTCTATTTCGTAATTTCGATCAAGATAATAGACTGCCATTTCTATCTTTCGCAAACAATTTTTATAATAACTTTTATTTGTTTGTTTTCATTCGGGTCTATTCTACCAACTCGGTATAAATAATAGGTATCTCGGGAAACGAACAAACAAATAAATGGGCTTGGTCTGCTTTATTTATGTCTTTATTTACTCTAACTCGCTAAAAGGCTTGTCGTGGAACACTATAAAAAAATACTTATAACTAGAAAGTTCAAACTGTCGGTATTGAAAAGTTACTGCGCTTATTTGAAATTGAGATGATATTTTGGTACCTGGCCTTACGCAAGTGACAGGACAAAACAGTATTCATAGGAACATAATCTACGTCTATGTTTTTTTATATCTACATTAATCGTGGTTAGAACGTCTGTGTAGAAGTTTAGGCATCTCTGCTCATTTTATTACCTAAGGAATTTCATAGATAAGTCGTACCTCTCGTGCAAATACCTATTCTTAAATGGCAAGAACCGAAGGTAACCTCTTGAAGACACACTTCATAAAATGAATATTATTACGAGTAGCTTTAAATGTCGGGGTTCACAAAAATACTTAAGCCAATGAGAAGCAAAACCACAATATATTCTGCTGTTTTTATCTTAAGAAACTAAAATACAATAACTTGGCTAGTTTATTCAGGAAATAAATACCAACAAAAAATAATAAAGACTGGGTGGGACCATTACGACCTACGCAAGGCTTATTCCCGCCGGCTTCGAAACATAATAGAATTTGTAAGGATTACAGCGAAAGTAATTTATGTTACGCAATGTTACAATCTCATTGGCGAAAGCTTTTACTTTTTATTATAACGACGGGTTTGGCAGATCAGACGGGTCAAGGTTGCATAACTTGCAAATGGAGTCTCGCACGAGCTCGCAAAAAATCGTTCGGCGCCGAGAATACATTCATAATACCGAGCGTAACTAATAAATTGTCTACATTCATACATATTGCGAATCTACATTATTAATTATGCCTTAAGACCAGTTTATATTAAAAACAACTATAATTTACTATCTACTAGTGACACCGCCAAGTCGTCATACACACAGGTGTCCATGTGAAACGTGCGGGTTTTAGGTACTTATATCTGGATGTTTTGAGAATCATGTGATCGAACAACAACAGGCGATTGACTTTACGTCTGGGGTCCGATTCATAAAACTACTAAAATTATAGCTTTTGATAATAACGATACCGCTTTTGAATCTTATCTGAATTAAAATATATTATCATATTTATTACCAACTATGGAATACAAATTATTTCTTAGGTTAAAAATGAATACCCGTAACAGGTAAAATCATAAATTTATATAATCTAAAACGACTTAATAAGTTCCATGAATTGTTAACAGAGTGAAAAAACTATTGAGTGTCTCATACCTATTTCAAATGTAGTATTTTATTTTGAATCGACGTGTTTTTGTTGTTCAAAGGACGCCTTTGTAATCAAATCTGCCGAAATGGTCCAAGGAAAAATTACTGGCGATGTCATTACATTACACGATTATTTGTTATGCCTCTCGCATTTCAAAAGTGGTTATTTACATAGCAAGTATGCGCGAGGGTTTAATGTATTGCCAAAAATGAGTGCGGCGCCTTCCACCCTTGACCTGGCAGGATTATTGCGCAACAAGAACCGAGGTGCGCAAACCTCCAAGGCTAGCTGAATCGCCCATCTTTTTTCCTTGCCCAAATATGCATCCAACTATAGTAAATAATGTTATAATTATTGTAAAAAGGTATTTTCAATCAGGTATTCGAAATTCTAGCTGTCTGGATTTGTGTTTTATACTTAGGGTCTTATTTAATAATCCTGGCGTAGCGTTGGACTAGTTGATCCGTGTTTTGTCTCTTGCATTGACATGCAATTGTCAACTCGAACAAATGTGACAAAACACGATTTAACTACTCCAGCGTTGCGCCAGGATTATTAATACTTAATAGTGAGTCTATAAAAATTGCACAATACCATGACTAAAGATGCTGGGTCGGAACACTTTAATGCAAAATCACTGCTTGGAAAAATATGTACAGTGGTAGCGCTTCTCCAGACCTTATTATTGCCAATAGCCATTATTATTATGCTCTGTGTCTAAGCCAGGGAAGAAGCTAAGTCTCTCTTTATCTGACCATTGACCTTTTTTGAAAGTTAAATTTATATGAGCTGCATATGAGTAAGTGCTGGTTTCACAATAATTGACAATTAAAATAGTTGTTCAATTAAAAATTTACTAGCAAAAAAACGAGTTGTTTAAACTGTTAAATATTTAAACTGTCGGTTAGCAATCCGTGAAACCAATCCTTAGCAATCCGTGAAACCAATCCTTAGCAATCAATCTTATCTTTATTTAGTCTACGCGTGAAAATATAAATTCGGGAATTTTTGACTTATATGTTTAGTATTAGGTAGCCCTAGTCTTTTCAATACTACAAATCTTATTAAAAGTATAAGTACCTAAGTTTTGAGTTAAGTGCATACTTTTGTGCTATTATTAGCGTAGTTTTATTTCTGTGAACTTTTTCCCTTGCTTTTTACCTAGGGTTTTAGTTTCTATCTTTCGGTTTTATCAACAAAAACAGCGCTAGCCAAAACAAAAATCCCAGTGATATAACATGGGTAAACCGCTAATTTTGTTCAATCAAGTAGGTATACAATACACCGCTTCCAAGTGAAATTATATGATCGTTTTTTTTTATTTAACTATAGCTTATTGAACAAGCATATGGCCCAACTCGATGAACTACTACTTCTGTTTTAGCTATTTTTTAACCATACCTACACTCAAGTGAAGCCGGTTTATGCCAGTTCAAAGTTAATTTGCAAATAAGCTTTCCCCGTCAGCAACCCATTTGATAAAAAGAACATCTTCTGTCTAAAAATGCTGAATTTCTTATAATTCGCCAGTTTACCCGTGAAAACGTCACAAATCGACAAACAGCCGCTTTTTCGCACATGTATATAAATTAGTTAGGATCACACACGCATAGTGTCATTGTCATGGATTGAGACCTTGGTGAGAACGCAATTGCGTAACTCAGCTCAAATCACTCTGTTCCGCAGTGGTGGGTGTCTACAGTCTACCGGGTTCATGCACCGGCCGTGATCGCTTCACAAAAGTATTATTCAATGATGCTACTGTGTATTTTTTGTACTTGAATGATGTAACATTGGAAACCAAGGTTAAGAGTCGACACTAAGCGCAGATAAAGCTTGAGACTTAGAACAGTTTTCTGCCGCAATCTGGGAGAATAATATCGGTGTGTGTGGAGGAGGCATCAACAGTATGACATAATTATGAAGTTCCCGTTTTTGCTTTTAATTCTCAAAAAAAAACAACTTACCCTAAATAGACAGACCTTTGCTAAAGGCCTGCGCATATTAAGGCCTGCGCACCCCTAGTTCGCTGGCGGTAGCGATCAGTGAAACGCTGTCAAATATCGCTGTAAAATTTGACAGCGTTTCACTGATCGCGTTCGCCAGCGGCCTAGGTGTGCGCAGGCCTTTAGGCGATGGCGATGGCGATGGCCATCAGCTGAAACGTTGTCAAATATTGCTGTCAGGTTTGACAGCGTTTCAGCTGATCGCCCGTTACGAAAATTAAGCGGCAGCAAATAATTTCTTATGTCAGGTTTTCACGAACGACTAATCAACCAATTAATAGAAAATATTTTAATTTTGCAAGCAATAATTTGTGCTGTTGAAACTGTTAATACTTAGTCGTTTAGTCATCAGTGAAACCGGGCCTTACTCGCCTTAAGGCCTGCGCACACCTAGTTCGCTTCGCTGGCGGTAGCGATCAGTGAAACGCTGTCAAATATTCGCTGTCAAATCTCAAATCTGACAGCGATATTTGACAGCGTTACACTGATCGCTACCGCCAGCGAACTAGGTGTGTTCGGGCCATTACTCGCATTTCAACAAGAGTTCAACAAGTTTTGAAAAATATAAAGTCACCAAACGTTTACATGAAGAGTTTGGTGAAAGCAAACAAGTTTTCTTTCCAAAAAGTTAGTATTTGTACAAAAACTGGTAAAACAACCTATTTGGTACGAAAACTTGTTTGGATGAAAACGATATTTTTGCTGAACTGTGTGCAATGTGATTGCACATAACTTTGTTGATAGCGGTTTCACTACATAGGTTCAGTGATTTAATCATATTTGAAATTTTAAAATTTGTAATCGCGAAGTTTTTTTGATGGTGGTAGACTTTGAGATAAATTTACGCATAATATAATAGTAGAGATTTTAGTTTGTGAATAATAATAGACAATGTTTGCATATTTTGTAAAATGTATTAAAAAAAAGCGGCCAAGTGCAAGTCGGACTCGCCCATGAAGGGTTCCGTAGCAACAAGTAACATAATATATAAGTTCTTGTAGTTCGTCGAAAGGTAAATTGCAGATAGTAATGTACATCATATTTTTTTTTTAGTTTTATCATTTCTTATATTAGAAGTAAGAGGGGGGCGGACCAACGTTTTACCACTTTGGAAGTGTCTCTCGCGCAAATTATTCTGTTTAGAAAAAAACTATATGGGTTTGACACGTATGGGTTTGATGAAAAAAACATTTTTGAGTTTCAGTTTCAAGTATGGGGACCCCCCAAATTTTTTGTTTTTTTTCTACTTTTGTATAAAAATCTTAATGCGGTTTACTGAATACATCTCATACTCGCCAAGATTCATCAGTATAGCTCTTATACATTCGGAGAAAAATGGCTGTGACATACGGACGGACAGACAGACAGACATGACGAATCTATAAGGGTTCCTTTTTTGCCATTTGGCTACGGAACCCTAAAAAGACAACTGAAAAAAAACAAATATTCAGTTAAATCCGGCTTCGGTGCCAGATTTAATTATTAAAAGAAAAATCCTTAAAAATCATCTTATTCAGATAAGTTATATTCAGATACTTTTTATCTATTGGAAACGTTCAACCTGTTGTGAATCTTAAAAGGGGTTTCCGATCAATTAGATAGTATACCGAGTATACGTCATCGTAGACCATAACAAAAACACGTGCGACGTAGAACATAATATTCTAGGAAATAAATAATATTTGTCCAACGTGTTTCTTTACATTTATAATTTTTATCTTTTCAACTTAAATGTAAGCTATGTTTGATGAAGTGTTCCTAGCATTTGGACGATTTGGCACGAGCTGTTAGCCCAAATAGCATCTTATTTTCCTAAAAAAGATTTAAAAAAAGGCTTAGTAGTAGCGGCCGACTAGGGCACGAGTGTCAAATCCAATCGTGTACCACTGATTTTTACTGTTCAAAAATGTATGTGCACTATGCCAGTACTCTCAAACGGTGAAGGAAAACATTGATAAAAAAACCAGCATTTCGCAGACTTTACAAAGCGGTAGCCATCGCCTATAACAAAACATTGCCTCGTAGGTCACGCACGTCAGGAACGTGCCCTACGATACACTGCCCTGCGTCCATCAACAAGATCTAGTACTTCTTAACCTGAGTCAGATTATCTCATCAGTGGCAGTAGCATAATTAACCATTCCCACATCTCATAATATTAATTTACTTATTTTAGACGACCGTGATAGCGAAACTATGCTACCTAACATATTAATGAGAATACGAGACCCAACGACAACAACCATCCGTGACATTGATGGGACCCATTAAAAATGTTTGTCTTCATGTTGTTATGTGATCAGTTTACCTCCGTTGTTTTTATTGATAATAAACCCATTAAAATTATCCCCCACGTGGAAGATCAAAAGCTAGAAATACAGTCTGATAGTTTTCAACTACTATAAAGAGGCACATCTGAGTGCTGTCTAAATAAATCCTACGTCAAAACGTCACAGACACAGTATAATATACACTGTTAGCACTCACACAGACTCAAAACAAGAGCCAGAGACAGAGCCAGGCAGAGCTCGTGGTAGGCCTACAGCCCACACCTAGACTTGTCGCATTTCATGTCTCAATACTGAGTCTCTAAAATCACATTCAAGCACTGAGTTTTTTACACCTTGTGTATCGGACAAACAAGATCGGTTCTTGCGGCCTTGAACCGACCGACCTCAATAACGGTCATTCAAGCGATTGTGATTGTAGGAATAGATACATAGCATAGGTATATTATATTCTATAGCCGCTTGGTCTTGCTACCTATTAGATTTATTGCACTTGCCGACTGGCTGGCCGCTGCAATGGCGACCAGTATCCGCGTATCATTATTACATTAAATAATACTGCTGATAGAAGATGATTTGAGATAAATTGAGATGTTCAAACGGTAGATTTTATCTATGCTCAAAGCCATTTTGTTTTACTCAAACCAACAAAGCTTTTGCTCGTTGGTCATTGCTATATTATGGGGCTATGGCTCTATGGGTTTTTCTCGGAGGCTTTGCTACTACAGTTTTTTACTCACTCCACCACCATTTTCTATAGAATTCGATTGATGTGGAGATCATTTATGTTCATTCTTATATGACAATTTCGGGTCTACTTAAACATTCACCCCATTACCTATAAGCGTTTTTCAAAAGATAATCAGTGTTTAAGCAACTGTCATGTCTTACCATCCGGCAATGTCGAAAAGTGACAGAGCGAACTTTAAGCAGTCCGTCACACATAAGTAACGCTTGTAAGTAAGGCCATTAATAATTTGCAGGATTTTAATACATCTTCATAAAACATATCCCATTCTTGCTCGACGAATAGCGTTATTCCGTAGATGGAAAAATCAGCCCTTAGTAAAATAAATAAAATAAATAATAGCTTGAAAGAAAAACTCGGCATCTCTGCTTTAATCGGAAAATGAGTTTCCCTTCTATTTGTTAGCATTACTGCATCGCTGAGGATAGTTTATTTATGCTATTACACTCTAGAATTCATAGCACACATCTATGAAAGGTACTTCCTTGTGAAGTTGTCTTGCATTGTTGACATTTGAATAAATATAGTACGTTTGTTATTGTAAATTTTCGATGTCTCATAAGTAATGTGATGCGGCTTCCATGTATGGGTTCCGTTCTAAGGTTTCAAGTATAATAACTGGACGTAAACAAGTGTCCGCAAAACAAGTACTTAGCTCCTTGGTAAATAAAATAAAAGTGAAATGTCATCAAAACTTACCATGGGAAAATGAGAATATCAAGGAAAAATATACATAAGAATTCCGTAGTTTATATTAAGTAGGTACAATTAAATTTTGTTCGAGGCACATCACAGGCTTATCCAGTAAGCAATAGGTAGGTACAAACAAATGATTAAAATACCAAACATATTTAAACTGTTTTTATGAAACGACGGGATATTTACCATGATTAAATTTTTCTGAGTTGACTTCCGATATCACACATATAATATCCCGTCGTTTCATAAAAATAGTGTTAAAAACCATGATAGTTTCAAAAGTTATATTTAAACTGGTTTTTGATATAACTAGCTGATGGACCAAGCAAACGGCCTACCTGATGTAGTAGAGCTCTTTGTGAAGGCTCGCCCGGGGAGGTACAACCACCATGCCTATTTCTGGCATGAAGCAGCATTTGTAATGAAAAGAAAGAAAGAAACTGTTACGGCTTTTAGGGTGTGGGTGCCGGTAAAATTACTGGCACGTGAGGCTGAACATCTATTATGCCTAGTGCCTCTAGTAGCCATATGCTTGCCAACTTTTCTGGTGGAATCTTAGTGATGTCCTTTCCTACACTCCTACAGCATAGTGGGTACTATCACGTCATATTTTTGAGGTTCGCTTATAATAAAAAGACAACTTGGAATTTTTCACTGGTTTTTCATAACACTTATGGTAATTTTATCTTAGTGTATTTGAGGCGAAAGCAAATAGGTACTTATATAATTACCTAATAAATTGTATTACTCAACTAATGTCAATGAACTTATATTAAATGAATGACGCATGAGCTGTGAAAGGTATAGCTGTACCGAAATTCATAGGATGGCGTAAAATATACCCACTACCGTTGATTCATATCCTGTGGACACGATACCTCAATATCAACATATTCTGCATTACAAACTAAAACAAAGTACATACATACTTGCTTAAATATTGATTCATACTTTAAGAATGTCACAAAGTATTATTTAAATACGAGTATGACTATTTTTTTACTCTCTCATAAAAACACGCCATACCATTTTTTTACACGCCCAGGAAGACTGGTAGACAATGCTATTAGCATTAAGTCCTCCTAGCTCAAAATGTTTGTGTAAAGTTTTTAAATTAATAAATAAGTATGAAGTATTTGGTGAGCAAGACGTGTTGAGTTTATGAGGTTCGATAAAAAAAATAGGAAGATCTTTTTTCTATTTATAAATGAAAAAAATTTAGCCTATAGCCATTCGATGAGCACGTGTGTGCATAGCACTTGATAATGCCAAATACCATGTCACCTTGAATAATAATCCATTTATCTGCATCAGTAGGCCTACCACAAGCTGTGCCTGGCTAGAGCCAGAGACAGATCTCTGGCTCTGGTTTTGAGTCTGCGTGAGTGTTGACTAAATAAATCCTACGTCGAAACGTCATCACACACAGCAGTTTAATACATGATTGAGCACTCACACAGACTCAATACCAGAGCCAGAGATAGAGCCAGACAGGGCTTATGGTAGGCTACAGACATACCTATCTACGATACGACTTTCCTGAGGTTGTCACAACTGGCAGTGCTTGGTGACATATTTTGCGTGGAATCCTGCGCGACTTTGCTCCTCGATAAACTTTTTCAAAACCAACTTCAAGCCCCGCTTCCCTCCTTTATGGGTTTAATTTTCAATAATCCTTTCGTTTTCATAGTGTACTTAGTACAGTTCACTTTTCATATCGAAAAAATCTTAAAATTTCAAGTCGCTAGGATTAATAGTTAGGCTCTCCTTTATTGTGATTTATTTCACTTCAGATTCAGATATCCGCCACAAATAGTTTAGTTGACCACCAAAAAGTGTACAAGTTTCTTGTTTGTATAATAAATAATAAATATTGTGGACAATCCACACTACTAGAGCCCTAAATTAGGCAGAGCTTGTACTATGGGTATCAGATGACTGATATAATACTTATAAACATTTTTTTTGTAAATAACCTACAAGCTACAGTGCAGAAGGCAGAGCTACTACCAACTGAGCTGAAAGGCCAGTCAGTATGTTTAGTTTTTCGTTGAGTTGGAGTAGGCTCCCTGTTTTGCGGATGGTCGCCGCTGCCACCAAAGAAGTGCTATTGAGAACAAGATACTCGCTTGTATGTAGGTACTTTTTTTACAATAATAAGTATTGTACCTATACTACAACTACAACTGATGTGTGTGGTGCCATTCGTCGATTTATCAGCATTATCAATAAAGGTGACCGAGTGTCAACTGCCAAAATTATTATCAAATCATTAAGGTGCCCCTCATTATATCAGATACGCATATTAATGTTTAAAGACACTACAATGTTTGAACAGACTAGGTATCATTTCCAAAAAAAATATTTTCATGTCAATCAATGCTTTTGATTTTGATATACAGCCACACACATCTATTGTATTATACTGTCTGTGAACGTTTTGACGTAGGATTTATACATATAATTGACACTTACACAGACTCAAAACCAGAGCCAGAGACAGAGCCAGAAAGAGCTTTTGGTAGGCCTACAGGATGGTTTTTTGAGAAGGGCGGTGATGGCCAAGTCCGAAACCACGAGAGTTAGGGAATAGTCGTGAAAGGAGTCATGCCTTCGATTCTTAAGATAACAGTAACTACATATTTGTTGTAGTTGCAGGAAAGTGGCCCAGCCTGGAAGTTGCCTTTGCCCAGCAGTGGGACGGACCAGGCTGAATAAAAACGAATATACCTCTATTATACATACTTTGCTCAGTTTGGGGCAAGATGATGCTGGTGTGTTATGGTGGTAGTTATTTATTACAAGACTTTTCATAACTGATGATTCAAATATTATAAGTAGGTATATTTTTGATAATTATCCCTAAAACTAAACAAAGCGTATAGGATAATAATCCTAATTTTTGCAACGCAGTAGGAATCAAGAAGTGGGTTATCGGCTGACCTTTTAATTGCGTCGTAGGTTGATAGTTTCGCGGAATGACGTCACAGGCCGTGTATAGAGTAATAAATGATTGGGTTAGGAATCTTACAAGAGATCATTGAACAGATTACCTACTTAGATTAAGAATATAAACCTACATAATATCAATTCAAATGAATAAACAAGTAACAATGTTTGCGATAATATTGCATTAGTAATAACACATGCTCTGGTAAGAGTCCCGACTGTTTCATTATTTATAATCCGGTCACGAGTCACTTCTCATTTGTCTTGAAGAAAATTCATCAGCTTTAGGTTTAGGTGAGTGTACTCACAGGGATTTTTATTTCGGTTAGGAGTCTGCAAAATTTAATTTCGTTTCAAAATTAGATCCGATTAAATATTTGACAGCTGGTTATTTCAATTTTTTAGCAAGCAAAAATCTGAGTTACATAACCGTCAAATATTAAATATTGTTTGACTAGTAATCCGTGAAAATAGCCTTAAGGACGCTGACATTAAAAATAATTCAATATTGTTACATTCACCTGGAAGTAGTAAAGCTAACGCGGAAAATATATCTAGAATAGCAAAGACTGTAAATACAGTCAGCCTATCTCGTTTGAAGGTGTGATAAAATTGGTGGCGTAAGCTTTTAGGGAAGTAGAATAGCTCGATAATTATTATGAGACTTTGTGTTCGCTTAGTTAGTTTATGTGTTGTCCGAACGTAATCTATATCTCGGCAAGAGTTCCTTAAAGTAAATCCCTTAGGAGGGCGTGCAAGTTGCTTACGCAAGAGTTTATCGATTGGTTGCGCCTGCGCGTTCACTCCGTTCTAAACGGGTCGATAACCCCAGCCATTCACGCAAAATACATAGATTTGGAAACCTCATGGACCAGCCTGCAGCTGGCCAGCTGCGCACTTACTTGGCTGACATCCTTGCCCTTTCCCGCACAATGCTTTGCCTTCCGCTCCGAGCTATGCTATGAGTTCGTATCACCTAGCCTTTCACGCTGTTTCATCACATTGATAGTTCAATTACAACTTTGATTATTACGCAATTATTATGAATTGTAATAGTGATATTATCGCCCGTGTTGGGTAAACACCGCGGGTAAAAGAAACAAACATAAAATGTGTGTAATTCATGAGATTGATAGCGTACGTAACTGGCGCCGAAATGTTTATTTTGGCAGAGTCGGTATGTAAAACGTAATTATTGTAATGCTTTTGAATGAAGCTATAAGCGTACTGCCATTACTTACATATTATGGTAATACATGTCATGTCGTGAATTACAGATGTAACACGAGTTACGTTTCGGGTTACGTCGTATCGTAATCCCGGGAAGACATTACGATTTCGTCACGGCCCGAAATGGACCCAGCTCGATATATTGCTTCCACGTGTAAAGTGCGAAATGCGAAATTTGTGCGACCATCACCACCTACATGTCGAATAATGTCCGTGCCCACAGTAGGTACTGTTACATTTTACCGTCCGTGTGGCAGCTACTTTGTTTTAACCGGCTGTTGCCCGTGGCTCAATCGCTTACGTTGATAAAAAAAGCTCATAATGTTATATCTGTATATGTAAAGCCAAATAATCTAAACTGTCACATTAATAAAGTCAGATACTTATTATAACGTTTTGATAGTGTGGTTTTCTTGTATTGTTTTATAGTCGCTATGATTTAAGAAAAATAAACGTAACGTAAATAAACTTACGGTATTATGCCATCGTCTTATCTATAAGAAAGAACAAACATTGACAACAAACGGTTGGACGTGACTTACCTAATTCCAAAAAAATGCTGAGATAAGCTTACGTAAGTGTACCTTACCAGTGTAGTTTTCGTAGCCTGTTTACTTCCCATTATTGTATAATACTTTTAGATCATTATAAGAATACGTAATTCATATTTCAAGCGTTCATTGAGCATTAGGTACTCATGCCTTACCATTTTATGAAAAATGCTATGGGAGTGAGGGAAGTTTGAAGTGCGTGTGAATTTTGAGGGTAAAAGAGCTCGCGTCACCCATGAGATGGACGGACCAAATCACGGCAGCCTTTATGTCCCTCTTGACGAATTCACCAGAAGAGCAGCGGTCAGAGAGGAGTGGCGGAAAATTGTCAAGCGAGCTACTACCCCGTCTTGACGACCACGACCACTCTGTCAAGAGTGATACGACTAAGAAGTGAGAGTAAGAGTGCAAAAGAGACTCGCCAGGGCCCTTTGTTGCTTCTATTGCTAGAATGACGAACATGTATAAAAACATATTTAAGCGTTGGAAGGACGATCTAAACGCTTTCAAGCGAGGATGGTGGGTTAATCGAGGGTTATAGAGAGGGTTGGAAGGACTTGAGGGAGACATTTGCCCAGCATTGGGTTGGTATTGGTTTCATAAAAAATATACATGTTTATGAAAATGCCACCACGTCCATGTAATTATTTATAGAAGTATAGATTAAATCCGCCGCTTACGATGGAGAAGACAAGTTCAATGGATGCGCGTGAGCTGTTTGGTTATCCTTGCTTTTTTACCTTGACATAAATTCACACGCAAATTTTGGTTAATATTACGCATAATAAGCACGTGTCACGTGTGCATAAATGTGTTGAGTAATTCAACACGTTCATGTACACGTGATATCACTTTTAACCAATTTAAAAAAGTGGAGGTTCTAAAGCTGTAATTTAAAAGTACCTATAGGCTTTAGGATGTATAGGTTTGTTTCTATAGGAAGTTCGGTTTATAGAAATTTATTAATCAAGTCGTACAATCAACTTCTACATAAAATGAGCTTAGATACTAAATAGATAAAAGCTAAGGTTGGTAGGTAGTTAGTAGGTAGGTAGGATAGGTGTTTTGACATGTAACAGGTTAATAAGGAATAGGTAGATAAATAAATATTATACGTTAGGTAGGTAAGTTAACTAGTTCATAACTTCTTGAACAGGTAAGAATGAGTAGGCATGAACCATATTTTTTTTGATCAAGGTAGCTTCTATAAGACAATTCTCATGAGCAAAAGAAAGAGGGGTATTTTACTGTGATTTTTTTATAACATCTAGAGCATTAGTTTATCTAAGCTAAATCACTTCTCAACAAGGCTGCATAGTGTTTAGTTATATTAACATTTATAAGCTAAGGATTCGGCAGATTCAGTTAATTTATTGTTATTAATTCTGCATCTGTGAAATGACCTTCGGTATGTCTGTGATTTATTGACATTGTACTTATTTCTTACTACGTTACACATGTTTTTAAACCGCCGACGAGGCAATAGTAAAAGTGAAATTAGTCAAAACCATTGCGTGTGCTACTTTAGAGAAAATGTCTCTCGACGTGATCTCGATTATGATTATTGTTTCGTCATCATTTCTTTGTAGGCGCCGGCAAACCCTTAACGTCATAACAAATGTGTGAGTTGTAAATACGAATGGGGTCATATTGACCACTTAATCAATATCGGTATTTTTATTGAAGAAACAGGATGTATTAAAAAATGAGACATAGTTACAAACCGCAGTAGCGTATATGTCATTCATAAAATAGATTAACGTGGGATTTACCTATTGATGATAATTTCAAGGTGGTGAGTAATATCATTAGACGTCGATACGTGAATAAAAATTCCATCAACTAGTAAACTAATAAAAACCTACTTACATTAATTCTGTGAATATACGTCTTACCTGTTTTATTTCCCTGTTGTAAGTTCTATTAGTTTAATTTCTTGAATTTTTCATTTTAACCCTTGGCATGCCTGGTGGCTAAAAGTTACATGGTATGCCTGGTGGGTGTGTGAGACCCGGATTTTCAAATAACTTTTTCGCCTACAAATTGGTGTCAATTATTAAAATTTATGGTTTTATAATAATATTAAAGATGCTTTATAGGGTTTAAAATAAAATATGTGTTCGAATCAACAATATTTATTAATAAAATATGCAATTAAACTCAGTATACGTTTTGTACCGTAAAATTAAACATCTTATGTTTATAAACATGCAAAATCAACTAAAACAAAAGAGATCTCAATCAGACTTTGGGGAATAATAGGCACATATATTATTTTATATTCTAAGCTAAAATAATTAGTCTTCTTCATTTCCAACATCATTTTCACGAGCATTGTTTTCGAAGCACCTTTCGCACTGGAAAATTGCATGATCCAGGCACACGTGGCTCTTGCACATCTCACAGATGTATTGCGTTTTGCGGTTTTTCTTTGACGGACAAACGTGACATCTACGCCTTACACCTGGAGCTGTTTTTTTTTACCGGTGGGCCATCTTGGAGACCAATATGGTTGGCAATTCGTTTGCGAAGATCTGTAGAAAGACGAGTGTTTTTCTGTCTTGATTGTAGATGTGGTTCTATCAGCGTGACACCCAGATCTTTGATGAAACTTCTCCGATTGTTATATATAATAGTTATATTATATAAACATATATATAATATAATTAAAATAGTTTCTTCGATGGTATATAACTTATAGCCTTCCCGTGAATGTAACTATCATATACAAAAAGATTTTTTCAAATCCGACTGGTTGTTCCCTAAGTTAACGCGTTCAAACAAACACTTCCGCTTTATTATATTAGTATAGATTGTGTTCGCTGTTAAAAAAAATATTATTTTTAGCAAATATGATACGAAATCACAAGCAGAAACAAAATTAATACTTACATAAAAATGTCAGGTGTCAGGGAGACCCGAGCGCACTTTATACACGTCCTATCACTACTGGAGCGGACCCCGGACTGAGGTAGCTAGCGTAGGGCGTTAGGTAGTTCACTACGGTCAGCTACTGAGAGCGGTTACGCGCGAAATTTAAATTTGAATGAGTTGTAACGGTTTAAATGCCGCGGTGGGTCTCACAGACCCTACCAGGCATGCCGAGGGTTAAGAGATTTTCTGTGTGTAAGTACTAACATAAGTTTAGTACATGTAGCTTAGGTATATAGGCTCCTTAATTTGTAATTATTTCTTGTTGCATTGCATTACATCCAGTATTTTGCATTTTTATTATTTTCCATTGCGTTGCAGTAACACAGCATTAGCAAGTTGTAGGCACAATTGACGTAATCATAGATTTTCAAAATATTGAGTAAATCTGAAAAACGCGTTGCAATATATAAATAATTGTTGCTAAGCTGATTTGTGCACGTTCAAAGAGCGTTTTTAACTGATTTGTTTCAATAATATAGTTTTCAGTATTTTTGGAGATAAGATATGTAATGATTTTTTTGAAGGTGAAAGCCTCACAGTCTAAATCTTATCTATGCCCTTGTATTGCCCGTGTATAGAAGTGATAGAGTCAAAATTTAAATGATAAATAAAACTAAACTCAACTTACCAAACTTTGACTCAATTTTTTGCCTAAAATTTTAAGTCCTAATCTACTGTCCGTGACACCGAGATCGAAGTGGTTTATAGATTTAATGATTAAACAATTATTATTAAAAGAACGTTTATCGACGACCTTGAGCGAATAAAAAGTAGGTGACACCATTTTTTGCAATACCTATATAATAATAATTGACAGTAGAGTGATAACTGAAGATAACCGCAGGAGCCCTACGGCACTCTATCTTTACGTAATTATCTGTGTTAAAAAACAAATAAAAGGAATAATGCGATCAATAACAAAAAAAACTAAAAATCAACAGGCCATTCGATAGTAGAAAAAGTTTTTCACAATAATAAAAAAAATGTTTACGTGACGAAAACAATGTCGCACTACCGTGTGTCGTCATTTGTTTTTATGTAATGGTATTATGAAGACTGATAAAAAAGCGTATCGCAGTTGTCGGAACTTCTTCTAAGAAGTCTTGAACTAAACGGAATATTTTTATACATCTACTCGGGATATGAACTTTTCCATGCGTAACATCAACCACTAGGTACATACCTACATTATTTTTGATAGAAACTTACCAGAAGAAAAAACATGATAGAAGAGTGCCGCCAATCGTTCGCATGGTGTTTTTCGTATATCTTTAACATTAAATTTTGGAGTTCCTTTCGAAATAGAAGTTGGACCTGGCCTTCATTAGATTGACAATGCCTAAACCATTATTGCAACCTATGTAACAGAAAATTACGGCAACTCACCTCTATTCATCAATATTTGTAAGTTTACAGCACGCTCAAGCCTTGCGTACATCTAAGTAGGTGATCTGCAATGGCAATGGCGATCAGTTTCAGTATAGGGTTTGCGTACATCCGCACACACTGCCGTGAACTTTGACAGCGATACACTAATTGCCATCGCAGGCGATCTGGATGTGTGCTAGGCTTCACTCATCACGAATTTTCCAAAACTACAGGGCATAGACGTGTGAAATTTGGCACAATATAAATTTTCTTGGGTCTATATTACTTAGTCAAAATATAATCTTTAAAAATCGCAATCGAAGTAGTTGAAACGAGATGGTTGCACGCGAAAGAAGTCTTATGAGACTTCACTGTTCGTTTTATATTATTTTAAAGCTTTTCTTATATTTTAAAGTTATCCTAGGCACACCTAGGATAACTTTAAAATATAAGAAAAGCTCAAATGCTGTAATAAAGCAGCTTAAATCATGAGTCAGTTGGTTGGGGGGGTCAGTTTTACCTGACATTGTACAAAAACATCCTGTACAGTCGAAGCTAGTGTAGGCCTCGGTGGCACTGGTTAGGTACGGGATAGCCAGTGCCTATAAAATACCGAGATATGCCAAGTGCCACGCCTGTGTGACAAGGCTTTCAGAGGGCACCACTAGCCAGTCCGATCTGCCAACGTCCTCGTCGTGCTCCCCGGGCAATGCTGCGCCAACCCCTCACGAGTGTCACGCATTATAAAATCCTCGTAGGCGCAGTAGCAGACTGGAGAAGGGCAAAAGGCGAATATTCGGCGCCTTAAAACCGAACAACCCGTACAGAAAAAGTCACAGAAGCCTTGGAGCCTAATCAACTCCGAAAAAAACTGGTGCAGAAGGCAAGGGGAAACCACTGCTACTAACTTCCCAAGAAAGTCAACATGAATAGTAAACAAAAGAGATCACGATTGCCATGCGACCCGCCTAGCGACCGGCGCACACTGGTCCCGATTGAAGAAATGGGGGAAATAGGGGTCGAAGTTCGAATTTCGATCTGATTTTTTTAAATTAGGGTCTTTGAACAATTCTAAGCCACTTTTATGGAATACCATTTTATAAAATATCGCCTCATTTCTGAGAAAAAAAATGTTGTAATATTTTTTGTATGGAGAAAATTAGTTTTCTTGGACTATTTCGTGTTGAAGGCGAGGAGTTAAAACCAAACCTAATAGAGATTATAGAGAGCATAATAGTTGACATTACTGCCGAAGACACCTACTCGATTCGTCTGCCGCTTTAAAAACGGCAGGCGTTCAAAATCTGAATTAATTGTATGTTCTTGAATTTTTTTAATTAAGGTCTTGAACAATTCTAAACAACTTTTACGGTATACCATTTTGTAATATTCCGGCCCATTTCCAAGAAAAAAGATATTGTAGTATTTTTTGTATGAAGAAAATTTGTTTATTTTTGATTATTTCTTATTGAAGGCGAAGAGTTAAAACCAAACCTAGTTAGTTAACCTATTTTAGTTGGTGCCAGGCTAGCTACTTCTTCATTAATGGCTGCTGTATGTTGCTAGATGTATAGCTTAGTCTCCTTGACGAATTCAAACATCACAGGTCTGCAGTAATTCGTTGAAGATGGGCGTGGGTTTTGCCAGATCACTACATCATTACACATAAGGCGTAAAGGCACGAAACTTGTCATGAATACTGAAGAGTCTGTAAATGCTTCACTGGTTTTTTGTCTGTAATTACTGTGTGATGAAGAACCATCACAGCCCCACTTGCTCATTAATTTTAAAGATTTTGAATCAAAATTTTGATGGCCAATTACTTTGAATATTTTAGTCACTGTGAAATCTAGAATTGATTGTAGTTTAATGCGGACGCCTGTTTCAGAAATCGATATTATCTTCAGGATAGCATGCCTTTTTAGCTTCAATTATTTTGTGATATGATGGCAAAACTTTTTTTTTTCTTCTGCCAATGATTTTCGTAGCGTCAAATATTGCCATTTTGAAAGATTAAGCGCAGTTACAAGTGCCAGTGATTCATCTTCCGGTAAATTTCTGTGTGGCTGTTTAGTAAACATATAATTATAAACATGTTGGGTCTTTTCACTATCCTTGTATAGACAGTCAATGATTTTAGCTAAACGTGTGTTTTCTTCGTCTTTCAATTTATTGGCTAAAGCAAATAGCAATTCTTCTTCTGAAAATGATCTTTGAGTGATGAAAGGCGCCTTCTTTTCTGTTTGTTTGATAAATCCTGAAATGGCTTTCTTGGTACCGAAGTATTTGTTGCAGCATCTGAATGTGACGTGAATTCAACGGTGTCCATAGAAATATTTAACACTTCGTGGGAGTTATCCATATTTTCTTGAGCAAATATTATTGTCAAACAATCTAAAGATTTAAAAGATGGCCACTTTATATCTAAAAGTAACCACTCCATGTTCTTGTTGAAAAAAAATTTTTGACACCTGTTGCCCTGCAACCATCTCTTGAGTAAATTTGAAACAAAGTTTTTCGTGAACTTTTTCAGGAGTTCGAGATCCTCCTCACAAACTTCCACATACATTTATACACTCCAACAACACATCGCATAGAACATTACTGGCTTTTAGATTACCACTGGATTTAAGTGCCACATATAAATCTAAATTTGTATGAAATTGAGACATTATTAGAATGAGATCAAGCGTATTGACACTAGGAAGAGTAAGAATCGAATGAGTAGAGTAGGAATATAAACGTTACTATATTTAAATAATGCAGGTAACCTCAATTATCATATATTATTCAAGTGTGGAATGGACTGATAAGGATTCCATAAGTACCTTGCACCATAAAAGGCGTACCCAATAATATTAGACAATACCTAGAATCACTAATAATTAAACTCAGGTTGTCTCAGTACTCAGTATTTGTCTCAGTACTTAGAGATTATGTGATAAATAGTTTTATGACTTTTATAACTAATACCAGTGAACCTATTGGTCATAAGATATCTTTAATTATACTATTGTTATTTGAAAAGAAGAATGCAGGTAGGTAAACTGTGTGACTACTATTTTGACGTCACTAATTTAAATGGAATTTAATCATTATTTTTATTTAAATTCCTTATAATTAGAGCCTCAAAAATTATCTAATACCAACCGCGTTATCTATATATATATAACTCAAAGGTGACTGACTGACTGACATAGTGATCTATCAACGCACAGCCCAAACCACTGGACAGATCGGGCTAAAATTTGGCATGCAGGTAGATGTTATGACGTAGGCATCCGCTAAGAAAGGAAAATGGAAAATTATTTTCCGAAGAGGAGAAAAAAGGGAAAAATGGTTTAAAGAAAAATCAACGCACAGCCTAAACCGTTAGCCCTAGAAGCATGAAACTTAGAATGTGTGTTCCTCTAATAGAGCAAAGGTGTACTAAAAAAGAAAATAGGAAAATTAATTCCCTAAAAGAAGAAAAAACGGAAAATGATTTTAAGAAAAATCTCAAAAAATAGCTTTACAAAATACGCAAAAAAACATTTAAAAAAATCTGCTACCGCAGCATCTGGCACCAGGTTCGATTACACACAAAGGTTCACAAACAAACCAACACCAACACGCATACGAAACCCCAAATTAGTTACTAATATAACATAAAACTACAAAAAATAGCTTTACAGAATACGAAAAAAAAACATTAAAAAATTTTCAGCTACCGCAGCATTTGTCACCAGGTTTTAATACAAACAAATGTTTACAAAAAAACCGATGATAACCACTAAGACAAAATCGCGGGAAACATCTATCATACTTAAACTAAACACTGCTGAAAAAAATCGGTTCCAACAGCACTCGCCTTCAAATTCAAATACACTATAAAGTACAAGCTCAAATCTATAGTAACCAGCAGTTGGTCATGTCAAATTAAAAAAATCTGATTCGATTATACACCAACACGCATACGAAACCCCAAATTAGCCACTAATATAACATAAAATCACAAAAAATAGCTTTACAAAATACTAAAAAAAAACATTAAAAAATTTCCAGCTACCGCAGCATTTGTCACCAGGTTTTAATACACACAAATGTTTACAAAAAAACCGATGATAACCACTTAGACAAAATCGCGGGAAACATATAACATAAAATCACAAGAAATAGCTTTACAAAATACGAAAAAAAAACATTAAAAAAATTTCAGCTACCGCAGCATTTGTCACCAGGTTTTAATACACACAAATGTTTACAAAAAAACCGATGATAACCACTTAGACAAAATCGCGGGAAACATCTATCATACTTAAACTAAACACTGCTGAAAAAAATCAGCTCCAACAGCACTCACCTTTAAATTCAAATACATTCTAAAGTACAAGCTCAAAACAATGGTAACTAGCAGTTGGTCATATCAAACTAAAACAAACGAACTCAAATATCCACGCGGACGAAGTCGCGGGTATCAGCTAGTGCCCTCTATAACTTCACTAAGTTTAGCTTTAATACATAGCCGAAATAATAAAATAAACAAATCTTCTCTATGCAAAAAAAAAACAACATATTTCCATAATAATGGGCAAGAATTTTTATAAAATGGCATTACGTAAAAGTTTTTTAGAATTGTTTAAAGACCTTAATTTAAAACATCAAGAACATAAAATTAATTCTGATTTTGAACGCCTGCCGTTTTTAAACCAGCAGACGAATCGAGTAAGTGTCTTGGGCAGTAATGTCAACTATTATGCCCTCTATAATCCCTACTAGGTTTGGTTTTAACTCTTCGCCTTCAATAAGAAATAATAAAAAATAAACAAATTTTCTTCATACAAAAAATACTACAATATTTTTTTTCTTGGAAATGGGCCGGAATATTATAAATTGGTATACTGTAAAAGTTGTTTAGAATTGTTCAAAGACCATAATTAAAAAAATTCAAGAACATACAATTAATTCAGATTTTGAACGCCTGCCGTTTTTAAAGCGGCAGACGAATCGAGTAGGTGTCTTCGGCAGTAATGTCAACTATTATGCCCTCTATAATCTCTATTAGGTTTGGTTTTAACTCCTCGCCTTCAATACGAAATAATCCAAGAAAACTAATTTTCTCCATACAAAAAATATTACAACATTTTTTTTCTCGGAAATGAGGCGATATTTTATAAAATGGCATTCCATAAAAGTGGCTTAGAATTGTTCAAATACCCTAATTTAAAAAAATCAGATCAAAATTTGGACTTCGACCCCTATGTCCCTCATTTCTTCAATCGGGACCAGTGTGCGGCGCCGCGCTGCTTCCGGGGCCCGCGGTGATAAATGTGCTACCGGCCGTGGAGGAGTAGGAAACCAGGCTCACCATGGAAATTCTACTACTGGAACACCATTTAAAATGCGACAAATCCAGACGATAGGAACGTGGAATGTACGTGGCCTTCTAAAACCCGGAAAACTCACTATACTAGAGGTTCAGGGACAAGTAGAGGGTACAAGACCACGTGGAAGATCTCCCATGCGCTGGACTGATCAGGTCAAATCAGCAGTGGGTGGAACCCTACAAGAGTGCTCCCGGATGACGACATGTAGGGAGAAGTGGCGAGATATCGTGAGGCGTGCCACAGCCCCTGATAAAAACAAATAATCATATATTCATGATGACCACGACCGCTCTGACAAGAGTGAAGCGACTGAGAAGAAGAAATCATGAGTATTTATCGCCAAGTGATGCAACAATGTCCAAAAAAAATGTTTATTCTAATAAAAAAAGAAAGTATGTTTTTAATAAGTTTGCCCTCAGATATTTTAACCCAGTTCAAAAGACATCAACGCGTTTCGTGCAATTTGATGGTTGCTTGGTAGCCGTCTGCCTGCAACAAAATAACTTAACAAAATCGGCTTAGATCAAAATTAATAAAACACTATAAAAAATAGCAATAGTTTACTGCAGCTTGAAAGTTAATACTCTAGTTTAGATAGTAAATTTATAAGGTTAGGACGTGTTTTTTTTAAATACAACAGATACCTTATATTGATGTTAGAAATCATTTCTACATCAGTTACATTGGGGCTCCAAGGCTACTGATGATGATGATGTACGGAACGACGTAGGGTAACGTAGCCTAGGTGACCTACGAGACAATGCTTTGTTAAGGATGGTTACGATAATGCCATATTATAATTCGGCCGTTCAGAGAATGCGTTCCTGACACGTCGCGATTGATCTGACGACGTAACTTTGTAATGGCGTTGCAGTTACGATAAAAATATTTTTGCTGGTTGTTTACCGTTTTAACAATTGATTATATCAATAATCAATGAATTTTATAATTTTGTGCCAAACTGAGTGTCAAATAACTTGTTATACAATATTTTTCTAAATCTATACTGCGCTATTACGAGGTTATGTCAGCGCTTTATATTTGTAGTGCTGTACTAACTATGTGGCTAACTGTGAATAACTGATCAAACTGTCAAACGCATTCTCTGAACGGCCGAACTATAGGCTTGTTCAATCATCTAGTTGTATAAAAAAATCTGATTCGCACTTGTCTCTTTTTTTATATCTAATATGTAGGTATGTTTTTTAACTAGGAAGCAAGATAATGTGACTTTAAATGATTACAAATATTCAGGTCAATGTAAAACAGTTTATTTGATAATTAATATATTTTTCTGTGTATCGATAAAATAACTCTGCACTTCATACAATTTAATTTAGTGGAAAACGATCCATTGAATATAGCTAGAACTCTGTTTATCTTTATAACTCGGAAAACATTCTTCTACGCATCACGACGCCATCTTTTTTTACATCCCGACTAGTGATGTGTCTCGTCGCCTGCTCTCAGTAGGGATGTCCTATTCCCAAAACCGGAGAACACTTCAAAGTTATTTAATTCTAAATAAACATCTTTTCTAAATAAGTTTTATTAAAATATGTATGATCACATCAATATCATCATTATAATGTTTGAAACATGCTCAAATCCCAAGGTTATTCACTATCATTTGACTGGATTCAATAACCTCTTGTTTACTATAATACATTCAGTTTACGACTATTTTCTATGAACGGCGATAAGAAACGGTTACATAAGCCGACGTCGTAACGAGCTGGCTATTGAAGTGTTATCGGGGTTTGTTAAAGTTACAAAAGGGTACGCTTGGAAAACTTGATAATCCTTTCACCACACTGGCTTAAAAAATCAGTGACACGATAAAAAGAAGAAGGTGGATGGAGGGTGTCGGTGGCTGTGGTAAGTTAAGACATGAGGACTACTTATCAAGTATTTTTTTAATAATGTATCAAAAGTTAAGAGCCGAGTGGGATTTGAGCCCGTGACCTTCCTCTTGGTACGGCTGCGCTGAACGCTCCATAAGTGAAGTAAACACTATAAAATCAATAAAAAAAAACTTTACAAGTGATTGTTGAGTAACTTCAAAATATTTAAAGCCTCATATCGTTGCCACGTGCCCTATAAACCGAAAGCTCTAGGACGTTAATAGGACGCAGTAATATTAGTCAAATTAACAAAACAGAGCGAATCTTGGTTGGAATAAATATTGGTGGATATTCCATTATTAGCTAGCCGGTACGATCAAATCATTATCATCATCAGCTTGCAGAAGTCCATCCCGCTAGTCATAGGCCTCCTCTAGGAAGAACGACTCTGATCCCTTTCCATCCAAGCTTTCACTCTTCTGATAATGTAAAACAAGCAAATTATTGGCTTTGTAATACGATGTAATATTGTAACAATATAATATGTATGGCTATCGTAATACATTTTCAGTAACATTGTATGGAATTTTATTATACCTATTTTAACATTGTAATACCTACTGATATGAAACTCCGAAATGCGATAAACTATTGTGGCGTGGCTCAGTAATCGGGGCTTATGATAAAAGGGACGGTCATTGATCTTTCGGCCCAGTGCAGAGCTGCGTTCACACTTGGCCGTTCATCTATTAGTACTGCACGAAGACAAAGTAAATCATTTGAAACTAGCAAACTTACTTGCGGCTTACGGCTGTGTTACTCAAAATTTTGCTTGCCAAATTTGAGATGAACAAAATGTTAATAATTTAATTGGCCGATTAGCAGTCCGTGAAACCAGCCCTAAGATAAACTTTAAAAATATATGAATATAAATTGTTTTAAAATTATGAGAGATTGAGTGGTGTTTGTTTTTTTGTCAAACATGATACAGCAACACAAAAACTTATAGTGATAGTGCGACTGTAGATAACTATTCAAGGGGCAGGTTTACAACATTTCAGACGAGTTATAAATACTTTCCGTCAGATAAAAATATAAATATATTTCCACCTATAATTTCATCATCATCATCATCATCATCAGCCTGAGAAGTCCACTGCTGGACATAGGCCTACCCTGCGTATTTCCAAGAAAAGCAATTCTGAGCCCTTTCCATCCATCGACTTCCCGCGATCTTAACGATGTCGTTGGTCCATCTGGTGGGTGGGCGCCTTACGTTTCATCTTCCGGTTCGTGGTCGCCATGCGAGAACCTATATTCCCCAACGGTTGTCGGTTCTTCGAGCTATATGACCAGCCCATTGCCACTTCAATTTACAGGTGGATGGCTAAACATGCTCTATCTTAGACTGCATCTTCACTTTCCACCAAGTGTGATAATGGCAGTCTAATGCTAAGCAAATATTAAAAAAAGGAAATGCTTTGATAATAATAGTGTCTACCTCTATATAGTGACATGATTTAAACATATATTAAGTTACTTGACCACTCAATGCAAGAGGCAAAAGCGGTTCTTATAATTTTCCTGTTCGTGACTGAACCTACATAGGTATATTTCGATTTAGTAGATGTAGATATTTTCTTAGCATTCTCATGTATATGCCAATGCAAACAAAGGTGACCCTAACAAAGATGTTTTGCGAGAATTAGATATTTTATGAGTCGAGACACCAATACTTTATAACTTTGGTTTAACCTCTAGTCTAGACTGGTCGACTGTCGAGACAATTGGTTTTTTTTAGACGGATCCTTGAAAAATAATAGGTTTCTCAAGTATCACAGTTTCTTTTTTAGGCACCTGACTGTCTGAAATAACCTTTTATTGATTTACCTGTGGAATGGAATCTATGATTTTTATTTTTTATTTTTATCAAAATCGAGGCTGTGATTCTAACAACGTATACTATTGCAGATCCTGAACTATAATTATAAGCAGTAGTAGAGCTCTTTGTGAAGGGCTCTTCTGGGCTTCTGGGGAAATATTTCCATCATACCTATTTCTGCCGTGAGCAGCTAATCTAAACTTTCGCATTGTATATTATTTGTAGGATTTATCCTGTAGATTCTTGTCAAGTTATTACATAAGTCGTAGATATTTATTGAGATCTAATGGAAACTTTAGCTTTTAGTTGGTCGTTCGACAAATATTCCGCTCTAGAAATGATTTGCTGTGGAAAATTATCAAAATCTTCAAAGACGGTGCATACAGATTATTATAATGTGCCAGTGGCATCCCACGTGACTTCGTTCGCGCTAAGCTTTTTCCATACAAACTTCAACCTCGCTACACTCTGTTATGGATTTAAGTTTCAAAAATCTTATTTCAGTGTACACTTGTAAGAAGACACCTTTTATATAAGTAGTATTAGCAGCGAAGCCCGGCGTTGTCCGGAAATTTGATTATCCTAGATCATTCCAGAACGTTAAAGAACATTCTAGAGAGTTAAGGAGCATTCTATTCTTATTTAAATCGAGAATTTTCAGAAAAATCCTCATGTGTGTGATAGAAAAGGATAGACATAGAAAAGTTCCTACTCGTTAGAAAAGGATAGATATAGATTTCGAAACTTTAGCCTATCACAACCACCCAGTTCCATCAATTCTCAGAGCAGGAGACCGAGTGGTATCTACCACCACAACGGGGAGCAGATCCTAGTCGGCGGTGATAGAGAAAACCCAGGACATACGTACACACACACACTTGCTTTTTATAATATATATTGATTGTGCTTTACAAACGACGTTATTTTATTTAATTTCTATTAGTTTTCCTTCTCATATTTATTTACATGCCAAGGTAGAGCGTAGACACGGCTCCATGAAGGTAAGGCCGGACAATGGCCCACAACGTGCATAGCAGAATACATAAGTACAAATACAAAATAAACGTGATTTCATCTCTAAGTACCAGTTAGGATTCGATTTTACCTAGCTCACGTTCTAATCACAATAGGAATAGTCTGTAGTCTAATGTAGCTGCATAATTTACTTGCAATGTTTATACCGTATGTCTAAAATATTTATCTAGTAATACAGATAAGGAGTAAATATAATGGATCAAAATCATTACCCGTTTTTAAGGTCTATCATTATTATTTTTTGCTTTCCCTGTTGTTTGGTGAAGGTTTTTTGAAATGTACCTATCTGTCCTGTCAAGATTGCTGGTGGGAGCGTTTGAGCTAGCTACTTGAGCAGCTGTGCGCAGCGCATAGAAACATAGCGCATTATGTTTTTGTTCCACCGGCCACCCACAAAGGCAATCAATTGTAAAAGTGATACTATAGTGTCGTTTAGAGGTCGGTCCGCGTAGCTTGCCAAGGCCCAGAATCGCGAGTCGTTGACCCGTCACCTTGCTTCGCGCCAACCTTACGCAATCCATAATCTTATCATCTGCATGCGCACCAACGCCACCTCTCCCCTCACCCCTCGCCGAATTTCGACGCATGCATACCTACGGACGTTTTCACACGAAACAATACACCGTGACGGTCGTTTGAAAGTGTCAGCTGACGTACGAACTTTGGTAGGTATATACCTACCTGATTTTTTGTCACTATGAAATCCACTCGCAGTTTACTTCTACCTCTGTTTTTATTATCCACAATCGATGCAAATGCCTACTTTTTTACTACGAGTATATACGAGTATCATCATCAGCCTGAAGAAGTGCACTGCTGGACATTCGCATATGACCAGGGGCCTTATTCTCGGGCCGACTGCGATTTTCAATGTCCCTTAAATACACATTGGCATTGCACAACCCCGCACTTTTTATACGTTTTCCGTATATCGTAGCTGTCGAGGTTTCTACAATGAGGTCGTTGATGAATTACTCGAGGAAATCATCCATTCTCTCTTCGAAAAGAAGCAATAAAATAAAATTGCAAAATGATCGAGATTGGCCCGAGAATTAGGCCCCTGCCCTTTGCTACTGCTTACTAATTCTACAAGCTATATCGGCGACCTTGGTTTTTCTAGGAGTATATACGACATCACGTTGTCCTATGGAAACGCACATTTTTACCGATATCAGACTTGAGGTCAACTCCATAGGTGCTTACGCATTTGAAAAAGGTGGCTACTGACATAAGCTTTCGAATTGGCATCGCTGAATACATAACGTCTGAAATATCCTTCAAAATAATTATTTTTTCCATCTACGGAGTAATTCTATTCGTCGAATAAAATATGTCAATTTCTTTGTTTTTGGCAAACCGATAAATATATTTTTTATCTGACGGATAAATTTATCTAAACATGAAAAAAATGCTCTCATGTACTTACTACATTGTTATTTAAATTAGATAAAAATATATTATGTTTTTTTTTATTGGTTGCCTATTTAATAGAACGCCGATCGATGGTTGCCGTGACATCATGTGCTTAGCAGGTTTGTGTATTTTATGAAGAGTAGAAATATGAAATGCCAAATAGAAATAGTACGTTTTGGCATTTCATGTTTATATATATATATGGATACCTCTTTATAAGGTTTGGATATAGTTATTAAAAGGGTTCTGCACTAGTGAGTCAGAGGTTGTAGGTAGTTTACTTACAAATGCGACCTTATCGTATTGCTATGACGTGGTATGGTGTCGAGGTAGCTCAGCCTGGTGTAAGGACTCCAGTCAGTACAGTCTCGTCTCTTAACCTGATTACTCTTGAGCCCTACTCAACTATTTTAAATTATAATTTGCCATAAATGTATCAATCTATCAGTGACACAGTTGTATTTCAATCACACTCGTGCATTTTATTTTGTCAACTAATTAGGCTTTTAGATTTATGTACCTACCAAAATAAAGACTTTTAAATGCGTCTAACTTAAACTTCTAAAGCAAAATAAATCAAATTTTTGAGAAGATAAGTAACCATGCAGTAAATTTTAGGCTTCTTAAGACAAATGTGATAGTGATGTTGTAAACTTACTTGTACGGTGTACAGTAATAATGGTGAAAACTGAGAAAATGCAAGTGGTCTACGGATGTGCTACGCGTTTCGTAGCGCCGCGCCGGCCGGCGGAAACCGCTTTTCCGAGAGGCTTCAGAGAGAGGCGCAGGTGGGACGGGCCGGCGCGCGCGCCACCCCTAGCCTGTATTTATTCGCAAGGCCACTCCGCGCCGCGCCAGTGCGCAGACGTCGCTCGCACGCGATATACTTGCAATCACATCGTCCACCGCATCGCACTCTTGCGGTTTACGCTCGCGTACTGATGTTACGATTCGTTCACAATTAAATAAAAACATTATCTTCAAAAATATAAACATGCTGACAATGCTATCGGACTCGAAGTTGTTGTGGGGACTATGGCAAGTGTACAATTATTGTGGCACGCGAATATCTTTGCCGCTTGTGGTGATGACGGGAGCAGCGGTGCTGGTGTCGCGACTGGTGGTTCTGATGCGGGAGATGAGGAAGCTTCCGCCGGGGCCGTGGGGCCCGCCCGTCGTCGGCTACTTGCCCTTCCTGGGCGTGCGGCACAAGACCTTCCTAGAGCTGGCGCGGAACTACGGCGCGCTCTTCTCGGCTAGACTCGGGAACCAACTCACGATTGTGCTCAGTGACTACAAGCTCATCAGAGAAGCCTTCCGCCGCGAAGAGTTCACAGGCCGTCCCAGTACTCCTCTTATGCATACATTAGATGGTCTCGGTAAGTTTATAATGAATTCAACTATTTTCAGTAAAATCTCGTAAATTATTTTATACAATTTTTGCAAAGTTCGTGTTACTATTTCCGATTATTTTGGTAGTGTTTAGCGTAGGTAAAACGTAAGGTTCAAGAATATTTAAGATTGCAAATGTTACCAGCTTCAAAGCTTGCACATGTGTATGTGGGCGGCGGCCGGCACACGTGCCAGTAGCGGCCCTCCCGGAGCGCGTGCACCGCCCACTTGTCCAGTCCTCGCTAAAACGCCTTCCTCTATTCAGGCATCATCAACAGCGAGGGACGTCTCTGGAAGAGTCAACGCCGCTTCTTGCACGACAAACTGCGCGAGTTCGGAATGACCTATATGGGAAATGGCAAGAAAGTTATGGAAGGAAGAATTAAGGTTAGTAACCAATATCTTATCAAAAGTATAATCTAAAAAACATTTTTTGTAAAATTTGACAACTTTTTTGTGTGCAACAATAATTTAAGTAATACTCCCTTTTAGAATGAAGTACACGATCTAATCGCAAACATCCAGCGGGCGGAAGGCGCCCCCATAGACGCAAACCCCCTCTTGGCCTTGGGCGTGTCCAATGTTATCTGCGGCATCACTATGTCACTGCGGTTCAACCATGGAGACGTGCGGTTTGAGCGCCTCAACCATCTCATCGAGGAAGGCATGAGGCTGTTTGGAGAAGTGCACTATGGAGAATACATTCCTCTATACAATGTAAGTACAAAGAGTAAAATGTTGTAAAAACTGTGCGTTGTAAAAAATGTTCGTTGTATTTCGGTGTAAAATTGTACGTAATTTACTTTAATTGAATCATTTCCTGTGCAGTATCTACCGGGAAAAGCTCAAGCGCAAGAAAAAGTCATGAAAAACCGCGAAGAAATGTTCGCTTTCTACCAAACTCTGATTGACGAACACCGGGAGACTCTGAACTTGGACAATGCGAGAGACCTCATCGATGTTTATCTAATCGAGATCGAGAAAGCTAAAATTGAAGGCAGAGAAGGTGAACTCTTCGAAGGACGAGACCATGGTAAGCAAATCTAACAAATATGATACAGTTTAAGAATTTCATTTCATTTATTTGTCTCCTATCCTCAGCACCATCATCATAAGTCATCACTAATAAATGGTGTTTATTTCAGAACTACAAATTAAACAGATCCTCGGAGACCTGTTTTCGGCCGGTATGGAGACAATTAAATCCTCTCTCATGTGGATGTTAGTATTCATGCTAAGAAACCCTGATGTCAAAAGGAGAGTTCAAGAAGAAATCGATGCAGTGATCGGCAGAGATCGCTTACCCACCATCGAAGATATGCCTAACCTTACATACACGGAGACTACGATTTTGGAGACTCTGCGTATGTCGAGCATTGTCCCTCTGGCCACCACTCACTCCCCCACAAAGTAAGTTACCATTACATTGAGCTCATTCTTATTATGTTTCCTATGTTTATTTTGATCGAGAAGCTTACACCGAATTTTTTTTTAAACAGAGATGTCAATCTAAATGGATACAAGATCCCGGCAGGCTCGCAAGTGGTGCCACTCATCAACTGCGTCCACATGGACCCGAAGTTATGGGACGAACCAAACAAGTTTAATCCCAGCAGGTTCATCGACGAAACTGGCAAAATCAAACGGCCAGAGTTTTTTATGCCGTTCGGCGTTGGAAGGAGAATGTGCCTGGGTGATGTGCTAGCGCGGATGGAGATGTTCATGTTTTTCTCGTGCATTATGCATCAGTTCGACGTGCAGATGGTCCACGGCGATGCACCGCCGTCGCTGGAAGGTACGGTAGGCGCCACAATATCGCCGAAGGCGTTCCGTGTCAGGTTCATTCCCCGGACAGCCCCCACACTGCCGGAGCACCCGCACCTGCGACACGTTGGCGCGCACTAGCACCCGTCGCTCGCAGCCGTGCAACACCCACCAGTATTCAACGATCACTCGTTTTAGAGCGCATCGAGACCGTTTATTTAAGTCATTAATATTTAAGTGACGACGTCGCATCGCGATGGTCGAGGCTGTGCATAAAGTGTTCAATTTTAATAGTAACAGAAGGTTGAAGGAGGATGTGCCTACTAAAATTTCCCATCGTTGAGATTTATGATTGATATGCGTTGCAGTATTAGAATGCATGTATGTTTGGATCGTTGTAATGTTCGATAAATCACAGTTCTTTTAAATTCTAGGATAGGTTTTACCGCGTAAGCTTTAGTACCAAAATAAATGTAGAATGTATTCGATTATTTATTAGTAGGATCCACTTGCGAGAGTGTTGTCTGTTGTGTGTGATCTCATGATTGTTGCGTTACACGTAGGTAGCTCGTAAGTAATTACAAGTGTTCATTTAATTTATCTAGTTTATATAAGTGCCTCTTGGGATAATGTTACATTCCATGGTAAAATAAACCATCAGCTAGTCTAGTGCGATACTATTGTTAAATAGATATTACCTTTTAGTTTTGGCTTAGTTTTCTAAAACTAAATTTGTTGTTTGCAACAAAGTTGCTGTATATTGGAATTAAGTTTCAATTACTTAAGTCTGTTTTAGCTTGCAGCTACACGATTGTCTAACTTAAGACTTGTTTATAGTATCACACTGTTTTTTTTTTAATTCCAGTTATTTAAAGTTTAATAAAAAAATCGTTTGAAATATCTATGCATTTTATTTTATCCTTTATCATTCCCGTAATACCATTGAGGACTCCATCTGACACGAATCGCCATTTCGCCACTGAAATGTCTTTCTGAAACAAGAAGAAAGTTCTGTTACGGAGACTAAAAGCAGGATGAATATTTAAATATAAATAAATAAAAAATAAATATTGTGGACAATTCACACAACACTACCCAGCCCCAAACTAAGCAGAGCTTGTAATATGGGAACCGGATAGCTGATATAATACTTGAATACATTTTTTTTTTTTTGTAAATATATACTTAGAATACAATATAACACCCAGACAGAGAACAAACATTTATGTTCACCACACAAATACTTGTTCTCGGTGGGGATCGAACCCACGACCTACGGCGCAGAAGGCAGAGCTACTACCAACTGAGCTAGAGGCCAGTCAAACATTTAAATATTTTTCCAGACAGTGAGACTAGCTCTTTCACAAAACGAATAGGGACTAGGCACTTGAGAACCAAATATTTAAGCTAAAAGTGACACAAAATTTGGAATAATTGCAATCTTTATCAAAAATTTAAATACAATAAGTAATTAAAATAATTTCTTAGCATGAAATTATTTTTAGATAAGAACAATTTATTACAAAACAAATAGGTAGTAACTAATTTAAATAAAAAAATCGGTTGTCTGTAAAGTCGGTTTACTGACGATAGTTGAACGTGATAACGTCATAAGAAAATACTCGCGGACTCACGGACTCGGACTCGGACTCGGACTCGGACTCGGACCGAACCCTTACCTTTACCCTCATTTACCCTTACCCTCATTTACCCTTACCCATTACCCGACCCGGGCTCGGGCTCAGGTAAATGGAACGACGAAACGACGTAACGACGCATGAGTCATGTTTTTTCGTGCGTGCAGCCGGCTCCATCGATTTATAAGACGTTATCACGTCAAAAGAATTCACCAATTTGTAACAAATTTTGTGTAAAATCGGTAGAATGTAGACAAATTATGGTGATGATTAGAAGTTATACGGATTATGCGTAAAATGAAATCTAAGTATTAAGCTGCATTATCATTCACCTTTTATGCAAATAGAAGGTTACGGGATGGGTTGTTACGGGGGATTTCCTTGAAACTATGGTTTTCCGCATCGATAGCAAAAATGGGTTTAACGACAATTTGTTATCAATTACCTTTGGGCAGTTAATTGTTTTTGAGCGCGATAAATTTTTTTTACAATATTTGCTAGCTAGCTTGATAATGACTCTAGTATTATTTTACACATTTCCATAGAAACAACATGTACCATTGAAAATTCAAAATAAATTGACAGGGTTTACGTTACATTTTTCCCATGAATATTTTTGTATAGGCCTACATTTTGTCAGACTCCTCAGACTTGGGTGAAAAACATATTTTCCCCTTTTTTTCTGAATAACACCAACGCAAAGCCGGGGCGGGTCGCTTGTAAAAAATATAGCCATAAACTCAGGCATATCGACACCTGCAAGGAAAATCATTGTATCTCATTTTTAGCAACTTTACAGGAGAGCGAGTCAAAGTTTCAAAAAAATCCTGTAGGTTTTTATTATGACTTAAAGTAAAATAACTGTGACAATTTGAATCGCTGTCGAATGTCGCTTTCGAAAATATGAAAATGTTGAGGAGGCCAAGCACTCTGTAAACACAGACTGACATCATTTCGATTTTAAAAGTTATTTATTTTTGTCATCAAATGTTTCAAAAGTTTCAGACGAAAATAATGAAATTTAGCCGCTGATAGGTATGTACTCCAGATGTTGAGAAAACTAAATGAGTGAGTGAGAGAATGACTTTATTTGAGCATCATAATGAGCGTGACAAAACAAGTAAATTATAATAATATTTTTTTCGTCTAAAAGGATGCCAACAAGCTTGAGCTTTGAGCATGAGCCGAGCGGGCGAGGTCGCTCGCTCGCCCGGCCGGCTCGCAGGCGCGGCGGGCGCGCGCGAGTGAAGGCCG